>JAILWY010000005.1:14342500-14799904 GCA_022113835.1 Atopsyche davidsoni | reverse complement strand
TGCTGCGGTAGTGTGCCATCCGCATGCTCGGCGCCCAGACTTCGGCGCCGAAGAGCATTTGGGATTGGGCCACACTAGCGAGCAGCTTCCGCTTCTGTTCCTGCGGACCCTGCACGTTCAGCAGGATCCGCGAAAGCGCAGCGGTGGTTCCCGCGGCTTTCTCCGCGGCTCTGCGGATGTGGGCCGTGTACTTCAGGGACCCGTCGAAGTACACGCCCAGGTATCTGACCGATTTTTGCGGGGTGATGACCGCGTCGCCGACGGTTATTCGCGGCGGCTCGTGCTTGCGCCTTCCTACAAGCATTACCGCCTCGGTCTTGTGCGCTGCCAGCTCCAGGTGGTGGTCCCCCAGGGCCTGGGCGATCCTCCGCAGCGCTTCGTTAAGATTGGCCTGCAGATCCGACATCTTTCTGGCGACGGCCACGACGCCGATGTCGTCCGCGAAGCCAATCTCTTCGACACCGTCGGGAAGCTCCACTCGCAGCACCGCATCGTACATTATGTTCCACAGGAGCGGTCCGAGGACCGACCCCTGTGGCACTCCGCATGTGGTGGTTCTGGTGGTTCTGGTTATTCCACCTGTGGGAGTGTAATGCACGCTGCGGTCTCGAAAGTAACTGTCCACGACAGCTCGCACGTGCGGCTCGACGCCTTTCTTCTCCAGCGCCTCCATGATCTTCTCCCATGGGGCGCTGTTGAAGGCGTTTTTAACGTCAAGCGTTACGAGCACGCAGTACTGTCTTGTCCGCCAGGTCCCCGCATTTGCCATCTCGGCCCTGCGGTGGACCCTCGTGATGGCGTCCGCCGTGGACCTACCCCTCCTGAACCCGTACTGAGACTCGGACAGGCAGCCCTCGGTCTCGATGTACGAGTCCAGTCTGGAGTGTATCAGTCTTTCGAAGAGCTTCCCGAAGCTGTCGAGGAGGCACAATGGTCGGTAGGAAGACGCGAGATCGACCGGCTTGTCTCCTTTGCGCACCAGCGCTAGGCGCGCGGTCTTCCAGCACCCCGGGAACGTGGCCTTCGTCAGGCAGGTGTTGAAGACCGCGAGCAGCGCCGCAGGATCTTCGCGCACGGTCCTCTTCACGATCTCGTTGGGGATTCCGTCGGGTCCGGGCGCCTTGGCGTTGGGGAGGCGACTCGCGGCGATCTTCAGCTCCGGCACGGTGAAGAGTGGGATCTCTTCGTCCGGAGCTACGATGACCGCAGGTCGCCCGCCGTCAGGGCGCGTTGGGAACAGAGCGTCCAGTATGGCGTCCACCCGACCGGGCAGGGTGATGCCCGGGATAATCTGAGGAGTGTGCAGCCTCTTCATGACGAGCCTGTAGGGGAGTCCCCAGGGGTCATCGTCAATCGAGGCGCACAGCTTCTCCCAGCTTCGCTCCTTCGCGGCCTTGATGGAGATCGTGAGCGCTTTCTTTGCGCTTCTATACGCTTCGATCTCCATCGTGCAGTCCAGGGTTCCTCCTGCCTTTGGCCTCTTCCTCTGCAGTGCCCTTCTGGCAGCCATGGACTGCTTCCGCAGAGAAGCGATCTCCTCAGACCACCAGTGGACGGGTCTTCTGGTCGGGTGGCACCACTTGCGCGGCATGGACGCGTCGCACGCCTTCCGGGTCCTCGCGACGAGAGCGCACGCCGCCGCTTCCGGATCCTCGCTGATGGTGTCTTCCCCGTGCCGCTTGAAGCTGTCCGCGAATTTCTCCGCGTCCAGCTTCCGCAGGCTCCAGGCCGGTCCTCGGGGCGGTGGTGTTACAGCTGGGTAAGTGGGCGCCGTCGTGTTGAGGGTGAAGGATATGTAGAGGTGGTCGCTCAACGACTCTTCCTCCAATACCCTCCAACCCTCGAGCGAACGTGCAGCTCCCGGGCTCGCAAACGTCAGGTCTAATATTGACTCTGACGAAACCTAACCTAACCTAACCTAACCTAACCTAACCTAACCTAACCTAACCTAACCTAACCTAACCTAACCTAACCTAACCTAACCTAACCTAACCTAACCTAACCTAACCTAACCTAACCTAACCTAACCTAACCTAACCTAACCTAACCTAACCTAACCTAACCTTTTTTTTTTTTTTTTTTTTTTTTTTTTTTTTTTTTTTTTTTTTTTTTTTTTTTTTTTTTTTTTTTTTTTTTTTTTTTTTTTTTTTTTTTTTTTTTATTTCCCCCGCAGCTTGGCCCACGGTTGTATTGCTCGAGACTGCGGGGGCGTCTCTTTATTTTCTCCCGTACAGCCTTCAAATAAAAAAATACAGTAAAAAAAAACAATAAAGGCTGGAAAGTAATCATCTTTCCCTGCGGGGAGGATCCCCGCAGGCATCTCATCGACTCATATGCTGCATTCCTGTAAAGGGGGAAGAGGCAGCATATCACACATAGTATAAACAAATTAAAAAGGATCTTCCGTCTTCATGCTTCCTGTAGAGGGGGGCGAGTCATGAAGACGGAGGCTTGGTCATGGCGGTTGGGGGGGGCTCACTTGTCGAGCCCTCTCCAATTCTTCTCTCTTGCGCTGGACCTTCTCGCAGAAGTCCGTGACTGCGTCCCAGGCTGTCTTGCGTTCCAGCATGGACGGGACAAGTTCTTCTACCGTCCATGCGACGCCAGCTCTGCAACGCAGCCGCCATCTCTCCGATTCGGTAGCGCAGCACTTGAACAGCGCGTGCTCTGCGTCGTCGATGTCGTCGTCGCAGAGCGGGCAACGTGCGCTTGCCGACCGGCCTATCCTCGCCAGGTAGCTGCCGAGGCAGCCGTGCCCGGTGAGAAGTTGGGTCAGCCGGTAGGTGACCTGACCGTGGGCGCGGTAGATCCAAGGGGCGAGGACCGGGATCAACCGCTGCGTCCATCGCCCCTTAAGTGACTCGCTCCAGCGATCCTGCCACTTCTGCACGGTCGTTGCCCTCGCGTTCGCGCGCGCGGTGTCGCAATCACCGGCGTCCTCGAAGATGGCCTTTCGTTCCTCTGCGAGAAGGTCGATGGGCGGAATCCCCGCGAGCACGAGCGCCGCATCGGCCGATACCGTGCGGTATCCGCATATGACGCGGAGCGCCGCACGCCGCTGCACGCTTGATAGCATGCTGCGGTAGTGTGCCATCCGCATGCTCGGCGCCCAGACTTCGGCGCCGAAGAGCATTTGGGATTGGGCCACACTAGCGAGCAGCTTCCGCTTCTGTTCCTGCGGACCCTGCACGTTCAGCAGGATCCGCGAAAGCGCAGCGGTGGTTCCCGCGGCTTTCTCCGCGGCTCTGCGGATGTGGGCCGTGTACTTCAGGGACCCGTCGAAGTACACGCCCAGGTATCTGACCGATTTTTGCGGGGTGATGACCGCGTCGCCGACGGTTATTCGCGGCGGCTCGTGCTTGCGCCTTCCTACAAGCATTACCGCCTCGGTCTTGTGCGCTGCCAGCTCCAGGTGGTGGTCCCCCAGGGCCTGGGCGATCCTCCGCAGCGCTTCGTTAAGATTGGCCTGCAGATCCGACATCTTTCTGGCGACGGCCACGACGCCGATATCGTCCGCGAAGCCAATCTCTTCGACACCGTCGGGAAGCTCCACTCGCAGCACCGCATCGTACATTATGTTCCACAGGAGCGGTCCGAGGACCGACCCCTGTGGCACTCCGCATGTGGTGGTTCTGGTGGTTCTGGTTATTCCACCTGTGGGAGTGTAATGCACGCTGCGGTCTCGAAAGTAACTGTCCACGACAGCTCGCACGTGCGGCTCGACGCCTTTCTTCTCCAGCGCCTCCATGATCTTCTCCCATGGGGCGCTGTTGAAGGCGTTTTTAACGTCAAGCGTTACGAGCACGCAGTACTGTCTTGTCCGCCAGGTCCCCGCGTTTGCCATCTCGGCCCTGCGGTGGACCCTCGTGATGGCGTCCGCCGTGGACCTACCCCTCCTGAACCCGTACTGAGACTCGGACAGGCAGCCCTCGGTCTCGATGTACGAGTCCAGTCTGGAGTGTATCAGTCTTTCGAAGAGCTTCCCGAAGCTGTCGAGGAGGCACAATGGTCGGTAGGAAGACGCGAGATCGACCGGCTTGTCTCCTTTGCGCACCAGCGCTAGGCGCGCGGTCTTCCAGCACCCCGGGAACGTGGCCTTCGTCAGGCAGGTGTTGAAGACCGCGAGCAGCACCGCAGGATCTTCGCGCGCGGTCCTCTTCACGATCTCGTTGGGGATTCCGTCGGGTCCGGGCGCCTTGGCGTTGGGGAGGCGACTCGCGGCGATCTTCAGCTCCGGCACGGTGAAGAGTGGGATCTCTTCGTCCGGAGCTACGATGACCGCAGGTCGCCCGCCGTCAGGGCGCGTTGGGAACAGAGCGTCCAGTATGGCGTCCACCCGACCGGGCAGGGTGATGCCCGGGATAATCTGAGGAGTGTGCAGCCTCTTCATGACGAGCCTGTAGGGGAGTCCCCAGGGGTCATCGTCAATCGAGGCGCACAGCTTCTCCCAGCTTCGCTCCTTCGCGGCCTTGATGGAGATCGTGAGCGCTTTCTTTGCGCTTCTATACGCTTCGATCTCCATCGTGCAGTCCAGGGTTCCTCCTGCCTTTGGCCTCTTCCTCTGCAGTGCCCTTCTGGCAGCCATGGACTGCTTCCGCAGAGAAGCGATCTCCTCAGACCACCAGTGGACGGGTCTTCTAGTCGGGTGGCACCACTTGCGCGGCATGGACGCGTCGCACGCCTTCCGGGTCCTCGCGACGAGAGCGCACGCCGCCGCTTCCGGATCCTCGCTGATGGTGTCTTCCCCGTGCCGCTTGAAGCTGTCCGCGAATTTCTCCGCGTCCAGCTTCCGCAGGCTCCAGGCCGGTCCTCGGGGCGGTGGTGTTACAGCTGGGTAGGTGGGCGCCGTCGTGTTGAGGGTGAAGGATATGTAGAGGTGGTCGCTCAACGACTCTTCCTCCAATACCCTCCAACCCTCGAGCGAACGTGCAGCTCCCGGGCTCGCAAACGTCAGGTCTAATATTGACTCTGACGAGCCCCTCCGGAACGTGCTGGCGCCGTTGTTACATACAACGAGGCCCAGTCCAGCCGTCATGTCGGCGAGTTCCGCTCCTTTCCGTGTCGTCGACCGCGCTCCCCATTCGACGGCCTTCGCGTTGAAGTCGCCGGCGATGATGACTTCACCTGCGTGCGTCCGGACGTCCTGCTCGAGCCGGGCGAGGTACGCTACGTACTCTGCGTACGCCACGTTAGGTGAAACGTAGCACGAGTACACGCGTATACCTCCGACCCGGATCCATGTGAAGCCTTGCCCCGCGGTGCCGATCTCTTCGACGGGGGTGTCGCCGGCTGTGGCTACGGCCGTCAGCCCCGTCGCGTCGGCCCTCCACCTGGCGCTTGCCGGAGTGCGGTGCTGCTCGCAGGCGATGATGATGTCCGCCTGCAGCTCCCGCGCTTTCTGCTCCAGCAGCGCCTGCGCCGCCCTGCAATGGTTCAGATTAATTTGCAGGACGCGCAGAGACATCGGTATGCTTGCGGTAGGCATTCAGGTAGTTCCTGAATGCCTCACATTTACCGCTCCCTTGGGCGTGGTCGCTTCTTTTGCCTGATGCGACGCATGTCGGGCACTTCGGCCTGTTTCGGCACTCTTTGGCCTTGTGCCCGGGTCGGCCGCAGGTGAAGCACTGCTTGCTCTTGTCCGGGCCTCTGCAGTTTGGCGCAGCGTGGCCGAAGCCGAGGCACCTGAAGCATCTGGTGATTGTCAGATGCTCTCGCACTCGGCAGCTGACCCATCCGACGCGGATCTTGCCCGCTGCCAGGACGGTCTGTGCTGCGTCTGTCGGAACGTCGGCCAGGCCCGTTCTGGTGCCGTTTCGGGCCGGAAGGAACTTGACAGCTCCGACCGCGTCCGGCGTACACCCAGCCTGCGCCGCTAGCGCGGTGGCCAGCTCGTCTGCCGTCGTTGACTCGTCGAGGTTGTGTACCTCGACGGTCAAGGTCGTGCCGAGGCTCTTGACGCTGGCGTTCTCGCCCAGAACGCCGGCTACCGCCTTGGCAAATTTGATGGCCGTATCGGCATTCGCCCCGTCCAACTCGACCACGATGTGGCCTGCGCGGGTCTTGCGGACAGTCCGGACGTTGGCGCCTTGCTCGTCCGGCCTGACCGCAGTCTTCACCGCGGAGATCGTCTCTGCGGCGGTCTTCCCGTTGAGGGGACGTATCTCCACGGCTGGCAATTTTCGCGCCGGGAATCGCATTCTGGTCTGCGGGGGTTCAGGAGGGCGCTTTTTGGCGGCCCGCCTTTTGACGATGGTGAAGTCGCCGTCGTCGTTCTTTGCAGGGTCTATTGGTGCTGTCAACGGTGGTGCTGCTGCTTTTGATCGCGCTGCTGCTGCTGTTGGCGGTGCTGTTGCTAATTTTGTCCGCGGTGCTGCTTTCGGTGCCACTGCCGTAATCTTTTCGATTGCTGCTACGGTAGATGCTGCTGCTGTCGCTGTTGCTGATGTTGTCCCCGCAGCGAGGGACGTTCTTCGGCTATGTTGTGGTTTGAACTTATCTACCCCCGTTTCTTGGGAAGGGAGGACACTTATGGACTTACGCGCAGGGACGGCTGCAGCCTTGGCGTATGTCCCTGGTAGTGATGCCCTGGAAGTCGATGGTCTGGGGTCGGGTCTGGGTGGAGGCACTGTGGGCGTCATGGCGTGTGTGGCGATGCGCCTGATCCATAGGCGTGTAGCCGGGCGCAGTTTCTCGACGGCCGCCTTTAGCGTTCTGTTTGTGTTTGGCCTTACCGCCTTTTCCAACTCGGTGGTGAGTCTTTCCAGCTCACACACGAATTGGTAAATAAGTTCAGGTTCAGGGAGGGTATCCTTGATCAATGCTAGGGTCGTCGCCGGTGTCTGTTTGTGTTTTGGTTTGTATCGATTTATATTCATATTTAGGTCCCACGTAAAGCTGGGAAATAAGTTTCCCCTGCCGCAGAGCCCGCTTACGCCAGGGAGGCTGGATACAACGAGGGGACGCCAAGTACCTCGAGGGAATCGTTAATGATACAATTGTTTAACCACCTTGTACCATTCACCCCGTAGGCACGATGTCTGACACCGTGGGGTTAGGTGGGTTGCGCGTTAGGGCCCAACGATTTGCATCGCTGGGGGGCTCCCTGTCGCGGCTGAGTCTCCCTCCATAGAGGCGTTTTGGAAGGAGGACCCGAGTGCGGCTCTCCTAGCGGGGCTAGGTTAGCAGCAACCAGGCGGTTCGAACATCGCTCCTCTGACCTAGGCCGGCTGAGCGATAGCCGTTCCACCTGTCTGCTCCCAGGGTGCACCACGAGGAGGTCTGAGTCCGGCTTTGCACCCCAACCTAACCTAACCTAACCTAACCTAACCTAACCTAACCTAACCTAACCTAACCTAACCTAACCTAACCTAACCTAACCTAACCTAACCTAACCTAACCTAACCTAACCTAACCTAACCTAACCTAACCTAACCTAACCTAACCTAACCTAACCTAACCTAACCTAACCTAACCTAACCTAACCTAACCTAACCTAACCTAACCTAACCTAACCTAACCTAACCTAACCTAACCTAACCTAACCTAACCTAACCTAACCTAACCTAACCTAACCTAACCTAACCTAACCTAACCTAACCTAACCTAACCTAACCTAACCTAACCTAACCTAACCTAACCTAACCTAACCTAACCTAACCTAACCTAACCTAACCTAACCTAACCTAACCTAACCTAACCTAACCTAACCTAACCTAACCTAACCTAACCTAACCTAACCTAACCTAACCTAACCTAACCTAACCTAACCTAACCTAACCTAACCTAACCTAACCTAACCTAACCTAACCTAACCTAACCTAACCTAACCTAACCTAACCTAACCTAACCTAACCTAACCTAACCTAACCTAACCTAACCTAACCTAACCTAACCTAACCTAACCTAACCTAACCTAACCTAACCTAACCTAACCTAACCTAACCTAACCTAACCTAACCTAACCTAACCTAACCTAACCTAACCTAACCTAACCTAACCTAACCTAACCTAACCTAACCTAACCTAACCTAACCTAACCTAACCTAACCTAACCTAACCTAACCTAACCTAACCTAACCTAACCTAACCTAACCTAACCTAACCTAACCTAACCTAACCTAACCTAACCTAACCTAACCTAACCTAACCTAACCTAACCTAACCTAACCTAACCTAACCTAACCTAACCTAACCTAACCTAACCTAACCTAACCTAACCTAACCTAACCTAACCTAACCTAACCTAACCTAACCTAACCTAACCTAACCTAACCTAACCTAACCTAACCTAACCTAACCTAACCTAACCTAACCTAACCTAACCTAACCTAACCTAACCTAACCTAACCTAACCTAACCTAACCTAACCTAACCTAACCTAACCTAACCTAACCTAACCTAACCTAACCTAACCTAACCTAACCTAACCTAACCTAACCTAACCTAACCTAACCTAACCTAACCTAACCTAACCTAACCTAACCTTTTTTTTTTTCCTTTTTTTTTTTTTTTTTTTTCCCCCCGCAGCTTGGCCCACGGTTGTATTGCTCGAGACTGCGGGGGCGTCTCTTTATTTTCTCCCGTACAGCCTTATAAATAAAAAAAAAAAATAAAAAACAATAAAGGCTGGAAAGTAATCATCTTTCCCTGCGGGGAGGATCCCCGCAGGCATCTCATCGACTCATATGCTGCATTCCTGTAAAGGGGGAAGAGGCAGCATATCACACATAGTATAAACAAATTAAAAAGGATCTTCCGTCTTCATGCTTCCTGTAGAGGGGGGCGAGTCATGAAGACGGAGGCTTGGTCATGGCGGTTGGGGGGGGCTCACTTGTCGAGCCCTCTCCAATTCTTCTCTCTTGCGCTGGACCTTCTCGCAGAAGTCCGTGACTGCGTCCCAGGCTGTCTTGCGTTCCAGCATGGACGGGACAAGTTCTTCTACCGTCCATGCGACGCCAGCTCTGCAACGCAGCCGCCATCTCTCCGATTCGGTAGCGCAGCACTTGAACAGCGCGTGCTCTGCGTCGTCGATGTCGTCGTCGCAGAGCGGGCAACGTGCGCTTGCCGACCGGCCTATCCTCGCCAGGTAGCTGCCGAGGCAGCCGTGCCCGGTGAGAAGTTGGGTCAGCCGGTAGGTGACCTGACCGTGGGCGCGGTAGATCCAAGGGGCGAGGACCGGGATCAACCGCTGCGTCCATCGCCCCTTAAGTGACTCGCTCCAGCGATCCTGCCACTTCTGCACGGTCGTTGCCCTCGCGTTCGCGCGCGCGGTGTCGCGATCACCGGCGTCCTCGAAGATGGCCTTTCGTTCCTCTGCGAGAAGGTCGATGGGCGGAATCCCCGCGAGCACGAGCGCCGCATCGGCCGATACCGTGCGGTATCCGCATATGACGCGGAGCGCCGCACGCCGCTGCACGCTTGATAGCATGCTGCGGTAGTGTGCCATCCGCATGCTCGGCGCCCAGACTTCGGCGCCGAAGAGCATTTGGGATTGGGCCACACTAGCGAGCAGCTTCCGCTTCTGTTCCTGCGGACCCTGCACGTTCAGCAGGATCCGCGAAAGCGCAGCGGTGGTTCCCGCGGCTTTCTCCGCGGCTCTGCGGATGTGGGCCGTGTACTTCAGGGACCCGTCGAAGTACACGCCCAGGTATCTGACCGATTTTTGCGGGGTGATGACCGCGTCGCCGACGGTTATTCGCGGCGGCTCGTGCTTGCGCCTTCCTACAAGCATTACCGCCTCGGTCTTGTGCGCTGCCAGCTCCAGGTGGTGGTCCCCCAGGGCCTGGGCGATCCTCCGCAGCGCTTCGTTAAGATTGGCCTGCAGATCCGACATCTTTCTGGCGACGGCCACGACGCCGATGTCGTCCGCGAAGCCAATCTCTTCGACACCGTCGGGAAGCTCCACTCGCAGCACCGCATCGTACATTATGTTCCACAGGAGCGGTCCGAGGACCGACCCCTGTGGCACTCCGCATGTGGTGGTTCTGGTGGTTCTGGTTATTCCACCTGTGGGAGTGTAATGCACGCTGCGGTCTCGAAAGTAACTGTCCACGACAGCTCGCACGTGCGGCTCGACGCCTTTCTTCTCCAGCGCCTCCATGATCTTCTCCCATGGGGCGCTGTTGAAGGCGTTTTTAACGTCAAGCGTTACGAGCACGCAGTACTGTCTTGTCCGCCAGGTCCCCGCATTTGCCATCTCGGCCCTGCGGTGGACCCTCGTGATGGCGTCCGCCGTGGACCTACCCCTCCTGAACCCGTACTGAGACTCGGACAGGCAGCCCTCGGTCTCGATGTACGAGTCCAGTCTGGAGTGTATCAGTCTTTCGAAGAGCTTCCCGAAGCTGTCGAGGAGGCACAATGGTCGGTAGGAAGACGCGAGATCGACCGGCTTGTCTCCTTTGCGCACCAGCGCTAGGCGCGCGGTCTTCCAGCACCCCGGGAACGTGGCCTTCGTCAGGCAGGTGTTGAAGACCGCGAGCAGCGCCGCAGGATCTTCGCGCACGGTCCTCTTCACGATCTCGTTGGGGATTCCGTCGGGTCCGGGCGCCTTGGCGTTGGGGAGGCGACTCGCGGCGATCTTCAGCTCCGGCACGGTGAAGAGTGGGATCTCTTCGTCCGGAGCTACGATGACCGCAGGTCGCCCGCCGTCAGGGCGCGTTGGGAACAGAGCGTCCAGTATGGCGTCCACCCGACCGGGCAGGGTGATGCCCGGGATAATCTGAGGAGTGTGCAGCCTCTTCATGACGAGCCTGTAGGGGAGTCCCCAGGGGTCATCGTCAATCGAGGCGCACAGCTTCTCCCAGCTTCGCTCCTTCGCGGCCTTGATGGAGATCGTGAGCGCTTTCTTTGCGCTTCTATACGCTTCGATCTCCATCGTGCAGTCCAGGGTTCCTCCTGCCTTTGGCCTCTTCCTCTGCAGTGCCCTTCTGGCAGCCATGGACTGCTTCCGCAGAGAAGCGATCTCCTCAGACCACCAGTGGACGGGTCTTCTGGTCGGGTGGCACCACTTGCGCGGCATGGACGCGTCGCACGCCTTCCGGGTCCTCGCGACGAGAGCGCACGCCGCCGCTTCCGGATCCTCGCTGATGGTGTCTTCCCCGTGCCGCTTGAAGCTGTCCGCGAATTTCTCCGCGTCCAGCTTCCGCAGGCTCCAGGCCGGTCCTCGGGGCGGTGGTGTTACAGCTGGGTAAGTGGGCGCCGTCGTGTTGAGGGTGAAGGATATGTAGAGGTGGTCGCTCAACGACTCTTCCTCCAATACCCTCCAACCCTCGAGCGAACGTGCAGCTCCCGGGCTCGCAAACGTCAGGTCTAATATTGACTCTGACGAGCCCCTCCGGAACGTGCTGGCGCCGTTGTTACATACAACGAGGCCCAGTCCAGCCGTCATGTCGGCGAGTGCCGCTCCTTTCCGTGTCGTCGACCGCGCTCCCCATTCGACGGCCTTCGCGTTGAAGTCGCCGGCGATGATGACTTCACCTGCGTGCGTCCGGACGTCCTGCTCGAGCCGGGCGAGGTACGCTACGTACTCTGCGTACGCCACGTTAGGTGAAACGTAGCACGAGTACACGCGTATACCTCCGACCCGGATCCATGTGAAGCCTTGCCCCGCGGTGCCGATCTCTTCGACGGGGGTGTCGCCGGCTGTGGCTACGGCCGTCAGCCCCGTCGCGTCGGCCCTCCACCTGGCGCTTGCCGGAGTGCGGTGCTGCTCGCAGGCGATGATGATGTCCGCCTGCAGCTCCCGCGCTTTCTGCTCCAGCAGCGCCTGCGCCGCCCTGCAATGGTTCAGATTAATTTGCAGGACGCGCAGAGACATCGGTATGCTTGCGGTAGGCATTCAGGTAGTTCCTGAATGCCTCACATTTACCGCTCCCTTGGGCGTGGTCGCTTCTTTTGCCTGATGCGACGCATGTCGGGCACTTCGGCCTGTTTCGGCACTCTTTGGCCTTGTGCCCGGGTCGGCCGCAGGTGAAGCACTGCTTGCTCTTGTCCGGGCCTCTGCAGTTTGGCGCAGCGTGGCCGAAGCCGAGGCACCTGAAGCATCTGGTGATTGTCAGATGCTCTCGCACTCGGCAGCTGACCCATCCGACGCGGATCTTGCCCGCTGCCAGGACGGTCTGTGCTGCGTCTGTCGGAACGTCGGCCAGGCCCGTTCTGGTGCCGTTTCGGGCCGGGAGGAACTTGACAGCTCCGACCGCGTCCGGCGTACACCCAGCCTGCGCCGCTAGCGCGGTGGCCAGCTCGTCTGCCGTCGTTGACTCGTCGAGGTTGTGTACCTCGACGGTCAAGGTCGTGCCAAGGCTCTTGACGTTGGCGTTCTCGCCCAGAACGCCGGCTACCGCCTTGGCAAATTTGATGGCCGTATCGGCATTCGCCCCGTCCAACTCGACCACGATGTGGCCTGCGCGGGTCTTGCGGACAGTCCGGACGTTGGCGCCTTGCTCGTCCGGCCTGACCGCAGTCTTCACCGCGGAGATCGTCTCTGCGGCGGTCTTCCCGTTGAGGGGACGTATCTCCACGGCTGGCAATTTTCGCGCCGGGAATCGCATTCTGGTCTGCGGGGGTTCAGGAGGGCGCTTTTTGGCGGCCCGCCTTTTGACGATGGTGAAGTCGCCGTCGTCGTTCTTTGCAGGGTCTATTGGTGCTGTCAACGGTGGTGCTGCTGCTTTTGATCGCGCTGCTGCTGCTGTTGGCGGTGCTGTTGCTAATTTTGTCCGCGGTGCTGCTTTCGGTGCCACTGCCGTAATCTTTTCGATTGCTGCTACGGTAGATGCTGCTGCTGTCGCTGTTGCTGATGTTGTCCCCGCAGCGAGGGACGTTCTTCGGCTATGTTGTGGTTTGAACTTATCTACCCCCGTTTCTTGGGAAGGGAGGACACTTATGGACTTACGCGCAGGGACGGCTGCAGCCTTGGCGTATGTCCCTGGTAGTGATGCCCTGGAAGTCGATGGTCTGGGGTCGGGTCTGGGTGGAGGCACTGTGGGCGTCATGGCGTGTGTGGCGATGCGCCTGATCCATAGGCGTGTAGCCGGGCGCAGTTTCTCGACGGCCGCCTTTAGCGTTCTGTTTGTGTTTGGCCTTACCGCCTTTTCCAACTCGGTGGTGAGTCTTTCCAGCTCACACACGAATTGGTAGATAAGTTCAGGTTCAGGGAGGGTATCCTTGATCAATGCTAGGGTCGTCGCCGGTGTCTGTTTGTGTTTTGGTTTGATTCGATTTATATTCATATTTAGGTCCCACGAAAAGCTGGGAAATAAGTTTCCCCTGCCGCAGAGCCCGCTTACGCCAGGGAGGCTGGATACAACGAGGGGACGCCAAGTACCTCGAGGGAATCGTTAATGATACAATTGTTTAACCACCTTGTACCATTCACCCCGTAGGCACGATGTCTGACACCGTGGGGTTAGGTGGGTTGCGCGTCAGGGCCCAACGATTTGCATCGCTGGGGGGCTCCCTGTCGCGGCTGAGTCTCCCTCCATAGAGGCGTTTTGGAAGGAGGACCCGAGTGCGGCTCTCCTAGCGGGGCTAGGTTAGCAGCAACCAGGCGGTTCGAACATCGCTCCTCTGACCTAGGCCGGCTGAGCGATAGCCGTTCCACCTGTCTGCTCCCAGGGTGCACCACGAGGAGGTCTGAGTCCGGCTTTGCACCCCAACCTAACCTAACCTAACCTAACCTAACCTAACCTAACCTTTTTTTTTTTTTTTTTTTTTTTTTTTTTTTTTTTTTTTTTCCCCCCGCAGCTTGGCCCACGGTTGTATTGCTCGAGACTGCGGGGGCGTCTCTTTATTTTTCTCCTGCACAGCCATTAAAAAAAAAACAGTAGAAAAAACAAAATAGCTGAAATGTAATCATCGTCCCTGCGGGGAGGATCCCCGCAGGCATTTCATCATTTCATATGCTGCATTCCTGTAAAGGGGGAAGAGGCAGCATATCACACATAATATAAACAAATTAAAAAGGATCTTCCGTCTTCATGCTTCCTGTAGAGGGGGGCGAGTCATGAAGACGGGGGCTTGGTCATGGCGGTTGGGGGGGGCTCACTTGTCGAGCCCTCTCCAATTCTTCTCTCTTGCGCTGGACCTTCTCGCAGAAGTCCGTGACTGCGTCCCAGGCTGTCTTGCGTTCCAACATGGACGGGACAAGTTCTTCTACCGTCCATGCGACGCCAGCTCTGCAACGCAGCCGCCATCTCTCCGATTCGGTAGCGCAGCACTTGAACAGCGCGTGCTCTGCGTCGTCGATGTCGTCGTCGCAGAGCGGGCAACGTGCGCTTGCCGACCGGCCTATCCTCGCCAGGTAGCTGCCGAGGCAGCCGTGCCCGGTGAGAAGTTGGGTCAGCCGGTAGGTGACCTGACCGTGGGCGCGGTAGATCCAAGGGGCGAGGACCGGGATCAACCGCTGCGTCCATCGCCCCTTAAGTGACTCGCTCCAGCGATCCTGCCACTTCTGCACGGTCGTTGCCCTCGCGTTCGCGCGCGCGGTGTCACGATCACCGGCGTCCTCGAAGATGGCCTTTCGTTCCTCTGCGAGAAGGTCGATGGGCGGAATCCCCGCGAGCACGAGCGCCGCATCGGCCGATACCGTGCGGTATCCGCATATGACGCGGAGCGCCGCACGCCGCTGCACGCTTGATAGCATGCTGCGGTAGTGTGCCATCCGCATGCTCGGCGCCCAGACTTCGGCGCCGAAGAGCATTTGGGCTTGGGCCACACTAGCGAGCAGCTTCCGCTTCTGTTCCTGCGGACCCTGCACGTTCAGCAGGATCCGCGAAAGCGCAGCGGTGGTTCCCGCGGCTTTCTCCGCGGCTCTGCGGATGTGGGCCGTGTACTTCAGGGACCCGTCGAAGTACACGCCCAGGTATCTGACCGATTTTTGCGGGGTGATGACCGCGTCGCCGACGGTTATTCGCGGCGGCTCGTGCTTGCGCCTTCCTACAAGCATTACCGCCTCGGTCTTGTGCGCTGCCAGCTCCAGGTGGTGGTCCCCCAGGGCCTGGGCGATCCTCCGCAGCGCTTCGTTAAGATTGGCCTGCAGATCCGACATCTTTCTGGCGACGGCCACGACGCCGATATCGTCCGCGAAGCCAATCTCTTCGACACCGTCGGGAAGCTCCACTCGCAGCACCGCATCGTACATTATGTTCCACAGGAGCGGTCCGAGGACCGACCCCTGTGGCACTCCGCATGTGGTGGTTCTGGTGGTTCTGGTTATTCCACCTGTGGGAGTGTAATGCACGCTGCGGTCTCGAAAGTAACTGTCCACGACAGCTCGCACGTGCGGCTCGACGCCTTTCTTCTCCAGCGCCTCCATGATCTTCTCCCATGGGGCGCTGTTGAAGGCGTTTTTAACGTCAAGCGTTACGAGCACGCAGTACTGTCTTGTCCGCCAGGTCCCCGCGTTTGCCATCTCGGCCCTGCGGTGGACCCTCGTGATGGCGTCCGCCGTGGACCTACCCCTCCTGAACCCGTACTGAGACTCGGACAGGCAGCCCTCGGTCTCGATGTACGAGTCCAGTCTGGAGTGTATCAGTCTTTCGAAGAGCTTCCCGAAGCTGTCGAGGAGGCACAATGGTCGGTAGGAAGACGCGAGATCGACCGGCTTGTCTCCTTTGCGCACCAGCGCTAGGCGCGCGGTCTTCCAGCACCCCGGGAACGTGGCCTTCGTCAGGCAGGTGTTGAAGACCGCGAGCAGCGCCGCAGGATCTTCGCGCGCGGTCCTCTTCACGATCTCGTTGGGGATTCCGTCGGGTCCGGGCGCCTTGGCGTTGGGGAGACGACTCGCGGCGATCTTCAGCTCCGGCACGGTGAAGAGTGGGATCTCTTCGTCCGGAGCTACGATGACCGCAGGTCGCCCGCCGTCAGGGCGCGTTGGGAACAGAGCGTCCAGTATGGCGTCCACCCGACCGGGCAGGGTGATGCCCGGGATAATCTGAGGAGTGTGCAGCCTCTTCATGACGAGCCTGTAGGGGAGTCCCCAGGGGTCATCGTCAATCGAGGCGCACAGCTTCTCCCAGCTTCGCTCCTTCGCGGCCTTGATGGAGATCGTGAGCGCTTTCTTTGCGCTTCTATACGCTTCGATCTCCATCGTGCAGTCCAGGGTTCCTCCTGCCTTTGGTCTCTTCCTCTGCAGTGCCCTTCTGGCAGCCATGGACTGCTTCCGCAGAGAAGCGATCTCCTCAGACCACCAGTGGACGGGTCTTCTGGTCGGGTGGAACCACTTGCGCGGCATGGACGCGTCGCACGCCTTCCGGGTCCTCGCGACGAGAGCGCACGCCGCCGCTTCCGGATCCTCGCTGATGGTGTCTTCCCCGTGCCGCTTGAAGCTGTCCGCGAATTTCTCCGCGTCCAGCTTCCGCAGGCTCCAGGCCGGTCCTCGGGGCGGTGGTGTTACAGCTGGGTAGGTGGGCGCCGTCGTGTTGAGGGTGAAGGATATGTAGAGGTGGTCGCTCAACGACTCTTCCTCCAATACCCTCCAACCCTCGAGCGAACGTGCAGCTCCCGGGCTCGCAAACGTCAGGTCTAATATTGACTCTGACGAGCCCCTCCGGAACGTGCTGGCGCCGTTGTTACATACAACGAGGCCCAGTCCAGCCGTCATGTCGGCGAGTGCCGCTCCTTTCCGTGTCGTCGACCGCGCTCCCCATTCGACGGCCTTCGCGTTGAAGTCGCCGGCGATGATGACTTCACCTGCGTGCGTCCGGACGTCCTGCTCGAGCCGGGCGAGGTACGCTACGTACTCTGCGTACGCCACGTTAGGTGAAACGTAGCACGAGTACACGCGTATACCTCCGACCCGGATCCATGTGAAGCCTTGCCCCGCGGTGCCGATCTCTTCGACGGGGGTGTCGCCGGCTGTGGCTACGGCCGTCAGCCCCGTCGCGTCGGCCCTCCACCTGGCGCTTGCCGGAGTGCGGTGCTGCTCGCAGGCGATGATGATGTCCGCCTGCAGCTCCCGCGCTTTCTGCTCCAGCAGCGCCTGCGCCGCCCTGCAATGGTTCAGATTAATTTGCAGGACGCGCAGAGACATCGGTATGCTTGCGGTAGGCATTCAGGTAGTTCCTGAATGCCTCACATTTACCGCTCCCTTGGGCGTGGTCGCTTCTTTTGCCTGATGCGACGCATGTCGGGCACTTCGGCCTGTTTCGGCACTCTTTGGCCTTGTGCCCGGGTCGGCCGCAGGTGAAGCACTGCTTGCTCTTGTCCGGGCCTCTGCAGTTTGGCGCAGCGTGGCCGAAGCCGAGGCACCTGAAGCATCTGGTGATTGTCAGATGCTCTCGCACTCGGCAGCTGACCCATCCGACGCGGATCTTGCCCGCTGCCAGGACGGTCTGTGCTGCGTCTGTCGGAACGTCGGCCAGGCCCGTTCTGGTGCCGTTTCGGGCCGGGAGGAACTTGACAGCTCCGACCGCGTCCGGCGTACACCCAGCCTGCGCCGCTAGCGCGGTGGCCAGCTCGTCTGCCGTCGTTGACTCGTCGAGGTTGTGTACCTCGACGGTCAAGGTCGTGCCAAGGCTCTTGACGTTGGCGTTCTCGCCCAGAACGCCGGCTACCGCCTTGGCAAATTTGATGGCCGTATCGGCATTCGCCCCGTCCAACTCGACCACGATGTGGCCTGCGCGGGTCTTGCGGACAGTCCGGACGTTGGCGCCTTGCTCGTCCGGCCTGACCGCAGTCTTCACCGCGGAGATCGTCTCTGCGGCGGTCTTCCCGTTGAGGGGACGTATCTCCACGGCTGGCAATTTTCGCGCCGGGAATCGCATTCTGGTCTGCGGGGGTTCAGGAGGGCGCTTTTTGGCGGCCCGCCTTTTGACGATGGTGAAGTCGCCGTCGTCGTTCTTTGCAGGGTCTATTGGTGCTGTCAACGGTGGTGCTGCTGCTTTTGATCGCGCTGCTGCTGCTGTTGGCGGTGCTGTTGCTAATTTTGTCCGCGGTGCTGCTTTCGGTGCCACTGCCGTAATCTTTTCGATTGCTGCTACGGTAGATGCTGCTGCTGTCGCTGTTGCTGATGTTGTCCCCGCAGCGAGGGACGTTCTTCGGCTATGTTGTGGTTTGAACTTATCTACCCCCGTTTCTTGGGAAGGGAGGACACTTATGGACTTACGCGCAGGGACGGCTGCAGCCTTGGCGTATGTCCCTGGTAGTGATGCCCTGGAAGTCGATGGTCTGGGGTCGGGTCTGGGTGGAGGCACTGTGGGCGTCATGGCGTGTGTGGCGATGCGCCTGATCCATAGGCGTGTAGCCGGGCGCAGTTTCTCGACGGCCGCCTTTAGCGTTCTGTTTGTGTTTGGCCTTACCGCCTTTTCCAACTCGGTGGTGAGTCTTTCCAGCTCACACACGAATTGGTAGATAAGTTCAGGTTCAGGGAGGGTATCCTTGATCAATGCTAGGGTCGTCGCCGGTGTCTGTTTGTGTTTTGGTTTGATTCGATTTATATTCATATTTAGGTCCCACGAAAAGCTGGGAAATAAGTTTCCCCTGCCGCAGAGCCCGCTTACGCCAGGGAGGCTGGATACAACGAGGGGACGCCAAGTACCTCGAGGGAATCGTTAATGATACAATTGTTTAACCACCTTGTACCATTCACCCCGTAGGCACGATGTCTGACACCGTGGGGTTAGGTGGGTTGCGCGTCAGGGCCCAACGATTTGCATCGCTGGGGGGCTCCCTGTCGCGGCTGAGTCTCCCTCCATAGAGGCGTTTTGGAAGGAGGACCCGAGTGCGGCTCTCCTAGCGGGGCTAGGTTAGCAGCAACCAGGCGGTTCGAACATCGCTCCTCTGACCTAGGCCGGCTGAGCGATAGCCGTTCCACCTGTCTGCTCCCAGGGTGCACCACGAGGAGGTCTGAGTCCGGCTTTGCACCCCAACCTAACCTAACCTAACCTAACCTAACCTAACCTAACCTTTTTTTTTTTTTTTTTTTTTTTTTTTTTTTTTTTTTTTTTTCCCCCCGCAGCTTGGCCCACGGTTGTATTGCTCGAGACTGCGGGGGCGTCTCTTTATTTTTCTCCTGCACAGCCATTAAAAAAAAAACAGTAGAAAAAACAAAATAGCTGAAATGTAATCATCGTCCCTGCGGGGAGGATCCCCGCAGGCATTTCATCATTTCATATGCTGCATTCCTGTAAAGGGGGAAGAGGCAGCATATCACACATAATATAAACAAATTAAAAAGGATCTTCCGTCTTCATGCTTCCTGTAGAGGGGGGCGAGTCATGAAGACGGGGGCTTGGTCATGGCGGTTGGGGGGGGCTCACTTGTCGAGCCCTCTCCAATTCTTCTCTCTTGCGCTGGACCTTCTCGCAGAAGTCCGTGACTGCGTCCCAGGCTGTCTTGCGTTCCAACATGGACGGGACAAGTTCTTCTACCGTCCATGCGACGCCAGCTCTGCAACGCAGCCGCCATCTCTCCGATTCGGTAGCGCAGCACTTGAACAGCGCGTGCTCTGCGTCGTCGATGTCGTCGTCGCAGAGCGGGCAACGTGCGCTTGCCGACCGGCCTATCCTCGCCAGGTAGCTGCCGAGGCAGCCGTGCCCGGTGAGAAGTTGGGTCAGCCGGTAGGTGACCTGACCGTGGGCGCGGTAGATCCAAGGGGCGAGGACCGGGATCAACCGCTGCGTCCATCGCCCCTTAAGTGACTCGCTCCAGCGATCCTGCCACTTCTGCACGGTCGTTGCCCTCGCGTTCGCGCGCGCGGTGTCACGATCACCGGCGTCCTCGAAGATGGCCTTTCGTTCCTCTGCGAGAAGGTCGATGGGCGGAATCCCCGCGAGCACGAGCGCCGCATCGGCCGATACCGTGCGGTATCCGCATATGACGCGGAGCGCCGCACGCCGCTGCACGCTTGATAGCATGCTGCGGTAGTGTGCCATCCGCATGCTCGGCGCCCAGACTTCGGCGCCGAAGAGCATTTGGGCTTGGGCCACACTAGCGAGCAGCTTCCGCTTCTGTTCCTGCGGACCCTGCACGTTCAGCAGGATCCGCGAAAGCGCAGCGGTGGTTCCCGCGGCTTTCTCCGCGGCTCTGCGGATGTGGGCCGTGTACTTCAGGGACCCGTCGAAGTACACGCCCAGGTATCTGACCGATTTTTGCGGGGTGATGACCGCGTCGCCGACGGTTATTCGCGGCGGCTCGTGCTTGCGCCTTCCTACAAGCATTACCGCCTCGGTCTTGTGCGCTGCCAGCTCCAGGTGGTGGTCCCCCAGGGCCTGGGCGATCCTCCGCAGCGCTTCGTTAAGATTGGCCTGCAGATCCGACATCTTTCTGGCGACGGCCACGACGCCGATATCGTCCGCGAAGCCAATCTCTTCGACACCGTCGGGAAGCTCCACTCGCAGCACCGCATCGTACATTATGTTCCACAGGAGCGGTCCGAGGACCGACCCCTGTGGCACTCCGCATGTGGTGGTTCTGGTGGTTCTGGTTATTCCACCTGTGGGAGTGTAATGCACGCTGCGGTCTCGAAAGTAACTGTCCACGACAGCTCGCACGTGCGGCTCGACGCCTTTCTTCTCCAGCGCCTCCATGATCTTCTCCCATGGGGCGCTGTTGAAGGCGTTTTTAACGTCAAGCGTTACGAGCACGCAGTACTGTCTTGTCCGCCAGGTCCCCGCGTTTGCCATCTCGGCCCTGCGGTGGACCCTCGTGATGGCGTCCGCCGTGGACCTACCCCTCCTGAACCCGTACTGAGACTCGGACAGGCAGCCCTCGGTCTCGATGTACGAGTCCAGTCTGGAGTGTATCAGTCTTTCGAAGAGCTTCCCGAAGCTGTCGAGGAGGCACAATGGTCGGTAGGAAGACGCGAGATCGACCGGCTTGTCTCCTTTGCGCACCAGCGCTAGGCGCGCGGTCTTCCAGCACCCCGGGAACGTGGCCTTCGTCAGGCAGGTGTTGAAGACCGCGAGCAGCGCCGCAGGATCTTCGCGCGCGGTCCTCTTCACGATCTCGTTGGGGATTCCGTCGGGTCCGG
The DNA here is from genome assembly GCA_022113835.1 of Atopsyche davidsoni. Classification (NCBI taxonomy): domain Eukaryota; kingdom Metazoa; phylum Arthropoda; class Insecta; order Trichoptera; family Hydrobiosidae; genus Atopsyche; species Atopsyche davidsoni. The sequence continues at coordinate 14,778,939 of JAILWY010000005.1, read as the reverse complement.
GCGCCTTGGCGTTGGGGAGACGACTCGCGGCGATCTTCAGCTCCGGCACGGTGAAGAGTGGGATCTCTTCGTCCGGAGCTACGATGACCGCAGGTCGCCCGCCGTCAGGGCGCGTTGGGAACAGAGCGTCCAGTATGGCGTCCACCCGACCGGGCAGGGTGATGCCCGGGATAATCTGAGGAGTGTGCAGCCTCTTCATGACGAGCCTGTAGGGGAGTCCCCAGGGGTCATCGTCAATCGAGGCGCACAGCTTCTCCCAGCTTCGCTCCTTCGCGGCCTTGATGGAGATCGTGAGCGCTTTCTTTGCGCTTCTATACGCTTCGATCTCCATCGTGCAGTCCAGGGTTCCTCCTGCCTTTGGTCTCTTCCTCTGCAGTGCCCTTCTGGCAGCCATGGACTGCTTCCGCAGAGAAGCGATCTCCTCAGACCACCAGTGGACGGGTCTTCTGGTCGGGTGGAACCACTTGCGCGGCATGGACGCGTCGCACGCCTTCCGGGTCCTCGCGACGAGAGCGCACGCCGCCGCTTCCGGATCCTCGCTGATGGTGTCTTCCCCGTGCCGCTTGAAGCTGTCCGCGAATTTCTCCGCGTCCAGCTTCCGCAGGCTCCAGGCCGGTCCTCGGGGCGGTGGTGTTACAGCTGGGTAGGTGGGCGCCGTCGTGTTGAGGGTGAAGGATATGTAGAGGTGGTCGCTCAACGACTCTTCCTCCAATACCCTCCAACCCTCGAGCGAACGTGCAGCTCCCGGGCTCGCAAACGTCAGGTCTAATATTGACTCTGACGAGCCCCTCCGGAACGTGCTGGCGCCGTTGTTACATACAACGAGGCCCAGTCCAGCCGTCATGTCGGCGAGTGCCGCTCCTTTCCGTGTCGTCGACCGCGCTCCCCATTCGACGGCCTTCGCGTTGAAGTCGCCGGCGATGATGACTTCACCTGCGTGCGTCCGGACGTCCTGCTCGAGCCGGGCGAGGTACGCTACGTACTCTGCGTACGCCACGTTAGGTGAAACGTAGCACGAGTACACGCGTATACCTCCGACCCGGATCCATGTGAAGCCTTGCCCCGCGGTGCCGATCTCTTCGACGGGGGTGTCGCCGGCTGTGGCTACGGCCGTCAGCCCCGTCGCGTCGGCCCTCCACCTGGCGCTTGCCGGAGTGCGGTGCTGCTCGCAGGCGATGATGATGTCCGCCTGCAGCTCCCGCGCTTTCTGCTCCAGCAGCGCCTGCGCCGCCCTGCAATGGTTCAGATTAATTTGCAGGACGCGCAGAGACATCGGTATGCTTGCGGTAGGCATTCAGGTAGTTCCTGAATGCCTCACATTTACCGCTCCCTTGGGCGTGGTCGCTTCTTTTGCCTGATGCGACGCATGTCGGGCACTTCGGCCTGTTTCGGCACTCTTTGGCCTTGTGCCCGGGTCGGCCGCAGGTGAAGCACTGCTTGCTCTTGTCCGGGCCTCTGCAGTTTGGCGCAGCGTGGCCGAAGCCGAGGCACCTGAAGCATCTGGTGATTGTCAGATGCTCTCGCACTCGGCAGCTGACCCATCCGACGCGGATCTTGCCCGCTGCCAGGACGATCTGTGCTGCGTCTGTCGGAACGTCGGCCAGGCCCGTTCTGGTGCCGTTTCGGGCCGGGAGGAACTTGACAGCTCCGACCGCGTCCGGCGTACACCCGGCCTGCGCCGCTAGCGCGGTGGCCAGCTCGTCTGCCGTCGTTGACTCGTCGAGGTTGTGTACCTCGACGGTCAAGGTCGTGCCGAGGCTCTTGACGCTGGCGTTCTCGCCCAGAACGCCGGCTACCGCCTTGGCAAATTTGATGGCCGTATCGGCATTCGCCCCGTCCAACTCGACCACGATGTGGCCTGCGCGGGTCTTGCGGACAGTCCGGACGTTGGCGCCTTGCTCGTCCGGCCTGACCGCAGTCTTCACCGCGGAGATCGTCTCTGCGGCGGTCTTCCCGTTGAGGGGACGTATCTCCACGGCTGGCAATTTTCGCGCCGGGAATCGCATTCTGGTCTGCGGGGGTTCAGGAGGGCGCCTTTTGGCGGCCCGCCTATTGACGATGGTGAAGTCGCCGTCGTCGTTCTTTGCAGGGTCTATTGGTGCTGTCAACGGTGGTGCTGCTGCTTTTGATCGCGCTGCTGCTGCTGTTGGCGGTGCTGTTGCTAATTTTGTCCGCGGTGCTGCTTTCGGTGCCACTGCCGTAATCTTTTCGATTGCTGCTACGGTAGATGCTGCTGCTGTCGCTGTTGCTGATGTTGTCCCCGCAGCGAGGGACGTTCTTCGGCTATGTTGTGGTTTGAACTTATCTACCCCCGTTTCTTGGGAAGGGAGGACACTTATGGACTTACGCGCAGGGACGGCTGCAGCCTTGGCGTATGTCCCTGGTAGTGATGCCCTGGAAGTCGATGGTCTGGGGTCGGGTCTGGGTGGAGGCACTGTGGGCGTCATGGCGTGTGTGGCGATGCGCCTGATCCATAGGCGTGTAGCCGGGCGCAGTTTCTCGACGGCCGCCTTTAGCGTTCTGTTTGTGTTTGGCCTTACCGCCTTTTCCAACTCGGTGGTGAGTCTTTCCAGCTCACACACGAATTGGTAAATAAGTTCAGGTTCAGGGAGGGTATCCTTGATCAATGCTAGGGTCGTCGCCGGTGTCTGTTTGTGTTTTGGTTTGTTTCGATTTATATTCATATTGAGTCCCACGTAAAGCTGGGAAATAAGTTTCCCCTGCCGCAGAGCCCGCTTACGCCAGGGAGGCTGGATACAACGAGGGGACGCCAAGTACCTCGAGGGAATCGTTAATGATACAATTGTTTAACCACCTTGTACCATTCACCCCGTAGGCACGATGTCTGACACCGTGGGGTTAGGTGGGTTGCGCGTCAGGGCCCAACGATTTGCATCGCTGGGGGGCTCCCTGTCGCGGCTGAGTCTCCCTCCATAGAGGCGTTTTGGAAGGAGGACCCGAGTGCGGCTCTCCTAGCGGGGCTAGGTTAGCAGCAACCAGGCGGTTCGAACATCGCTCCTCTGACCTAGGCCAGCTGAGCGATAGCCGTTCCACCTGTCTGCTCCCAGGGTGCACCACGAGGAGGTCTGAGTCCGGCTTTGCACCCCAGCCTAACCTAACCTAACCTAACCTAACCTAACCTAACCTAACCTAACCTAACCTAACCTAACCTAACCTAACCTAACCTAACCTAACCTAACCTAACCTAACCTAACCTAACCTAACCTAACCTAACCTAACCTAACCTAACCTAACCTAACCTAACCTAACCTAACCTAACCTAACCTAACCTAACCTAACCTAACCTAACCTAACCTAACCTAACCTAACCTAACCTAACCTAACCTAACCTAACCTAACCTAACCTAACCTAACCTAACCTAACCTAACCTAACCTAACCTAACCTTTTTTTTTTTTTTTTTTTTTTTTTTTTTTTTTTTTCCCCCCGCAGCTTGGCCCACGGTTGTATTGCTCGAGACTGCGGGGGCGTCTCTTTATTTTCTCCCGTACAGCCTTCAAATAAAAAAAATACAGTAAAAAACAATAAAGGCTGGAAAGTAATCATCTTTCCCTGCGGGGAAGATCCCCGCAGGCATCTCATCGACTCATATGCTGCATTCCTGTAAAGGGGGAAGAGGCAGCATATTACACATAATTAAAATTCAATACAATAATAGGTCTTCCGTCTTCATGCTTCCTGTAGAGGGGGGCGAGTCATGAAGACGGAGGCTTGGTCATGGCGGTTGGGGGGGGCTCACTTGTCGAGCCCTCTCCAATTCTTCTCTCTTGCGCTGGACCTTCTCGCAGAAGTCCGTGACTGCGTCCCAGGCTGTCTTGCGTTCCAACATGGACGGGACAAGTTCTTCTACCGTCCATGCGACGCCAGCTCTGCAACGCAGCCGCCATCTCTCCGATTCGGTAGCGCAGCACTTGAACAGCGCGTGCTCTGCGTCGTCGATGTCGTCGTCGCAGAGCGGGCAACGTGCGCTTGCCGACCGGCCTATCCTCGCCAGGTAGCTGCCGAGGCAGCCGTGCCCGGTGAGAAGTTGGGTCAGCCGGTAGGTGACCTGACCGTGGGTGCGGTAGATCCAAGGGGCGAGGACCGGGATCAACCGCTGCGTCCATCGCCCCTTAAGTGACTCGCTCCAGCGATCCTGCCACTTCTGCACGGTCGTTGCCCTCGCGTTCGCGCGCGCGGTGTCGCGATCACCGGCGTCCTCGAAGATGGCCTTTCGTTCCTCTGCGAGAAGGTCGATGGGCGGAATCCCCGCGAGCACGAGCGCCGCATCGGCCGATACCGTGCGGTATCCGCATATGACGCGGAGCGCCGCACGCCGCTGCACGCTTGATAGCATGCTGCGGTAGTGTGCCATCCGCATGCTCGGCGCCCAGACTTCGGCGCCGAAGAGCATTTGGGCTTGGGCCACACTAGCGAGCAGCTTCCGCTTCTGTTCCTGCGGACCCTGCACGTTCAGCAGGATCCGCGAAAGCGCAGCGGTGGTTCCCGCGGCTTTCTCCGCGGCTCTGCGGATGTGGGCCGTGTACTTCAGGGACCCGTCGAAGTACACGCCCAGGTATCTGACCGATTTTTGCGGGGTGATGACCGCGTCGCCGACGGTTATTCGCGGCGGCTCGTGCTTGCGCCTTCCTACAAGCATTACCGCCTCGGTCTTGTGCGCTGCCAGCTCCAGGTGGTGGTCCCCCAGGGCCTGGGCGATCCTCCGCAGCGCTTCGTTAAGATTGGCCTGCAGATCCGACTTCTTTCTGGCGACGGCCACGACGCCGATATCGTCCGCGAAGCCAATCTCTTCGACACCGTCGGGAAGCTCCACTCGCAGCACCGCATCGTACATTATGTTCCACAGGAGCGGTCCGAGGACCGACCCCTGTGGCACTCCGCATGTGGTGGTTCTGGTGGTTCTGGTTATTCCACCTGTGGGAGTGTAATGCACGCTGCGGTCTCGAAAGTAACTGTCCACGACAGCTCGCACGTGCGGCTCGACGCCTTTCTTCTCCAGCGCCTCCATGATCTTCTCCCATGGGGCGCTGTTGAAGGCGTTTTTAACGTCAAGCGTTACGAGCACGCAGTACTGTCTTGTCCGCCAGGTCCCCGCGTTTGCCATCTCGGCCCTGCGGTGGACCCTCGTGATGGCGTCCGCCGTGGACCTACCCCTCCTGAACCCGTACTGAGACTCGGACAGGCAGCCCTCGGTCTCGATGTACGAGTCCAGTCTGGAGTGTATCAGTCTTTCGAAGAGCTTCCCGAAGCTGTCGAGGAGGCACAATGGTCGGTAGGAAGACGCGAGATCGACCGGCTTGTCTCCTTTGCGCACCAGCGCTAGGCGCGCGGTCTTCCAGCACCCCGGGAACGTGGCCTTCGTCAGACAGGTGTTGAAGACCGCGAGCAGCGCCGCAGGATCTTCGCGCGCGGTCCTCTTCACGATCTCGTTGGGGATTCCGTCGGGTCCGGGCGCCTTGGCGTTGGGGAGGCGACTCGCGGCGATCTTCAGCTCCGGCACGGTGAAGAGTGGGATCTCTTCGTCCGGAGCTACGATGACCGCAGGTCGCCCGCCGTCAGGGCGCGTTGGGAACAGAGCGTCCAGTATGGCGTCCACCCGACCGGGCAGGGTGATGCCCGGGATAGTCTGAGGAGTGTGCAGCCTCTTCATGACGAGCCTGTAGGGGAGTCCCCAGGGGTCATCGTCAATCGAGGCGCACAGCTTCTCCCAGCTTCGCTCCTTCGCGGCCTTGATGGAGATCGTGAGCGCTTTCTTTGCGCTTCTATACGCTTCGATCTCCATCGTGCAGTCCAGGGTTCCTCCTGCCTTTGGTCTCTTCCTCTGCAGTGCCCTTCTGGCAGCCATGGACTGCTTCCGCAGAGAAGCGATCTCCTCAGACCACCAGTGGACGGGTCTTCTGGTCGGGTGGAACCACTTGCGCGGCATGGACGCGTCGCACGCCTTCCGGGTCCTCGCGACGAGAGCGCACGCCGCCGCTTCCGGATCCTCGCTGATGGTGTCTTCCCCGTGCCGCTTGAAGCTGTCCGCGAATTTCTCCGCGTCCAGCTTCCGCAGGCTCCAGGCCGGTCCTCGGGGCGGTGGTGGCACAGCTGGGTGGGTGGGCGCCGTCGTGTTGAGGGTGAAGGATATGTAGAGGTGGTCGCTCAACGACTCTTCCTCCAATACCCTCCAACCCTCGAGCGATCGTGCGGTTCCCGGGCTCGCGAACGTCAGGTCTAATATAGACTCTGACGAGCCCCTCCGGAACGTGCAGGCGCCGTTATTGCACACGACGAGGCCCAGTCCAGCCGTCATGTCGGCGAGTGCCGCTCCTTTCCGAGTCGTCGACCGCGCTCCCCATTCGACGGCCTTCGCGTTGAAGTCGCCGGCGATGATAGCTTCACCTGCGTGCGTCCGGACGTCCTGCTCGAGCCGGGCGAGGTACGCTTCGTACTCTGCGTACGCCACGTTAGGTGAAACGTAGCACGAGTACACGCGTATACCTCCGACCCGGATCCATGTGAAGCCTTGCCCCGCGGTGCCGATCTCTTCGACGGGGGTGTCGCCGGCTGTGGCTACGGCTGTCAGCCCCGTCGCGTCGGCCCTCCACCTGGCGCTTGCCGGAGTGCGGTGCTGCTCGCAGGCGATGATGATGTCCGCCTGCAGCTCCCGCGCTTTCTGCTCCAGCAGCGCCTGCGCCGCCCTGCAATGGTTAAGATTAATTTGCAGGACGCGCAGAGACATCGGTGTGCTTGCGGTAGGCATTCAGGTAGTTCCTGAATGCCTCACATTTTCCGCTTCCTTGGGCGTGGTCGCTTCTTTTGCCTGCTGCGACGCATGTCGGGCACTTCGGCCTGTTTCGGCACTCTTTGGCCTTGTGCCCGGGTCGGCCGCAGGTGAAGCACTGCTTGCTCTTGTCCGGGCCTCTGCAGTTTGGCGCAGCGTGGCCGAAGCCGAGGCACCTGAAGCATCTGGTGATTGTCAGGTGCTCTCGCACTCGGCAGCTGACCCATCCAACGCGGATCTTGCCCGCTGCCAGGACGGTCTGTGCTGCGTCTGTCGGAACGTCGGCCAGGCCCGTTCTGGTGCCGTTTCGGGCCGGGAGGAACTTGACAGCTCCGACCGCGTCCGGCGTACACCCGGCCTGCGCCGCTAGCGCGGTGGCCAGTTCGTCTGCCGTCGTCGACTCGTCGAGGTTGTGTACCTCGACGGTCAAGGTCGTGCCGAGGCTCTTGACGCTGGCGTTCTCGCCCAGAACGCCGGCTACCGCCTTGGCAAATTTGGTGGCCGTATCGGCATTCGCCCCGTCCAGCTCGACCACGATGTGGCCTGCGCGGGTCTTGCGGACAGTCCGGACGTTGGCGCCTTGCTCGTCCGGCCTGACCGCAGTCTTCACCGCGGAGATCGTCTCTGCGGCGGTCTTCCCGTTGAGGGGACGTATCTCCACGGCTGGCAATTTTCTCGCCGGGAATCGCATTCTGGTCTGCGGGGGTTCAGGAGGGCGCTTTTTGGCGGCCCGCCTTTTGACGATGGTGAAGCCGCCGTCGTCGTTCTTCTGAGGGTCCGTTGTCACTGCCAACGGTGCTGCTGCTGCTACTACTGTTGATGGTGCTGCTGCTGCTGTTGGCAGGGCTGCTGCTGTTCCTGGTGTCCGTGCTATTGTCGCTTTTTTTCGTGGCGCTGCTATCGGTGCCGCCGCTGCAGTCTTTGGTGCTGCTGCAGCGGTCTTTCTCGTTCCTGCTGTTGCCTCTGTGGGGGGCTGTCGCCGGCTGTGCTGCGGTCTGGCCGCTACTTTCCCCGTTTTGTAAGTGGGGGGATTGCAAGTCGACTTGCGCGCAGGGATAGCTGCCGCCATGGCATATGTGCCTGGTAGCGAAGCCCTTGAGTTTGCAGGTCTTGCCACAGGTATTGGTGCTGGGATGGTCGAGGTGCGCGCGGCGACACGCTTGATCCACGCCAGTGTGGCCGGGCGCAGCAGTTGTATTGCCGCCTTTAACGTTAAGTTAGTGTTCGGCATGACTGCCGCATCCAATTTCCTGGCGAGCTTTTCTAGCTGCCAGGCAAATTCTAGGTCCAGTTCCGGTAGGTTGTCAGATATCGAGCTAAGGTTCGTCGCCAGTGTCTGATCAGATTGTTTTGTATTTGAGTTCTTCATTTTGGTTCCCACGTAAAGCTGGGAAATAAGTTTCCCCTGCCGCAGAGCCCGCTTACGCCAGGGAGGCTAGATACAACGAGGGGACGCCAAGTACCTCGAGGGAATCGTTAATGATACAATTGTTTAACCACCTTGTACCATTCACCCCGTAGGCACGATGTCTGACACCGTGGGGTTGGGTGGGTTGCGCGTCAGGGCCCAACGATTTGCATCGCTGGGGGGCTCCCTGTCACGGCTGAGTCTCCTTCCATAGAGGCGTTTTGGAAGGAGGACCCGAGTGCGGCTCTCCTAGCGGGGCTAGGTTAGCAGCATCCAAGCGGTTCGAACATCGCTCTTCTGACCTAAGCCAGCTGAGAGATGGCCGTTCCACCTGTCTGCTCCCAGGGTGCACCACGAGGAGGTCTGAGTCCGGCTTTGCACCCCAACCTAACCTAACCTAACCTAACCTAACCTAACCTAACCTAACCTAACCTAACCTAACCTAACCTAACCTAACCTAACCTAACCTAACCTAACCTAACCTAACCTAACCTAACCTAACCTAACCTAACCTAACCTAACCTAACCTAACCTTTTTTTTTTTTTTTTTTTTTTTTTTTTTTTTCCCCCGCAGCTTGGCCCACGGTTGTATTGCTCGAGACTGCGGGGGCGTCTCTTTATTTTCTCCCGTACAGCCTTCAAATAAAAAAAATACAGTAAAAAAAACAATAAAGGCTGGAAAGTAATCATCTTTCCCTGCGGGGAAGATCCCCGCAGGCATCTCATCGACTCATATGCTGCATTCCTGTAAAGGGGGAAGAGGCAGCATATTACACATAGTTAAAATTCAATACAATAATAGGTCTTCCGTCTTCATGCTTCCTGTAGAGGGGGGCGAGTCATGAAGACGGAGGCTTGGTCATGGCGGTTGGGGGGGGCTCACTTGTCGAGCCCTCTCCAATTCTTCTCTCTTGCGCTGGACCTTCTCGCAGAAGTCCGTGACTGCGTCCCAGGCTGTCTTGCGTTCCAACATGGACGGGACAAGTTCTTCTACCGTCCATGCGACGCCAGCTCTGCAACGCAGCCGCCATCTCTCCGATTCGGTAGCGCAGCACTTGAACAGCGCGTGCTCTGCGTCGTCGATGTCGTCGTCGCAGAGCGGGCAACGTGCGCTTGCCGACCGGCCTATCCTCGCCAGGTAGCTGCCGAGGCAGCCGTGCCCGGTGAGAAGTTGGGTCAGCCGGTAGGTGACCTGACCGTGGGTGCGGTAGATCCAAGGGGCGAGGACCGGGATCAACCGCTGCGTCCATCGCCCCTTAAGTGACTCGCTCCAGCGATCCTGCCACTTCTGCACGGTCGTTGCCCTCGCGTTCGCGCGCGCGGTGTCGCGATCACCGGCGTCCTCGAAGATGGCCTTTCGTTCCTCTGCGAGAAGGTCGATGGGCGGAATCCCCGCGAGCACGAGCGCCGCATCGGCCGATACCGTGCGGTATCCGCATATGACGCGGAGCGCCGCACGCCGCTGCACGCTTGATAGCATGCTGCGGTAGTGTGCCATCCGCATGCTCGGCGCCCAGACTTCGGCGCCGAAGAGCATTTGGGATTGGGCCACACTAGCGAGCAGCTTCCGCTTCTGTTCCTGCGGACCCTGCACGTTCAGCAGGATCCGCGAAAGCGCAGCGGTGGTTCCCGCGGCTTTCTCCGCGGCTCTGCGGATGTGGGCCGTGTACTTCAGGGACCCGTCGAAGTACACGCCCAGGTATCTGACCGATTTTTGCGGGGTGATGACCGCGTCGCCGACGGTTATTCGCGGCGGCTCGTGCTTGCGCCTTCCTACAAGCATTACCGCCTCGGTCTTGTGCGCTGCCAGCTCCAGGTGGTGGTCCCCCAGGGCCTGGGCGATCCTCCGCAGCGCTTCGTTAAGATTGGCCTGCAGATCCGACATCTTTCTGGCGACGGCCACGACGCCGATGTCGTCCGCGAAGCCAATCTCTTCGACACCGTCGGGAAGCTCCACTCGCAGCACCGCATCGTACATTATGTTCCACAGGAGCGGTCCGAGGACCGACCCCTGTGGCACTCCGCATGTGGTGGTTCTGGTGGTTCTGGTTATTCCACCTGTGGGAGTGTAATGCACGCTGCGGTCTCGAAAGTAACTGTCCACGACAGCTCGCACGTGCGGCTCGACGCCTTTCTTCTCCAGCGCCTCCATGATCTTCTCCCATGGGGCGCTGTTGAAGGCGTTTTTAACGTCAAGCGTTACGAGCACGCAGTACTGTCTTGTCCGCCAGGTCCCCGCGTTTGCCATCTCGGCCCTGCGGTGGACCCTCGTGATGGCGTCCGCCGTGGACCTACCCCTCCTGAACCCGTACTGAGACTCGGACAGGCAGCCCTCGGTCTCGATGTACGAGTCCAGTCTGGAGTGTATCAGTCTTTCGAAGAACTTCCCGAAGCTGTCGAGGAGGCACAATGGTCGGTAGGAAGACGCGAGATCGACCGGCTTGTCTCCTTTGCGCACCAGCGCTAGGCGCGCGGTCTTCCAGCACCCCGGGAACGTGGCCTTCGTTAGACAGGTGTTGAAGACCGCGAGCAGCGCCGCAGGATCTTCGCGCACGGTCCTCTTCACGATCTCGTTGGGGATTCCGTCGGGTCCGGGCGCCTTGGCGTTGGGGAGGCGACTCGCGGCGATCTTCAGCTCCGGCACGGTGAAGAGTGGGATCTCTTCGTCCGGAGCTACGATGACCGCAGGTCGCCCGCCGTCAGGGCGCGTTGGGAACAGAGCGTCCAGTATGGCGTCCACCCGACCGGGCAGGGTGATGCCCGGGATAATCTGAGGAGTGTGCAGCCTCTTCATGACGAGCCTGTAGGGGAGTCCCCAGGGGTCATCGTCAATCGAGGCGCACAGCTTCTCCCAGCTTCGCTCCTTCGCGGCCTTGATGGAGATCGTGAGCGCTTTCTTTGCGCTTCTATACGCTTCGATCTCCATCGTGCAGTCCAGGGTTCCTCCTGCCTTTGGTCTCTTCCTCTGCAGTGCCCTTCTGGCAGCCATGGACTGCTTCCGCAGAGAAGCGATCTCCTCAGACCACCAGTGGACGGGTCTTCTGGTCGGGTGGAACCACTTGCGCGGCATGGACGCGTCGCACGCCTTCCGGGTCCTCGCGACGAGAGCGCACGCCGCCGCTTCCGGATCCTCGCTGATGGTGTCTTCCCCGTGCCGCTTGAAGCTGTCCGCGAATTTCTCCGCGTCCAGCTTCCGCAGGCTCCAGGCCGGTCCTCGGGGCGGTGGTGGCACAGCTGGGTGGGTGGGCGCCGTCGTGTTGAGGGTGAAGGATATGTAGAGGTGGTCGCTCAACGACTCTTCCTCCAATACCCTCCAACCCTCGAGCGATCGTGCGGTTCCCGGGCTCGCGAACGTCAGGTCTAATATAGACTCTGACGAGCCCCTCCGGAACGTGCAGGTGCCGTTATTGCACACGACGAGGCCCAGTCCAGCCGTCATGTCGGCGAGTGCCGCTCCTTTCCGGGTCGTCGACCGCGCTCCCCATTCGACGGCCTTCGCGTTGAAGTCGCCGGCGATGATGACTTCACCTGCGTGCGTCCGGACGTCCTGCTCGAGCCGGGCGAGGTACGCTTCGTACTCTGCGTACGCCACGTTAGGTGAAACGTAGCACGAGTACACGCGTATACCTCCGACCCGGATCCATGTGAAGCCTTGCCCCGCGGTGCCGATCTCTTCGACGGGGGTGTCGCCGGCTGTGGCTACGGCTGTCAGCCCCGTCGCGTCGGCCCTCCACCTGGCGCTTGCCGGAGTGCGGTGCTGCTCGCAGGCTATGATGATGTCCGCCTGCAGCTCCCGCGCTTTCTGCTCCAGCAGCGCCTGCGCCGCCCTGCAATGGTTAAGATTAATTTGCAGGACGCGCAGAGACATCGGTGTGCTTGCGGTAGGCATTCAGGTAGTTCCTGAATGCCTCACATTTTCCGCTTCCTTGGGCGTGGTCGCTTCTTTTGCCTGCTGCGACGCATGTCGGGCACTTCGGCCTGTTTCGGCACTCTTTGGCCTTGTGCCCGGGTCGGCCGCAGGTGAAGCACTGCTTGCTCTTGTCCGGGCCTCTGCAGTTTGGCGCAGCGTGGCCGAAGCCGAGGCACCTGAAGCATCTGGTGATTGTCAGGTGCTCCCGCACTCGGCAGCTGACCCATCCAACGCGGATCTTGCCCGCTGCCAGGACGGTCTGTGCTGCGTCTGTCGGAACGTCGGCCAGGCCCGTTCTGGTGCCGTTTCGGGCCGGGAGGAACTTGACAGCTCCGACCGCGTCCGGCGTACACCCGGCCTGCGCCGCTAGCGCGGTGGCCAGCTCGTCTGCCGTCGTCGACTCGTCGAGGTTGTGTACCTCGACGGTCAAGGTCGTGCCGAGGCTCTTGACGCTGGCGTTCTCGCCCAGAACGCCGGCTACCGCCTTGGCAAATTTGGTGGCCGTATCGGCATTCGCCCCGTCCAGCTCGACCACGATGTGGCCTGCGCGGGTCTTGCGGACAGTCCGGACGTTGGCGCCTTGCTCGTCCGGCCTGACCGCAGTCTTCACCGCGGAGATCGTCTCTGCGGCGGTCTTCCCGTTGAGGGGACGTATCTCCACGGCTGGCAATTTTCGCGCCGGGAATCGCATTCTGGTCTGCGGGGGTTCAGGAGGGCGCTTTTTGGCGGCCCGCCTTTTGACGATGGTGAAGCCGCCGTCGTCGTTCTTCTGAGGGTCCGTTGTCACTGCCAACGGTGCTGCTGCTGCTACTACTGTTGATGGTGCTGCTGCTGCTGTTGGCAGGGCTGCTGCTGTTCCTGGTGTCCGTGCTATTGTCGCTTTTTTTCGTGGCGCTGCTATCGGTGCCGCCGCTGCAGTCTTTGGTGCTGCTGCAGCGGTCTTTCTCGTTCCTGCTGTTGCCTCTGTGGGGGGCTGTCGCCGGCTGTGCTGCGGTCTGGCCGCTACTTTCCCCGTTTTGTAAGTGGGGGGATTGCAAGTCGACTTGTGCGCAGGGACAGCTGCCGCCATGGCATATGTGCCTGGTAGCGAAGCCCTTGAGTTTGCAGGTCTTGCCACAGGTATTGGTGCTGGGATGGTCGAGGTGCGCGCGGCGACACGCTTGATCCACGCCAGTGTGGCCGGGCGCAGCAGTTGTATTGCCGCCTTTAACGTTAAGTTAGTGTTCGGCATGACTGCCGCATCCAATTTCCTGGCGAGCTTTTCTAGCTGCCAGGCAAATTCTAGGTCCAGTTCCGGTAGGTTGTCAGATATCGAGCTAAGGTTCGTCGCCAGTGTCTGATCAGATTGTTTTGTATTTGAGTTCTTCATTTTGGTTCCCACGTAAAGCTGGGAAATAAGTTTCCCCTGCCGCAGAGCCCGCTTACGCCAGGGAGGCTAGATACAACGAGGGGACGCCAAGTACCTCGAGGGAATCGTTAATGATACAATTGTTTAACCACCTTGTACCATTCACCCCGTAGGCACGATGTCTGACACCGTGGGGTTGGGTGGGTTGCGCGTCAGGGCCCAACGATTTGCATCGCTGGGGGGCTCCCTGTCACGGCTGAGTCTCCTTCCATAGAGGCGTTTTGGAAGGAGGACCCGAGTGCGGCTCTCCTAGCGGGGCTAGGTTAGCAGCATCCAAGCGGTTCGAACATCGCTCTTCTGACCTAAGCCAGCTGAGAGATGGCCGTTCCACCTGTCTGCTCCCAGGGTGCACCACGAGGAGGTCTGAGTCCGGCTTTGCACCCCAACCTAACCTAACCTAACCTAACCTAACCTAACCTAACCTAACCCGAAGTTGAGACGTCAGGTGGACGGCAAGGGCAGGCGTCCTGGAGTAGGGAGTCTGGAAGCGGCGATTGCAGGCAACCGTAAAGATGCGAAGTGGGATGGCGGCAATTACAGGCATCCCGAAGTTGAGACGTCAGGTGGCGGCAAGGGCAGGCGTCCTGGAGTAGGGAGTCTGGAAGCGGCGATTGCAGGCAACCGTAAAGATGAGAAGTGGGACGGCTGCAATTACAGGCAACCTGAAGTTGAGACGTCAGGTGGACGGCAAGGGCAGGCGTCCTGGAGTAGGATGATAAAAACGACTAGCGGCTGCGCTGACTGGCGCCGAACTGCTAACTGATCTGAAAATCAACATTCATTTGTTATATTCTTACAATTCAAATATGCATGAAAGACCTATTACCTAGTAATTATTTAAATTTCTAGGTTTAAATTAATTATTTTATTAAAATTTTAACGTAGATATTTTATATTTATTAATAAATGAGATATATGTACAAAAAGTTACAAATACATCTGATTTTTTTAAAAAATATTTATATTTATCCATTTGTTATTTTAGCTTTTGTCCGTCGGGACTCCTTGCTCGGTGAAGCAATTTTCGGCATATATATACCGATTACTCATTTCTCTTTGCCGGTTTGATCTTCAGTTGTATTTATTGTTGAAACACAAAAGACATTAGCATCAGAGAAGGTCTTACTGACCACCATTGACACTGGCGGTCCCGGGTTCAAATCCATGTGAAGAATTATGCTCATGTTATAAACTCTCCAGGTTCAATGAAAGTACTTATGCTTCAATCTAATTTTCACGTATGAAATGGCAATTGATGGATTTGGAAATGGATTTTAAAGGACTGCGTATATAGGATATACAATTTAATCGCACACAAAGCGCGGTGGCGAAGCCTCGTGAAACCAGCTAATCCTGAAGTCCCCTGAAGTTAATTATTAAGTTAGTGTAGCTTTCCCAATCAGTCTCAATGCAGTTTCATCGAATAATTTCAGACTTTGTCCAACCACGCGAACTATTCAGAGCCTGAGAGCAGAGAGCGTCAGTGGAGGAACCCCCGTGTCTTCCGTGAAAGCGGCCCGTTACCTTGTGATGCCAACCCGAAGTCTCCCAGCTTCAGACCGACGATGCGATCTCCGCCCATCTCCACCCGAACACTGGGATGTCGACACCGGAGTAGAATTTGTCAACATTGCGTTCTCAAAATCACGCTTCTTCTGGACTTTTTCATGATCTCCATATCGCTGAAGTCCTTCTCCAGGTCGCACACGGAGCTCGACCTGCTGCTGCTTCGGCGTTATTTTAGACTTCAACATTAACGAACAATTAACGGTTATCACTTACCAAAGCAAAGTATTCCCACTGTAAAAAATAGCTTCAAAATAAAAATAAAATTGTGCTAATAAATTAAACAAATACTAGTTTTATTATAATATGCTTTCATAAATTTTTATATTAATATTTTTTTTTTTGCATTTTAGTTGCTCGTGTAAGTGCAGCTTTTTAAAAATGCTTGCAATATTCATCTATGGAATAAATTTGTTTGTGGATAATCTGTCAGTTCGTTTTTTAGGTTATATAGGTGTATTAGAGATAGTTGTTAAATGATGAATGCTCCTCGAATTCTCTTCACCTTTTATACCCATTGTTTGTAGGAAGAAAAGAACTTCGGGGTTGTGATTCTATTAGAATATGCTCCAGTATGGCGGTGTAAATAATGCACGCGATCCCAATAAATATCTCGAAATATTTTTGTTTTGTAGACTCTGTAGTTATTTTTTAAGGTCCCAAGGCTAAACAAATTATTTTTAGTTCAAACATGCCATAAAAATAAATATACAAGAAATCATGTGGTTGATTTACAATATTAAAGTATTTTGTGAATATTTCTACCGAATTTATCTCTTTTTCTTTGCACTTTGGCGTAGCAGAGTAAACGCTGCCGATGCTAACCATGTGGCTATTGAAAATCAAGCATTTCTCATTGATTTTTTAAATACGCTGGTCGGTTACTATACTATAAATTTAATGTGCAATATTTATTCGTAATAAAAGCACAACAATTCTATGAATCTGGTTATAAATATATAAAATTGCATAAATTTGAGTGTAGGATTCAATGCTTGGGTCCCAAGCATAGGTGGTTTAAGTTCCATCATATAATTTAACACAAAACAGCAAAGTAATAATTAACATTCGAGAGTGATCCCAAAACAAGGACAATTGAACCTGAATCGTATAAGATTAAGGCAGACTCTAAAGCTGGCTACACACGTAGAGACATAACTTGCGACCGATTTGCAATCAGCTAATAGCGTATTAATATGATATTTTTTATGGTATAAAAAAAACTAAAGCAAAAAAGAAGAAATATAATAAGAAGACGTTTAATAAAGATTAAGTTGCATGGTTAATCAATCAAAAAACATGAAACGTTGCATCCGGTAAAGGTGCATGTTTAGGGATGCTTCTGAAAACGTGGTTTTGGAATTTGAACTTGTTTACCGGAACTTCGAATGCTGCAAGGATATACCAAATATAAAAATTCTGTTTCCTGCTGCTTTTATCTCTTTATTATTCTTAGAAATAATGAAATTAAAAAAAAAAATCGCTGATCGAATTTAAATTGAAAACGCCATAGAGATTTTTTTTTGTTTTAACAACGGTTTTGGTCATGAATAAATGAATAATCTTTTAGTAGCAATTGATTTATTAATGATTACTGCAATTTTCAAATTAAATAATCATTTTTTAATGTCAACATGCTTAAACAACATTTAAAAAGAATGAAAATATATCTTCAATAATTTAATATAAAAATATATGATTAACTCGTTCGATCACTTTAAAAGAAAACAATAGAAAAATAAACACCACGGAAAACATGCAAGACACAACTTAATGTGAATCTACATATAAATAGTCTTAGCATATCAAGTTTGGTGAATTATTCTTCCTAATTCCTAATTGTATATTTAAATGCCGCTATAAAATTTACAACTGCGGTGGCAATCTGTGGCAGTACGACACTTTGGATGGCGCCAGAAGCAGACGCGACTCATTGCATTAAAACAAGCATTCATTTTCGTGTAATGTCATTGAAATAAGAGAACTGAAATTCCCTTAAATACATTTTAAAAAAATCACTCGATACGATTTTACTGGAACAATTGACGAGTATCGAAAGTGTCGAGAGAAAAACGAGTAAATAATCGTATTAGCACGCAATCTGTTTTGCTTACTATTTGCATTATCATGCACCTGGGCAACCTGAGCAACCTGAGCAACCTGAGCGTGATGTTTGATCGCTTAAAGGTAAGAAGTGAATATTTCTTATACATTTTATTTTATATTATATATATTCAGAGCACGGGACTGAATGACCCTAAATATTGATGACGATTAAATGATACAAATATTCTTCACTCATGTTTATTTTTTTATATTCTAAAAACAATACCACCTACCGTTGGTACATTAATGTCTTATATTCCTTCTAATTTAACTTCCATTATAAGCTAAGACTTAAAAAAATATGTTTATAGCCATAACTTAATATCATACTCAACTTCAGCTGAGAAAGGCGCAAAAAAACAAACAAAACCACAATGAAATTATTATATTTATCACAATCACTCATCGGCCACTCCTCAGCTCCCTTTGAAAGATGGTTTGCTTAAAAATTATAGTTATATTATACAAAATCACACACACCGGTGAATCTGGTTTCCAGTAAACTCTGAGTGAAGTTAAAGTACATTCAATAATCAAGTACTCAGGCTATTTCAAAACATTTTAAGAGAGTTTTAAAAAGCATCACTTAAACTATTTAAATGGTGGTTGGGTTTGTATATTGATTTAAAATAATAAAATATTGAAACTTCATGAATAAATTAATATTATCTTAGTGGTAAGCGAATACACTGTGGGGTAACCAAATTAAAACTTTTCAATAATTTGCAGATTACAGGCATCCTGATTGCAAGGCCCTTCAATATGATGAGGTTTTGCCATCTACTTCGGTCGTTCTTGTTGTTCATAATGAAATCCTATCTCTTGTATTAAGAACTATATGGAGTGTTATTAATACCGGCGATCGATATTTGAAAGAAATAGTTGTAATTGATGACCTATCTGATTATAAACCATTGTTGGGAAAATTAGACTATTATATTAAATCTCGGTTTCCCAAAAACATGATTATTTTTCACCGTCTGAAAGAAAGGTTAGATAATGATGACCTTTTGGTATTATTTACTGACTTGCTTGTTTGTTGTATAATTGTTTTTCAAAATAACCTTAATTAATATCTAATTATTTTATAATTATCAATCAATCTAGACTACACTTTAATAATTTATGCTTTAAAATCAACAAAATTTTGAAATATATTAGGTCTGGGTTGATTCGTGCCCGCTTAGCAGGAGCTCGATTAGCCACGGGAGATGTCATAGTATTTTTGGACTGTCACTGCGAGGGGACAGTGGATTGGTTGAGGCGGCTGCTTCATCGGATCAAGCAAGACAGACGAGCAGTGCTTGTTCCAATTATTGATTCAATTGATTCCAAAACCTTATTTTACTCATCCTTTTTGGAATATCAAGTAAGTTTTCTTAGGCTATGTTTAAGAAGATTCTAATGTTAGCTTTGGAATGTTATATGTAATATTAATATTATAAATTTTTTTAATTGCAGATCGGAGGCTTTAAGCTTACGGGTAGTTTTGATTGGATACTGGTAAGTGAAAGAGAGAAGGCTAGAAAAGGAAGTGACACCGCTCCTGCTAGGTATGAAAAAATCTTTCTATAAATATAAAATTGCAATTATTTCGCCATCTAAATAAATCATCTAGGTTATTTTTTTTCCATAACAAATGCTTTCAGAACTCCTACGATGGCTGGTGGATTGTTTGCAATAGAGCGCAACTATTTCTGGGAGATTGGATCCTATGATGAAAAGATGGAAGGCTGGGGAGGGGAGAATATTGAAATGAGCTTCAGGATCTGGCAATGTAAATAATCTTTTTGTATTTAAAAAATAAATATATTGTATGGTATTTACAATGATTCTTTCTTAAATGTGGAATCTTTGCAAATAGAATCGGTGATCTATCTAGAACTGTTATCATGTATTCGCCAAAAGCTTCTTGTAGAGTTATTTTATAATTTTGTTTTTAGGCGGTGGCATCATGGAGACAATTCCATGTTCTCATATTGGTCATGTCTTCCGGAAATTCCATCCTTATAAAATCCCCAATAATAAAGATACCTATAGTAAGATCCCATACTTATTCATCGTAAAAAGTTCAGTAAAAATATTGTATTTCATGTATGCATGTTAATATATAATTTAATATATTTAGGTATAAATACGGCTCGCCTAGCTCTGGTCTGGATGGACGACTACGCAAAGTTTTTCTTCTTGGGTCGTGAATATTTAATGGTACATAAACATTACTTATAATAGCAACATTAAACTGTTCAAGGAACTGTTGATAATACGTTATAAATGGATTTCATAATTATGTTATATTTTCTACCGAAATATGATTTATTACAAGTCAACTACAAATTTATCTATAGAGCGTTATTTATTTTCAGAACAGTAGTCTGATTGGAGACATCAGTGAACGCAAAAAACTTCGGGAAAGACTTCAGTGCAAGTCATTTGATTGGTTTCTGGATAACGTTTATCCAGAAAAATTTATACCCAACAAACATGTTATAGGATGGGGAAGGTAATATATTTTCACACTCATTAACCCAGCTTGTCACAATTCATCCATATTTTTAAACAAGTTATTATTGTGTTGTGTATCTTGTACTTTTAAATACAATATATTTTCAAGATGTTTCTATTAACTTGAGAAGTAGTTTTTGTTTTTCACGAGTCGATTATACAATTCTTTCAAATTTCAAGTGTTGGATAGATTTCAGAACCCCAAGACTAACTTATGTCTTGACTCTATGGGGGGAGATCCGGAACATCTAGGGGGCGTAGGGTTATACATCTGCCATAAAACGCTGATGCACCCACAGTTGTACAGCCTAACATTGGAAGGAACAATAAGAACTGAAGAAAAGTGCATACAAGTCCCACAGAAATCGTAAGAGTCATTATTAAGAACTATTCAAAATCAGTACATTGATGTTTTTTGTTTCTTAGGTCTAAATAACAAATGAACTCATTAACTTTTTTACTTGAGATAAATAACCACTATTTATTTTACTAGCGATGCCATTAGTAATTTTTAATGGCACTTCTGGGTTAAATGGCTTTATTATTGTTGTTAGCGGTTGACCTTGCTGAATTGTTAGAAAATATATTTCTCGACTAATGCATGTATTTAAAATATATATTTTTTTGCTTTTCAGAAATGCAAATTCGAATGGTCGAATTCTTTTCATATCAAACTGCGAATCTGGAAAAAGTGACCAGGTTAAGATAATTTAGAATAGTAGAAAAAAGCACAAGCAAAATATTTATTGATAACATTATACATAACATGAATGGAATTTTCTAGAAATGGAGACAGTTGCCTAGTGGTCAGATTCAGCACATTGAGAGTCAACTGTGTCAAGATGCAACTGGACTGAAAAGTAGCGATAACATTTTAGTTCAAACTTATGTTGACGGAAATCCTCATCAAATATGGAATATTGAATTTGATAGTACCAATAACTCTGGTAACCCAGCTAATGGTATAAATATTGAAAATATTAGGTAACAATTTATTATTCCTGCTACTATTGGTAACTTTTTATTAGTGGACAAGCCTTGCAATGAAGTTGTCGTCACTGTAAATTAAAATTAAACTTTTGTTTTTCATTTCAGAAAACCATATCCTAGTATTGAAATAAAGTGGTAATTACTCGATAAAGAAGTCAATAACACATGAAAGTGATTTGTTTTTAGAAAAATTAATTTATATTATAATTTTTCATAAATTCACTTAATATACATAGATTTAAAACAAACTGACTTTTATTGACTTACCAAAGGTTTTATTCAAAATAAATATGACGGTATATATTGGAGATATTTTAAACAAATAATAAATATTCAATTTTATCAATGCTAATAAAAAATGAATGTGCTGCAAATACAAAGAAAAGAAAGTTTAAATTTGCTCTGAAGTGATAGGTAAGATGTTTGAGCATTTACAATATTTGTATTATTTCATCATCAAATAAACAATTTTTTTATTTGATGCTGAGAGATGGCCGTTCCACCTGTCTGCTCCCAGGGTGCACCACGTGGAGGTATGAGTCCGGCTTCGCACCCCAACCTAACCTTTTTTTTTTTTTTTTTTCCCCCGCAGCTTGGCCCACAGTTGTATTACTCGAGGCTGCGGGGGCGTCTCTTTATTTTTCTCCTGCACGGCCTTCAAATAAAAAAAAATACAATAAAAAACAAAAAAGCTGAAAAGTAAGCATCTTTCTCTGCGGGGAGGATCCCCGCAGGCATTTCATCAACTCATATGCTGCATTCCTGTAAAGGGGGTAGAGGCAGCATATTACACATTACAGCATATTACACAAAAAATAAAGGATCTTCCGTCTTCATGCTTCCTGTAGAGGGGGGCGAGTCATGAAGACGGAGGCTTGGTCACGGCGGTTGGGAGGGGCTCGCTTGCCGAGCCCTCTCCAGTTCTTCTTTCTTGCGGACGACCTTCTCGCAGAAGTCCGTGACTGCGTCCCAGGCTGTCTTGCGTTCCAACATGGACGGGACTAATCCTTCTACCGTCCATGTGACGCCAGCTCTGCAACGCAGCCGCCATCTCTCCGATTCGGTAGCGCAGCACTTGAACAGCGCGTGCTCTGCGTCGTCGATGTCGTCGTCGCAGAGCGGGCAACGTGCGCTTGCCGACCGGCCTATCCTCGCCAGGTAGCTGCCGAGGCAGCCGTGCCCGGTGAGAAGTTGGGTCAGCCGGTAGGTGACCTGACCGTGGGCGCGGTAGATCCAAGGGGCGAGGACCGGGATCAACCGCTGCGTCCATCGCCCCTTAAGTGACTCGCTCCAGCGATTCTGCCACTTCTGCACGGTCGTTGCCCTCGCGTTCGCGCGCGCGGTGTCGCGATCACCGGCGTCCTCGAAGATGGCCTTTCGTTCCTCTGCGAGAAGGTCGATGGGCGGAATACCCGCGAGCACGAGCGCCGCATCGGCCGATACCGTGCGGTATCCGCATATGACGCGGAGCGCAGCACGCCGCTGCACGCTTGATAGCATGCTGCGGTAGTTTGCCATCCGCATGCTCGGCGCCCAGACTTCGGCGCCGAAGAGCATTTGGGATTGGGCCACACTAGCGAGCAGCTTCCGCTTCTGTTCCTGCGGACCCTGCACGTTCAGCAGGATCCGCGAAAGCGCAGCGGTGGTTCCCGCGGCTTTCTCCGCGGCTCTGCGGATGTGGGCCGTGTACTTCAGGGACCCGTCGAAGTACACGCCTGGGTATCTGACCGATTTCTGCGGTGTGATGACCGCGTTGCCGACAGTTATTCGCGGCGGCTCGTGCTTGCGCCTTCCTACGAGCATTACCGCCTCGGTCTTGTGCGCTGCCAGCTCCAGGCGGTGGTCCCCCAGGGCCTGGGCGATCCTCCGCAGCGCTTCGTTCAGGTTGGCCTGCAGATCTGACATCTTTCTGGCGACTGCCACGACGCCGATGTCGTCTGCGAAGCCGATTTCCTCGACACCGTCGGGAAGCTCCACTCGCAGCACCGCATCGTACATTATGTTCCACAGGAGCGGTCCGAGGACCGACTCCTGTGGCACTCCGCATGTGGTGGTTTTGGTGGTTCTGGTTATTCCACCTGCGGGAGTGTAATGCACGCTGCGGTCTCGAAAGTAACTGTCAATGACAGCCCGTACGTGCGGCTCGACGCCTTTCTTCTCCAGCGCCTCCATGATCTTCTCCCATGGGGCGCTGTTGAAGGCGTTTTTTACGTCTAGCGTAACGAGCGCGCAGTACTGTCTTGTCCGCCAGGTCCCCGCGTTTGCCATCTCGGCCCTGCGGTGGACCCTCTTGATGGCGTCCGCCGTGGACCTACCCCTCCTGAACCCGTACTGAGACTCGGACAGGCAGCCCTCGGTCTCGATGTACAAGTCCAGTCTGGAGTGTATCAGTCTTTCGAAGAGCTTCCCGAAGCTGTCGAGGAGGCACAATGGTCGGTAGGAAGACGCGAGATCGACCGGCTTGTCTCCTTTGCGCACCAGCGCTAGGCGCGCGGTCTTCCAGCACCCCGGAAACGTGGCCTTCATCAGACAGGTGTTGAAGACCGCGAGTAGCGCCGCAGGATCTTCGCGCACGGTCCTCTTCACTATCTCATTGGGGATTCCGTCGGGTCCGGGCGCCTTGGCGTTGGGGAGGCGACTCGCGGCGATCTTCAGCTCCGGCATGGTGAAGAGTGGGATCTCTTCGTCCGGAGCTACGATGACCGCAGGTCGCCCGTCGTCAGGGCGCGTCGGGAACAACTCGTCCAGAATAGCGTCCACTCTTCCGGGCAGGGTGATGCCCGGGATGGTCTGCGGAGTGTGCAGCCTCTTCATGACGAGCCTGTAGGGGAGTCCCCAGGGGTCATCGTCAATCGAGGCGCACAGCTTCTCCCAGCTTCGCTCCTTCGCGGCCTTGATGGAGATCGCGAGCGCTTTCTTTGCGCTTCTATACGCTTCAATCTCCATCGTGCAGTCCAGGGTTCCTCCTGCCTTTGGCCTCTTCCTCTGCAGTGCCCTTCTGGCAGCCATGGACTTCTTCCGCAGAGAAGCGATCTCCTCAGACCACCAGTGGACGGGTCTTCTGGTCGGGTGGCACCACTTACGCGGCATGGACGCGCCGCCGCTTCCGGATCCTCGCTGATGGTATCTTCCCCGTGCCGCTTGAAGCTGTCCGCGAATTTCTCCGCGTCCAGCTTCCGCAGGCTCCAGGCCGGTCCTCGGGGCGGTGGTGGCACAGCTGGGTGGGTGGGCGCCGTCGTGTTGAGGGTGAAGGATATGTAGAGGTGGTCACTCAACGACTCTTCCTCCAATACCCTCCAACCCTCGAGCGAACGTGCAGTTCCCGGGCTCGCAAACGTCAGGTCTAATATTGACTCAGACGAGCCCCTCCGGAACGTGCTGGCGCCGTTGTTACACACAACGAGGCCCAGTCCGGCCGTCATGTCGGCGAGTGCTGAGCCTTTCCGGGTCGTCGACCGCGCTCCCCATTCGACGGCCTTTGCGTTGAAATCGCCGGCGAGGATGACCTCACCTGCGTGCGTCCGGACGTCCTGCTCGAGCCGGGCGAGGTATGCTTCGTACTCTGCGTACGCCACGTTAGGCGAAACGTAGCACGTAGGTGCTCTCGCACTCGGCAGCTGACCCATCCGACGCGGATCTTGCCGGCTGTCAGGACGATTTTCGCGGCGTCTGTCGGGACATCAGCCAGGCCCGTTCTGGTGCCGTTTCGGGCCGGTAGGAACTTGACAGCTCCGACCGCGTCCGACGTACACCCGGCCAAGTACCTCGAAGAAATCGTTAGTGACTCGTCTAGGTTATGCACCTCGACGGTCAAGGTCGTGCCAAGGCTTTGGACGCTGGTGTTCTCCCCCAGAACACCGGCTACCGCCTTGGCAAATCTCACCGCCGTTTCGGCGTTTGCTCCGTCTACCTCGACCACGATGTGGCCTGCGCGGGTCTTGCGGACGGACCAAACGCTGGCGCCTTGCTCATCTGGTTTGACCGCTGTCTTCGCCGCGGAGATCGTCTGTCCGACGGATTTCCCGTTGAGAGGGCGAATCTCCACGGCGGGCATTTTTTGTACCGGGAATCGTTGTCTGGTCTGCTGGGGGTCGGGAGAGCGCTTCTTCTTGCCCTTCCTCTTAGTGACGATGGTGAAGTCGTCGTCGTCAGTCTTCTCATGTTCTCATGGAATGATAATTCCATACGATGTAGCATCCTCGCTTCAGTCAACACCCGAGAACAAGCCAAGAATCCAAGATTTCATCGAGATGCCTTTTTTTTTATTATTATTATTTACTGTCGGCCTCGGGCTGCGCTTTGGTACTACTTCCGGATGCCGACAGCTGGTCTTTTAATATATAATATACAATATAATCATACACAATTCATTAATTCGTGAGGGGGAGTTTCCCAGGGAGCGCACTTTTCGCTGTTCCTCAGTCTGCCTCCTCTCCCTTCTGTTCGTCTCTAACATTCGTCCATTACTATCTATGGAGACAGCGAAAAACATGAAAGCTGAAACGCATGAAAATGGTGTCTCGTACTCTTCAGCTCTCGATCCTCTTCAGCGCCGTTCTTGTCTGGTTCTTGGGCTTCTCCTCAGGTCGGAGGCTATTTGGCGTTGCCTCTCGAGCTCCTCGCTTTGGGTCATGGTCTTCTCGGCAAAGGAGACAACTCCGAAAAGACAATAATGAAAGAATTAGCATGCAACGATTTGACAAAGACACCATGATCAAAGCTGTGGAAGAAAAGCCGCTGAAGGTGGGTTCTCAGAATGTAAAGAAACAATTTCTGCAAGAATGCTTCAGATACTAATAACAATGTTTCAAAAGACCCTGGTGACCCGTGTCTTGTATGCGGCGAATTCGGGCGAGACAATGAAATGTGGTTCCGATGCACTTCTTGTGGGCTTTTGGCTCGTGTAGACTGTACTGGGCGGAACTCAGCCAGCAATTATGTGTGCGACATGTGCTGACTACCATTGCCCACACACTGATCACCATTGTCCATAAAGGTGATCTCAAATGTTAGTTAGTATAAAGTTTATAATAGGGTTAAATCAATAAATAATTCATCTGTAGATTTTCTTTTATTGTAATTTAAAAAAAAATGACATCCATTACCTAGATCTCCCCTACATATTTCGTCCCGTATATATGTATATATATATATATATATATATATATATATATATATATGTGTGTGTGTATATATTTATAAAATAAAAATGAAAAGCTGGAAAAAGACCTTGAACCTTGCGTTCTTCAATCTTCAACCTAACTTAACTTAACATAGCTGGGTACCACGGTTCCAAAATATACATTATATATCTTGACATTTCCATATAGAAAAAAAATACATTTTAATTAAGTTTATTTACATAGTGTAATTTTTCAAAATTATAAAACCTAATAAACAATATCACTGAATGGATGCATCCAAAACAAATGGGTCGGTAACCAAATGTCAAGTGATCAATACAATGAACTGCCAACCTATAAAATGACAAAAACCGTATATTATATATATATATATTTTGATATTTAAATAATAATATTTATATACATTTTTTTTATAAATAAATACAGTTAAACCTTGATATAACAGACCAATTGGGAGGAGGGGGTGTCTGTTAAAGCCGAAAGTCTTAAATACACTATGTATTTAGAAAAAATACAAAACAAACAAAATTCTATTTAATTGTCTTCGGACACTCGTGAAGTTTGATATCGACGCGCTTGCTTTCGGTAATCCTACATAAAAAGTAATCAAGCTTTGTTTGCACTTTTGAAGTTTGCTGTTTATTTAAAATCAACTCTCGAAAAATATGAAGAAAAAAAAAATTTAAACGCATTTAAAGCGTTTTTATTTTTTTACAATTGATCGGATTTTTTGTCCGTTATATCCGAAATCCGTTAAACAGGGGTCCGTTATTTCGAACTTTTACTGTATATGCATATATATATAAATATAAATTCAAATATATATATATACATTCATATATTTATATATATGTATTAGGGTGTCCCTTAAAATTCAAGTTCAATATTTTTTTACGCGTACCTTCTTAAAAGTTTAGTAATAATCCTATATTGTCTAGAAAAAAATATTAGTTCGATTTATAAACGATAACCCGTGCCGACTTTAACTTGTCCATACAAGTTGCGTAAGTACTGCGCTGTGACTTGTAACTGCATGTTTTATTTGTCATTTCATACGTGATTTTTGAGATTAGTAGTGCTCCATTGTTTAGTGCGTTAACATGTCGGTGGAATTACGGAGTGATAAACAAAATAATTTCCTTATCGGTTTGCCTAGATATCAAATAAATGGTGCAAAATTACCATCTAATCGACAAATTCCCTCGGTCCTATTTTACAATATTCGCGAGGTTAAACTGATTGTTAGTGAAAGTGCAAATCTTGTGATTAGGGAGTGCATCATATATTGGGAAAAAGCAAGAATTCCAACAAGGGCATATCCTAACTGCGTGAAGAAACTTGTTGATTTATATCATGTTTGGAGAGAGTTGCAAAAAAAATTGTAAGAAAACTCAGGTTACGTTCAAGAGCCGTGAGAACAATTTCAAAATTGATCTTGATAATTTGTTTGATATTGCACATGCTGATGCTTTTGAGAGAATGAAAATAGAGTAAGATAAATTATTTTTAATGAAACAGAGAGAGCCAGATCGACCAGGATGCTTAGGTGGTGTTGATAAAAAATTGTCGGAAAAAGAAGATAGATCTAAACAACGACGATTGGAAGAAGAGGAAAGGGTTGTAAGACAAAGATAACCACTAGCTGCTGAAACTAGAAAATCAAGGGCAGAAGCAATAAAATCTGACTTCTTTGGAAGTAATGTACCCGACGTAGTCACAGTCCATTGGGATGGAAAACTATTACCCGGGTTAGATGTACGAAGTTCTAAAGAAGAACGCTTGCCAGTTATTTCTTCGTTTGACGATAAGGAACAGCTTCTTGCAGTGCCAAAACTAGAACATTCTTCTGAAAAACATCAAGCTAAGGCTGTCTCAACAGCTCTCTTTGACTAGAACCTTCACGATAAAGTACAAATAATGTGCTGCGACACAACAGCTTTCAATACTGGCCGTTTCAATGGAGCTTGTGCTATTTTGGAGAAACTTTAGGAAGAGAATTGCTGCTCGTCTGTCGTCATCATGTTTATGAATTGGTCCTAAAAGCTGTCTTTGAAAGCAAAATTAAGTAAATTACTAGTAGCCCAGATACTCCAATGTTTAAAAAGTTCAGAGAAAATTGGAAAAACATCGACGCTAGTAACATTGAACCATCTCTTAATTTCGTAAAACAACGTGTTGCCGAGACAGACATTCAAGCTTTTTTAATATTTTATAAGGCAGAATTAGACAAAGGTTATGTAAGAGATGACTACCGCAAATTGGTCGAACTGTGCGTAATATTTTTGGGAGGAGACTCAGAGGAAAAATTAAAACTAAGCCCCCCCAAAGCCATGCATCAGGCACGCTGGATGGCGAGAGCGATCTATTCTTTAAAAATGTGTTTACTTCAGTCACAATGCAGAATAACTGCGAAGGACAAAAAGACTACAAGATGTTTGCTTATGTTTGTAAAACACTGGATGATTTCGTATCGGAAAAGAGCAAACAATTTTTATCACGACTGCAGATCGACGACAGTTTTCTAAAGGAAGATGTATCTTCTTGGAATAATAATAGTGCTTTTGTGGAAGCTAAAAGAAAAATAAGTTATTTGAGGGTTGTGAATGATACTGCTGAAATGGGCTGTTAAAATGATGCAAGATTTTAACGGACTTATCGCGGCTGAAGAAGAACAAAAACAGTTCTTGCTGCGCTGTGTCCAGGAACATAGAAAATTGTATCCGGACTGTAAAAAAACAACTCTATAAAAAAGTTACCCTGACTGATTGTTATTACTTTATGTTTTTGATTAAAGATTAATGTTCATTTAATTGAATTTTTACTATTATTCACGTAATTTATTGCATTTATAATGATTTTATACCAGACCGAAATATCAAGACAAAACACGTTTTTTACTAAACTTTGAAGCTCGGTCGGCACTAGTTGCAATTTTTCTAGAAAGATGAAATTTTATATTTGAGTATCTTATAGCATTAGTAAAAAATGTAGAGGGTGTGCATTTCGAAATTTGAAAAAAAAATTTTTTTGGTCATATAAGGGACACCCTAATATGTATATACATATATTTAAATATATGTATATATTTAAATATATAAAGGGACTACAACCGGCAAAGATCTAAAGTCTGTGTTGGAAAATTTTTCAATTTCATTAGAAAAGATTATTGGTATATCGACAGATAGAGCACGAGCAATGTCAAGCAAGGAGGTAGGAGTATCGGGAAGGCTATTTCAAGATATTAAGAAGGTCACAGGAAGGGAAATATTCGTTAACCACTGCATAATTCACCAGGAAAATTTGTGTGCGAAAAGATTGAGTTTTCCAAATGTCACAATAATTAAACTAATCAATTTTATAAAGTCGCGCGCGTTAAAGAATTCTTGAAAGATTTAGAAACTAAATATGGTGACGTGGTTTTTAATACCGAAGTACGTTAGCTTAGTAAAGGTGCAATGCTAAAAAGAGTACACAACTTAAAAAGCGAAATACAATTGTTCTTGGATATGAAGGGATATGCCTTTCCTCATTTTGGTAATAAAGAATGGATGTGCGATTTTGGGTTTCTTATCGACATGACTCAGCATCTCAACGATCTTAATGTGGAACTTCAAGGCAAGAACAGTTTATTCACAATTTGTATGATAAAATTCAGGGCTTTGAGCGCAAATTAAAATTGTGGAAACAGCATCTTTTGCAGAATAATGTGTCTCACTTTCCACATTTAGAAAAAGAAAACGTTACTACTTCTCAAAAATACGCACAACATATAGACATTTTAATCAACGAATTTCAATTACGATTCCAAATGTTCAAAGCTGAGAAGACAGCGGTTTCCATGGAAATGTTTTCTTCGCCATTTAATATAATTCCCGAAGACTTTCAAATGGAAGTGATTGACATGCAGAATAGAACCAATTAAAAAAAAAAATTCAGTAAACATCGAAAAATTTTATAAATTTTTTGTGAGCCCTGAGAAATTTCCTTTTCTTGTTTCTTTTTATTTTGCATTAAAATTTGTCTTTCCTTTTTTTTAAATTTTATATTTTTTTATTCTAATGTTTATTTTGTGTGCGGCCCGCCAAAAAAAATTAAATTTAAATTGGCCCGTTGATTAAAAAGGTAGCTCACCCCTGGTTTAGAAGGATTCATCAAACGAGTAACTTTGTATGACTTGACGGTTATCAATGGATTCCTTTACTTTTTCAGAACAAACTAAAACCAACAAGCAGGTACACCTAGACGCCATTATGTACAGCTTCCGGCGATCTTCAGAATCCATGCAATCAAAGTCCCCGTGCTCTATAGCTATGACCAGCACTTTGAACTCGAGGCCTTTGACTCGTAACACCCACGGAACTAAGAACACATTCGGGTTGCAATCGAAAAGGAACTCTTCCACGCTAGCGATGCTAGTCGGTTTGTAGCCGTCCGTCACGAAGTATGAGGAGATGGCACTGTTAATGCTTTCCGGCAGATATGTGTGCGTGACTACAAAAGGAATGACACAAAGGTCGTTCATTTTGACTCCCTTCGCTGTGCACAGATCCACGATGACTCTGATTAAACATTTGAATGTTTTGCTATTGATTGTGATTGGAATACTATCTTCAGGGATATTGTCAGAATTGACCCAATAAATAGGTGGCCCATCAATATTGTGACCCAACCTCAAACTATTAAAATAAAGGTCGGCCAATTGCGATACTGCTGGAATGGGGTTTTTGTAAAACTGACTGAAAACTTTGTAAATGGTGCCCGTGTTTCGTATAACTCTCGTCAATATCACATCGGGGTGCTTGAGCACGGTCGGAGAATACTTGGGAAGGAATAATGCAGCTTGATTGATATCTACCAAGT
The DNA here is from genome assembly GCA_022113835.1 of Atopsyche davidsoni. NCBI lineage: Eukaryota > Metazoa > Arthropoda > Insecta > Trichoptera > Hydrobiosidae > Atopsyche > Atopsyche davidsoni. The sequence continues at coordinate 14,748,256 of JAILWY010000005.1, read as the reverse complement.
ACCACAAATCACCGTACAGATTTCCCCTATTTGGTAGAGCAGGTGACTTCTTAACGATTTCGTCATTCTTGATTATATATCCGTACCCACTGTCCGCCATGCCCGCCGAGTTGCTGTTGCTCTCATTGGTTTCGTATTCCGCATCCGGCTCTACGAGTCTGCAGCCCGCGATGCTGTCAAACGTCTGAGTTATTATATTTTGCGTGAAAGATAGACAGATGGCTTCGGACTCGTCCATGTATATGTGACGGTACTTGGATGCATTTCCATGTAAAAACCCTTCTTGGCTTATGAAGAATCTAGTTGTGTCGACAAACTTAGATAATTTTAGTTTTTCTAATTTGTGTCGAAAGTCAGCTCTGAAATATTAAAAAAAACAAAACAATATTACAAATTTTACGAGTAAATGATGATATCAATGTGATAAATCGTCATATCTATGACAAGTGAAGTTTATTACTATAGATATTACTAGTTTACAAATATATCCCACCTAATACCTGGCCAGTAGCAAATATAAAGAGCTCGGTTATTTTCATTCAGTAATCCAGTTTCATGCAAAAGCTGCAGCTTGTGCAAAACCAACAGAGTCTTGCCTGTACCGGCGGCACCGTGAACGATGGTCGGCGAGCCATCCGGCGGGGGCTTCCTGTGCAGCAAGCTGACTTGCTCCTGGGACAGCAGCGCCAGCATCCTATCATGGATTTCATTCACAAACACGCCACAACTCATTATAATGAACCTGAAACCGAATACAGATACTCAATGTCAGACAGTCAATGGAATATAAAATAAATTCAGCAGAATAACATTTTAATCTCTCTACTAAAACTAATGTCCTGTAAAGTGGAAATCGTATGCTTTATGAGTAATCTATAATAATAATATCCATTGTGTGTATGTGTGTTTCATTTTTTGGTTCTCTATAGAATATCTTAAAAGATACAACGCTTTTTTCGCAGTTATGTGCCGAATTTCAAGACGACAGGATAATATTTTCATTCATAAACTAATTTAATAAAACTATAAAATATGCTTTAGCGAGTTTCAATATGTACGAATTATAGGATTTTGTTGTTTACCGCGAGAATTTCAAATTTAGAATTTTTACAAAAAAACAAATTTTGATGCTTCTTACAAATTTATTTCAGCTTGACACTAGTACAGTTATAAATTATTAATCACATCATTAATAAGTCAAAATTCCTCCTAAAAAAATAACACCGTCTACGCACAGCAAACGTAATTCAAAAAGAATTGCACAATTGAACGTGATAAAGACTGCATCAAGTGCAGTGAAAGTGATACGTTGTTTGTGACACGAAATGTGACAAAATGTCAAGCAATGAATTGGAAGGAAAACGTGGGCAGCGTCTTCTTAAAATTCGAGTACCCAGCTATTCGAGTATTCAGTCAAACATATGTTTAAACACTATTGTATCGTTCATCGAATACGTCATTCTGTGATTTAATAATACTAATAAAAATTGTGTGGAGAAGCATACAATTACCTTTTGAACAATTTTTGAAAGTGTTGTTTGCTCAGCGCTCTCCCGGAGAGTACCCTCGTGAAGTACCATTCATTAAAGGCTCTTTGTTCAGATATAGTGTCAGTAAAGATATGCTTGTTTGCTTCTTCTTTCCACCTTCTTATCTTTTGACCTAAAGGGTCTTTGGTCCACATTGTAAGGAATGGCCAGAACAAGAAGCACTGTATGGAGTCCTTGGGAATGTTGCAAGAGTGCTCTAATATCTCCATGTGGTCTCGAAGCTGATGCAGACCAGACCGTTTGTTATTCTTGATGGCCACGGGGTTGCTCACTATTTGACCGGTGGAGGAAATGTCGCACGTAGATTTGACCTCCACCAGTGTCACAAAGTATCGATCTAAAATTTAAAATGGACAAATCAATCAAACTATAATAATAACATTAATTTAAGGCAAATATAAAATACCTTACCCGCTTAGTGAATGAATGAGCCCAGTCAGTGGACGGCTCAGAGGCTTCCGATGGAGCCATGCCAGAGCGACGTGAGCTCCGCGAGGCTCCGCTCACTTGGCAAGTGAATGTATTCAATAGTTCTAATTGGCTAAATATGATTTTAAACTGCTCATACAAAGATTACCAAAATGATGGGTGTATAGGAAAGCATTATGGCATTTTTAGTACCTTGGAATATATTAAATATAACAAAATCGTGCTCTCTCATCATCAACTTCCCGTCCCGCTCATTCCGAAAGGACCTCCCACCATAGCAGGCCCCCTGGAAGCACACCTGCCACAGTGCCCCCTCCACGTCTGGTGGACAGCTGACGTGGCTCAGCCTGACGTGGGTATATTCTTCTGCCCTGGATGCCTGAGGCTTCCCTCGGGGTATGAATGTGTGAGGGATGGAATAAGTGACCGTTTTCTGGTTTTCTGTCGGTAATGGAAACTCTCTCGCCACATAGCTGAAAAATATTTATTAATATAGAATAAGAAAAATATAACTTATTTTTACAAATATAGTTATTTTATAATTATTTACAATTTATATATATATATATATATATATATATATATATACATATCTATGTTATGGATTAGTCAATCAAGATGCGTATTTATTTATTACCCATTACGGGCTTATTATATTTACTAATATGATTAGGCACATTAGTTCATATATAGAAGATGATTTAAAGAAACTCTCAGAAAAATATCATCGTGATTTGTGTTGGATTTAAACCCACATCCCCTGGCTTACATGGCCGGTGTACGAACCTTTGTACTAACGAATCACTTTCATTCGAGAATTTTTAACAATCATACTCTACATATGAACCAATGTGCCCAGGCCAACCAATATTTAGTGATTTGCAAGCACTGGACTTTATGAACAAAGTAACAAGTGAAACGATTTTAGTCCCATCTGGACATTATTTTTAAAATCTATTGATTTAGCCAAGACACGCACCGTCATATTTATATCTATGTTATGGATTAGTCAATCCGTCAATTCTCGATAAATGGAAGTGATTCGTTAGTACAAAGGTTCGTACACCGGCCATATAAGCCAGGGGATGTGGGTTCAAATCCCACACAAATCACGATGATATTTTTCTGAGAGTTTCTTTAAATCATCTTCTATATATTAACTAATGTGCCTAATCATATTAGTAAATATATATATACATATTGTAACGTGCCGGGGTTCACATTTAAACGCTTATTTATGTCAACACAAGTTATATTTATTAATCTACGTACAGAGTATTTATTTTCACATTATATATTTATATTAACATTGTTATGAGTGCAGTCAGACCGAAGCCCTCTTTGACACTAATCACAAAATGGCTTCCCCCCTTGCATCTCCAACATTCGGGAGCTCGCGCGAGGCGCACTCCTCGCTTCTCCAAGACCGCGTATCGGCGCTCCTAATCGATGGTCGCTCGATCCTTCCAGAGTCCCTTTGTTTATGGTGTTCGTTTTTCAAACTTACTGCTAGACCGTAACAATATATAAAAAATATATATATAATAAATATATATATATATGTATATGTATTTTATATGTACATTTATATACATATATATATAATATATACACAGAGTTTTCAGAGGTTTCAAAAAAAAACAATTTAAAAATTCATTTTAAGTAAATAATAATATTTAAAATAAAATACTTGAGTGATCCATGTTGATTTTTATTGCTGACCGGTTCCAAATTAGAATTCCAATCTTTTTTTTTATTTTTAAACAAATAATTAAACCACAAAACTCGATCGCATTTTAAAAATAAATCACGTGAAAGATAGCACACTGGAGCACATGCTTAGTGACCAGATAATTTTCAACTAGTTTCCACTATTATTCGGTATCGCTAAATTACAACATTAAAAAACCTTTTACCGCGCATTAACTTCCTTTACAGATAAATACTCTACAAGATTACCACAAGTTAGGAGAACTACTGCTGCACACCAAACTATCTCGTAAATTTATCACTTTCACAAATATAAAAGCATTTGTTTTGTATAGAATCGTTCATACAAATAGCAATTATATAGAATCCTCGATTTGTCAGGTACATTAAACTCACATTACTCTTAAATTACCTAACAAGCATTACATCTCTCCTCTTTCTAACAACCAATTATCTCCATTTCACAATTGTCAACTTAATTGCGTGTTTTTTTTTTTAATCTTCACTCAGTTTGATAATGACAACGTGAAAGGTTGGCGAAACCGGTCACCAATAAAAATTAACGCTTGGAAGTATTTTATTTATAATATTAAAATGAAATTCCACCAAGGACTCTCTGTCAAAAATATTGATTACTTAAATAAATAATAATCGTCACGCTTAGTGTGAGCGACAGTCGATATCTCAAATAGATATACACTCGGCGTCACAAAAATCGCACCTCCCAATTTTTTTTCTTAAAACGACTTTTAATCATATTTCGTCAATGGTAAGAACATGATTGTGAGGTATCATTGGAAAGAGAATTTATTGAACTCGCAGAAAAAGGAAACAGATTGTTATTTTTTAACAGGAAATTTGAAAAAAAAAAGGATTTAAAAAAATCAAGAAAATAACGAGTTTTTTTTTTTAGAATTAGTGTACATAATTTACAAAAAGAGACTTAAAATCTAGTGTTACCCCTCCTAGCTTTAATGACGGCGTCCATGCGGTCCTTCATAGACCTCACCAGGGTCCTTCATAGACCTCACCAGGGTCACCACCCTTTCCTGAGGTAAGTTCTCCCATTCCTCAGCGACGGCATCTTCGAGCTCTTGAAGAGTGGTAGGAGCAGGATCACGTGCTCTCACACGGCGTTTCACATCATCCCAGAGGTGCTCGATCGGGTTCAAGTCTGGACTTCGCGCTGGCCACTGCATAACGGGGATCTCTACCTCTTGCAAGTAATCCCGCACAATGAATGCTGTGTGGCAACGGGCGTTATCCTGCATTAACATGAACCCATCGCCCACAAAACCAGCATATGGGACTACATGCTCTTCCAGGATCTCCGTTATATAGCGACTAGCGTTCAGCGACCCTTGCCCGCGACCGCCTCCAGTCCGGGAAACGCACACAAGTTCCGTTTTCCCGTCGATAGACATGCCGCCCCAGAACATGCACGATCCACCCCCGTATTCAACGGATTCTTCAAAGCAGGATTGTGCAAACCGCTCTCCCTGTCTTCTGTACACTCTTCTACGGCCGTCGTTGCAGAAAAGGCTCACCCTCGTCTCGTCAGAGAAGAGAACGGTCCTCCACTGTTCAAGTGACCAATCGTGATGTTCGCGAGCAAACTGAAGTCGGTCTCTGCGATGGTGTGCAGTCAGTTTTGGTCCTTTAGCAGGTCTGTAGGCTGCAATTTTCTTCTCTCGCAGTCTTCTTCTAACCGTGGAGACACTTACAGAAGTTCTACGAGCTGATCGGAGCTGCTGTTGCAACTCAACAGCATTAGAGAACCGATTGCGCAAAGATCTGGTTACAATGAACCGATCATCTCTTTCTGCTGTGCAGCGTTTTCTTCCAGATCCACGTCTTCTGATATAGCCACCAATCTCTTGGAATCGTTGGTACACACGCCAAACAGAAAAACGGCTTAAGTTCAGTTGTCGAGCAACATCACACTGCCGCATTCCCGATTGCAGTAGTGCAATCACTTGAGAGGCTTCATCAGCGGTAGTATCCATCTTGAGGTGTATTTTCCTGGCTTGTAAGGTTCACGTGTGTTCTCTGTAAAGTCTGGATACTGACTGACCCACAATTTACCTGGAATTACCCTTTTATACCCTTGTCAGGTAGTGCAACTTGTGACCCTTTTAACGCGCATTTTCGATTTCTTTCCAATATTTCGTAGTAAGCACTATTCTTATCATTAAAACGATGATTAATTAAAGGTAATTAAATGTACTTTCAAATTATACCAATATTAATTAAATAAAATGTATGCGCTAGCTGCTAGAGACGCTATATACAAATTTGGCGAGAGGTGCGATTTTTGTGACGCTGAGTGTATGAGGAAAATAGCAAGTAAAATGCCATTTGAGTTGTTTGACATTCGATGAAGTAATCAGCCGTGTTTGCTCTCGCGCGCTACGGCACGACGAGAAGGTGAAGGTGAGCGGGTGCTTCGCGCAGGGCCGCACTGGGCCGCACCGGGCCTCACCGGGCCGCACCGGGCCTCACCGGGCCGCACCGGGCCTCACCGGGCCGCACCGGGCCTCACCGGGCCGCACCGGGCCTCACCGGGCCGCACCGGGCCTCACCGGGCCGCACCGGGCCTCACCGGGCCGCACCGGGCCTCACCGGGCCGCACCGGGCCTCACCGGGCCGCACCGGGCCTCACCGGGCCGCACCGGGCCTCACCGGGCCGCACCGGGCCTCACCGGGCCGCACCGGGCCTCACTGGGCCGCACTGGGCCTCACCGGGCCCTGCGCCACTCGCCACTCGCGACACCGCACAGACGGCGTACGATTCCCTAAAGCGGGCATGGCCAACCCGCGGCCCGCGGCCCGCCTTGAACATTTTTGCGGCCCTCGAGATTCATCACACTTTTACAAAATATATTTATTTTATAATGGCTAAAATAATAAAAACCAATGTATTGTACTTCAACAACATATTTAAAACAACAGCCAGGTAATTAAAAATTAAAAAATTTAATATTTTTATATTTAATTATTAGTGTTATTTATTTCTTTACAATTTACGTTTGTTGTCATTATTATTATATAATCTATGTTTACATATAAGAATAATAATAAACACAATAATAACTCATTATGTTTCAACTTTTCACTCAATAAAAATTGTCCATAGTGTATCTAAATATAATATGGGGATATATAATTTTATAGGCGGAGTTATGAGGCCTTTCCAAAGTGGCCCGCGAGATCATTTAGGTTGGCCACCCCCGCCCTAAAGACTGCCGATGCAAATCCGCATTCGCCACTTTCTTTATTATTACAAAAGTTCACCGTCCACATTGCTCGGATCTAACGCCACCCACCACGGGCGGGAAGAAAAAGAAGGAGAAGAAGAAGAAGAAAAATTAGCTCGATAATTGATCGATAGTGGATCGTTCGGGGACACAGGTATTCAACTACAAATGATCAGTTATCTAACTGGATAGCCAATTGTCTGCATAAAATGATTATTCGATTGTACACAAGTCAAATAACACGTAGACAGATTCGCCGCTAAGCCGCAGGCAATCCGCTTTTCTCACGTTTTCTCAGCGCGAAGAGTGCATCGCCAACTTGATATTATCGCCAATTCATATTATTCTTTATTGATATGTTTTACTCACTTCACGTGAAAAATAATTTCAATTATATCAGTTCAACTATAATATGGATGCGTCATAATTAAAAATTGGAAACAATAATTCTGCAGTGATCGCTCGCAACGGCTTCCTTAATCTCGGTGAAACGGTCGTCAGTTTTTACTAGCAGTCTTTTCTTCACCGATATGGCTTACCATATCGGTGAAGCAGTTTTCGGTAAACTTCAGTTTATCGGCTTTACAGTCCGATTTTTATTCAAGTTGAGAAGCGGGATACGTTTTAAGAAGACTGCAGATCACATCGGTACCGGAAGCGAAACGTCGAAAACCGAAGAAGGTGTGGCACCGCACCATAGTTTAGTGGATAGTTTAGGAGGTTCAAATGCTAATGTGAAATACGTGGAAATATTTTGAGCTAGTAAATATCCAAAAAATTGCTCAAACATATCTCAATTTCTATTTAACAAAATAGGTTTACTTCGCCATCGGTAAAATGTGTCGGTCGCTCTGGGAACTGCGAAAAAGATTGGGTTTGTCGATAGAAACTGAGTATCGATTTTGGTGACATGATTTTTTTTTCTATTTCAATTATAAGGATTTAAAATGTTAAACACTGATGTATTTCTACAATAAATGTGATCCCCTCCCCCCCCCCAGCCGGCGAACACTCCAAAAAAAATTATGAAGGTAATTTAGTTAAATACTCTTACAATCGATTTGCAATAAGAATTTCACATTTCTCCCCCACGCTTCTCCGGTTTGATCGATGGCGATTTGAATGGAAATTTTATTTTCAAAAATATTTGATCCATCCGCATACAACACGCATTCGGTATCTCTCCCGCGCCACGTTACTCACTTTTGTATCTCTCGGTCGGCGGGCACCCCCGGGCCCTCGCAGCCGTAGGCGCCCCCGGCGGGCAAGTAGATTCTCTCCGCGGGGGGCTTTTTCTCGTCTTTCGCGCGAGGAAAATACATTTTTTTTCTGTATTAATCGACTTTCAAAATCACTGAAATCACAAAATCGACAGAATGAAAAAATCTCTCGCATCACTTCGTCGTTATTCGTATGACGATTTCCCGGATAACATAGAGCAGGGCGCAGGGCGCAGGGCGTGACACCGCGCCGCGCCCTGGTGCAGCCGCGGAGCGAGGACGGGCCGCGCGAGGCGTGACGTCACCGCCGAATCGAGGCGCGCGGAGTGCGCGGATGGAATGACATCAGGACGGACATGGCGGTTTATATAAACCGGCCTCGGGGATTCCTAGCGCAGATGACTGCGAACACACGGTGTACTACAAACGAGATGTGCGATTTTTTTTCCAATGATTACTTGATTTTTTTGCAAAGCGGCTTAGATTTACGATGGCGGATGACGATACACTCTGGGCACGACGCCCGGCGAATTTCCGATCCCCGGTCGGAAGAGAACTGTGATAAAACTGTAAATCTGTTAACTTTAATATGTTTTCTTAGTAGTAATATACGTATATTCACTTGTTCATAAGTATATTTATAAAACAATACTGTAAATAAATACTGTTCAACTTTTTGTACATACGAGGGCGGTTCGATAAGTACTTAGCCTCACCGCCCGATGGTGCTAGTATCGCAAAAGAGATTTACTATCGTGTAGTACATTCTTGTAGACGGCTACTGTCAAAATTTCAGCCGAATCGGACTTGTACGCGTATTTTAGAAAAATTGAAAAAAAGCAATATCGGTCGGTGATTCGATTCTTGTTTTTGGAAGGGAAATCGCGCAGCGAAATCAAAGAGCGCTTGGATGCTGTGTACGGTGACTCTTCTCCTTCGATGGCGACCGTCGAAAATTGGTTTAACGAGTTTCAACTTGGTCGCACGTCGGTTTTTGATGAGCCACGCCCAGGTGCCTCGAAAATGGCTACCACGGAGGATAACGTGACAAAAATCCACGATCTCGTATTGGCAGACCGCTAATTGAAGGTGTGCGAGATAGCTGAAACAGTAGGCATCTTAAAAGACCGCGTGGGTCATACCCTGCATGAAATTTTGTGCATGAGAAAGCTGTCGGCGCGAAGGGTGCCGCGTTTGCTCACTCCGGACAACAAGCGCAACCGTGAGACCACTTCGGAGCAGTGTTTGACGCTGTTTAAGTGTTTGACGGAGCAGTGTTTGACGCTGCGAAGGAGTTTCTGTGTCGTTTCGTGACCTTCGACGAAACATGGATCTACTGGTACACACTAGACACCAAGGAACAGTCGAAACAATGGACTTCACCCGGCGAACGTGCTCCGAAGAAGGCGAAGACTGTCTTATCGGCCGGAAAGGTGATGGCCACCGTTTTCTGGGATTCACAAGGTGTGATCTACATTGACTACCTGGAGAAGGGCAAAATGGTCACAGGGCTCTACTATGCCGAACTATTGGGCCGATTCGACACCGAATTGCAGAAAAAACGGCCCCATTTGGCGAAGAAAAAAGAGAAGAGAAGAGAGAAAGAAAAAAAAATTTCGTTTTTCTTTTGTAGGCTAAGTACTTATCGGACCGCCCTCGTATGTATAGTGAAGTATCAAAAGCGTGTTTTGTACAAGGTTAGGCAGGAAGGTATGGATGATTTGAACGGGGCGCCAAGCGAGGTGGATAAAGAGTGGAGGTATCTGCTCGTCAGGAGCTGCCATTTTAGTAGCAATGGAGACGTGGTCGATAGAGCATCGTGTGTTCGTTTACAACACTGTTATTGAAACGGGCCGTTTAACGCCATAATGAATTGGGTGAATAACTTTCAACGAACTGATTATTTGAAACCCGGAATTGCTCGAGGAGGTGACCGAACGGTACGGACCCCTGAAAACATCTAAAAGGTGCGTCAAGCAGTTGAAGGCAGACCTCGACGTTCGACCGTACAACATGCTCGTGCTTTTCGCATGTCGGACCGATCAGTTCGTCGGATTTTACACCTGGACCTGCATTTTCATCCCTATAAGCTGATGGTTGTCCAACAGTTGCAGCCAAACGATTACGGAAGACGATTCAGATTTGCAGAAACAATGTTGGAAACCTTGAACGACGATGCTTTGGTTATGAGTGACTCACTTTCATTTGCCAGGAGTGGTAAACAAGCAGAACTTTAGGTATTGGTTTTTGGAAAATTCACAAGAACGCGTTCAACAAAGTGCCGATATTCACTGGTATATGGCTACACCCTTGTGCAATTTGTTGAACGTGACAGCAATTTGTTGGTACGTGTGTGGGGCGCTTTATACTGAAAGTTATCTCATTGTAATAGAAAACTAGAAAATTTTGGTGAGCATTTAATAATATTTACTTTATAGTTAGGGATTTCATTAAAACTATCGCTACATGTTTTGTAAAACTGTTGTCTTGGCCGTCTAGTTGCTGTTGAACATTTTACTACTGTACTGCTCGAACGGTGTGACTTTTCCTGCTTCCGTGTATTTATTCTTCTAAGGCTTTGGTCACGTGTTGTTTATTATTTCGGTTTTGTTTATCAATCCGATCGCCGCCGCCTTCGTCCGCTGGTAGCTCATCTCCTCGAAACTTGCTGTGGGTTTATAATACCGTACGTTTTTAAGGAATGAATTCGCCTAAAATGACGGCCGCAGCACAAAGGGACGACGGCCCTTGCCGCCTCGCTCCTCACCGCCCCGCCGTCCCCACCATCTCGCCGCCTCGCTTCCTCGCCTCCCGCCGCCAGTTTTATTTTACTATAACCTTCCTGTTTTATCTAATTTTAAAATATCAATAAACTTTATTAAGCTTGCCCTTATTATTAAACAGTAAAATAAAATTTATACTAAATGTATGCATAAAAAACTGCGTTTAAAATCACCCATGCGCACACGCGTGTTTTTATGCCGAAATACTAATTTACACACTTTTGTTTAACGATCTTGTTAAACAAAACCTTCTAACATTTATTTTGTCGAGTTTCAAATTTTAATAGTTACAATCTCATCTCTGGAAAATTTTAAATTCTGGACACCGTATCCTCCCACAACGCCTTCGCTCTCGTGTAAAATAAATCAGCTGTACTAGGTGAATTTTTTTTCAAGATTAAGGTTATAACGAGTATTATATTTTAAATAAGAATAAGTAATTTTTTGAAATATCTTGACTTATTGAATGACATAAAAAAGTTAAAAATACAATTTTGGTAATTTTTCACATATTTCATGATGAAAAATTGGACACAAATCATATTTGTTTAAATACAGGGCCATACTTCATTTGAACAAATTTATATAACACTAGCGGATACCCGGCGTGTGCTACTACGCTAAAAAAATATATACATTTTATTTATTTTAATATTTTTGAATAAAATACTTGAGTGATTTTCCACATTTTCGTTTTTATTAGTGACCGGTTTCGCCAACCTTTCACGTTGGCATTATCAAACAGAGATGCATTATAGGCATTATAAAACAGAAATGTGAAAAATCACTCAAGTATTTTATTCAAAAATATTAAAATGGAATTCCACCAAGTACTCTCTGTCAAAAATATTGAATTTCTTTTATTTATTTGTTCGAAAAAAAGGAAAATTTAGTTTTTTTGTTATTTTTTTTATTTAATGCTAGCGGATAAACAATATTTTGAGGTTTTTCGGTAGGTGTGTAAATATAAAGATTTTTCGGCGTTCCAATTTTCTAAGTTCAATCCTGCAACAATTAGCAATTGGCCTTGAGCCTTGTTGATGGTTATGTCAAAAGCCATAAAAAAACATTTTGCTTGTTGTGTTCCTAGTGTAATATTTTGGAACTTCAGGAACGCAAAATTATCAGCTTGACACAAATGAAAAAAAGCCGGGAGTGGCTGTGCTGCTCGTTCTTCGGCATTTTCTTCGGTAAAATAAACACGTTGACCGTTTTCTAAATGAACAACAAGACTGTTTAACAGTTGGATATCGTGCATGGATACTGAAACCAAGAATTCGCCAGACAGCTTCATTACTGCTGATGTAACGACCCATCTGAAATTGAGTAATTTCATCATTTCGATTTGAAAGCCCGAACTCTGCCAAATTAGAATATGAGCGTGCGGTAAACTCCGTTTTTGCTTTTCAATCGCCTGTATGCCTAGATCAAATACGTCAAAGCATCTTGAGTATACTCATGCAAATGTTTTGGGCTTCCAGTATACAAAGCAAGAAGTATGCACATTTGACAAATGTTGGCAGCGTTTCCATCATTTGCAATTGCATTGGGCAAGTGAATATAATCTTCGACACGCAGATTCTTTTTGCTCAAAGGAATGTACAGAAGCAACTCGCTTTCAATTTTGGCGTACATGTCAACAATAAACTGATGAAAGAGCTCACGGGATTTTTAAATGTGATTGGATTGTCATAATGGATCTTATCATAATGCGATATGCATAGTAATCAATAGATGAAACTTATAATACGAATATTTTTGTTTAATAATTTTTTTCCCATTCAGACAAACTCATTATGATAAAACTCTTTGCTGTGAATGACAGATCAGTGATTTTGTTTTGAAAGTCCGTACTATGCGCGATCTTCATATTGTTCTTTTTTCAAAATTTTTGCGAGAACTTTATAGATGTTGAAAAATTTTGTATGGAAAATGTCGAAAATCGACATAATTAATAGGCCGAATATATTTAATGCATTGTTTTAATGGTCTAAAACATAGGTTCCAAACGGGGGCGGTACCGCTCCCCAGTGGGCGCTGGAGCTTTCCAAGGGGGCGGTGGCGGGTCCAAGGGAAAATGGACTTTGATAGCCCGAACTTTGCCATGTCACTGCCTTTGTTAACATATTTGCATATGTACTAAATGGATTTTACGGAGTTGCAGTATCCCACATTGATATGAGCTTGAAATGTTTTTGACAGTATTGGACTGTATCAATGTTATCAATGTCAATCAATCGCCTGTATGCCTACGTCAAATACATCAAAGCATCTTGAGTATACTCATGCATATGTCTTGGGCTTTCAGTACGCATGTTAATCCATAGATGAAACTTGTAATACGAATATTTATGTTTAATATTTTTTTTCCCATATATAAACAGACAAACTCATTATGATAAAACTCTTTATTGTGAATGACAGATCAGTGATTTTGTTTTAAATGTCCTTTACAGATGTTGAAAATTTTTGTATGGTAAATGTCGAAAATTGACTTAATTAATAGACCGAATGTATTTAATGCATTGTTTTAATAGTCTCAAAGATTCTTAGTATTATTGTCTTTCAAATGAAACCGGTTTGGGGCACATCGGTTGGATGGTTTCAAAGCCTATGACGGACATAGAAACATTTATTGTGTTTTATAAATATAGACATAATCGGAACAACAAAATATGAGATATTTTAAAATCAAACCGATTGTATTTATAAGACTTTAGAGATTTAGTTTTTCATCAAATGGATAATTCTGAATAATATTGTAAATATCAATTGATTCCTTCACATTTTCTGCACACACCAAGATCAACAGACATGTACACCTGGATGCCATTATGTATATCTTTCCTCTGTCTTCAGGGTCCATTGCATCAAAATCTCCCTTTTCTATTGCCAATACGACAACTTTAAATTCTAATCCTTTTACTCGGAGCACCCATGAAACTAAAAATATATTAGGCTGACAATTTAAAAGGAAATCAACAACGGTGGCTGTGCATTGGGGCTGGAAGCTATCCGTTCTAAAATATGTAGCCATTGCACCGTTGACATTTTCAGGATTGTACATCTCAGTCATCATAAATGGTATGGCACACAAGTCATTCATTTTGATTCCCTTGGTAGTGAATAGATCCATCATAACTTTTATTGTCATTCTAAAGGTGCTGCTGGTGAGACTTCCGGGAGCATTTGCTTCTACCTCTATGTTAGCTTCATTAGAGTTCACCCAATATATCGGTGGGCCGTCTATATTGTGTCCAACCTTCATTTTATCAATATACAAGCTGGCAAGTTCAGATATTTTTTTTTTAGAACTCTTGTAGAATTGACTGAAAACTTTGTATATGGTTCCAGTATTTCTCACGACTTTAGATAATACGACATGTGGAACAGTGAGCAGAGTTGGTGCATGCTTGGGAACATATATGACGGCCTGATTAATGTCCACCAGGTACCACAGCTCTCCATAAATCTTGGACTCTACCTTCACAATCTGTTCATTCTCAATTATGCAGCCATAACCACTGTCGGGAACACGGTTTGGCACTCCACATTCTTGAATTAGTTGATATTCCAAGTCCGGCTTGTGTAGTCTGCATTTTTCAATTCTGTTGAAGGTTTTTGTTACAATATCTTCATTAAAAGCCAAACATATGGCTTCACATTCATCCATAAAAATATGGCGGTATTTATTTTTATTTTTTTCTAAGAAACAGTCAAGACTGATAAAAAATCTTACAGTGTCGACATATTGTTCAATTCCTAGTTTCTTCAGTTTGCTTTGGAATTCAGCTCTGAAAATATATAAATATGTGTTAACATATATATATATATATATATATATATATATATATATATATATATATATGTAAACATATATAATATTTTTGAGTAAAATACTTGAGTAATTTTCAACATGTTCGTTTTTATTTGTAACCGGTTTCGCCAACCTTTCACATTGGCATTATCAAACAGAGATCTGTTTCCACAGCTCTGTATGATAATGCCAACGTGAAAGGTTGGCGAAACCGGTTACAAATAAAAACGAACATGTGGAAAATCACTCAAGTATTTTACTCAAAAATATTAAAATGGAATTCCACCAAGTACTCTCTGTCAAAAATATTGAATTTCTAAACATATATATATATATATATATATAAATAAAAGTTGAAGAGTGTTCATTTCAAAAAACAATATTGTTTTCTGATTTGTTGACATGTTATATTGCTAAATTGTGATTTTCTTTTTCTAGGATTATGTTATTGTTACAAAATATTACTTACTCAATTCCGGCCCAATAGCAAATATAGAGACCTCTGTTTCTCTCATTTAATAATCCTCTCTGGTGGAGTTGCTTGAGTTTATGAAGCACAACTAATGTCTTTCCTGTTCCTGCCGCCCCATGTATGATGGTGGGAGATCCATCCGCGGGAGTCTTTCTATACAAGAGACTGACTTGTTCTTGCGTGAGTAAAGCCAACATTCCTTCGTGTATTTCATTAACAAATACTCCACAGCTCATTACTATAAATCTGTTAAAAAGTTACATACTACTTAAAACATCAAATTATTCAGCAAATATTTTAACTAACATTCAGAATCAAAATATTAATGCATTTATACAATACCTAAATTTATTAACTTAAGAATAGATTCATTTAACAGAAAAATGCAAATATTTTTTACTGATAAGTTAAATGTCAGTAAAAATAATTTTCAACTGAACAGAGACTCGTTCAAAGCGGAGATAGTTCTACAGAAATCTGACAAGTACTAATCTTTTTTGTGTGCAATTATCAAACTCAGTTTGATAATGCCAAAGTGAAAGGTTGGCAAAACCGGTCACCAATAAAAATTAACATGTGAAAAAATCACTCAAGTATTTCATTTAAAATATTATTCTTACAGAATTTATTTTATACATACACCATGCATCGATTACCTTTCAAATAGAGATTGGAAGTGCTTCTTTTCTATAGATTTTCCTGAAAGAACATTCGTTAAGTACCATTCGTTAAACTTATCCTGGTTCATAAAGGTATCAGTAAAGATATGCTTAGAAGACTCTTCTTTCCACCTTCTGATCTTTTGTCCTGTTGGATCTTTGGTCCACATTGTGAGGTAAGGCCAAAACAAATAACAGCGAATGGAGTCTTTGGGAATGTTGTAACTATTTTCTATGATGTCAGTGTGGTCGCGAAGTTGGTGCAGCCCTGACCGCTTGTTATTCTTAATTGAAACAGGGTTGCTCACTACCAAGTCCGATGTTGAATCATCACATGTTGATTTTACTTCTATAAGTGAAACAAAATATTTTCCTGAAAAATAAAAGAACCACTCGGAAACAAATTTATTGGATTACAAAGTAAAAACAAAATAAATTAAGTATGGATATAAATGATCTCACATATTTTTATTGCAGATTTTAATACTTTCTCTAGGAATGAAACCGCCGTCTTTTTCGAAAACCTCAGATTAATTACCAGGACTTTGTAATATGTAGTAATAGCAGTATCTTCCAGTTTACAGGAGTATGTTAAGTGATATAAAAAACTGTATTAGTTCCTACCTTATAAGCAAATGAAATTAAAATTTACAATGATATCAGCAGCTTGTAACTTTTTAAATTGATCTTTTAGCTGACCCCTGCGCGTTGGGCGCTAACTTGTAAACTAACTTTTTACAAAATCGCTTCTCGCTTACTTAGGGTGATCGATAATAACACTTTGATCTAGGGAAGTCTGTTTATTAAAGTCAGAATGAACACTTTACAAGAGATAGGACTGTTAATTATCTACTATAGTAAATTATGATTAGACTTGAAACAGATTTCACAGCATAGCTTCTCCATAGCCTCTCCATATTGCCGATGACAAGAACCTCCCTAGTATCTCCAAGGAGGTTATGGCAACATCGATGTCAAAAAACATTCCGCCGTGATGCTTAAGATGAGAATATCCCTAGTATCTCCGAAAAGAGAGATCAGGATGGCATACATCATGTGTCAAAGAAGCAGTCACAGGGAAGCCCTGAAGAAGGTTACTAGAGCGCTCTCCCTATCTGTCTGGCTTTCTGGGCCAACAATGGGCTTTTTAAAGCTCAAACATCCTCCCCTTCTCCGAGTACCTGCTATGACCTAGGGGTAGGGATAGAACGCTTCTAGAACTGTTGCTTCCGGGAATTTGTCCTAGCAGCACTGCGAGTCAGCTCTAACGGAACCGCCCATGGCTGTGCTAGGCCAATTATAACCTAATGGGTATTACTTTATTTATTTTATGAAACTGAAAAAAACTAACAATACTTGCATGCAGTCTGTGCATACTTATTTTGTAGTGTATGGGTCAATTCAGTAAGAGGCTCTTATTATAAACGTCCAGTCTCCAATTTTACAAATTTAAATAAATTCAAAATGATCCATATATATCGATTCACAAATTAAACAATGAGAAAAATCCTTGAAATTTTTTTTCCACACTGAAACCAGCCTGGTTTTAGTTTAAATCACACACAAGTTTTTTAAAATGAGTAAGGATTTTTTACATTGTTTCATGTGTAAATCGATTAACTAAATATTATTTATAAATTATATAGAGTGCAACTTCTTTATTTATTGTTGAAGTTTGACAGAAACTTATTTGTCGACAGTCTTCTTGATTGACTGCTAAACAAGTATGTGTAACTATTGTAATTATGATATAATTCTATCAAGTATTTCCTATGAAAAATATCAATAAAATGACTTTCACTTACCATTAAATATGTTAAAAACTACAAAATCATGTTCTCTCATCATAATTTTTCCATCTCTGTCATTGCGAAAGGACCTGCCACCGTAGCAAGCTCCCTGAAAGTACACCTGCCACAGAAAGTTGTCCACGTCAGGTGAGCAAGTGACTCCATACAAGCGATCAAATGTAACCTGCTCAGCCTGTGAAGCCTGAGGCTTACCCTGAGGCACAAATGTGTGTGGAATAGAGTAGTTGGCTGTTCTCTTATTCACTGTTGGTAGTGGAAACTCCCGACTCGCATAGCTAAAAAATATTAAATATTTTTAAATATCATATATATTTTTTAACATTTGTATTGTTTTGCTAACCTGATTTAATTCATATATTTAAATAGATTTGGAGTTGCAGAAAAATAGTAATATTTAGTATGTATGTGTATGTATATGTAATGTATGTATTATATGTGAATTATATTAATTTAACATTGGATTATTTTATTTGATAAAATATTTCATTTCTGAGAAGGACTTACATAAAAAAATAAAACAATACATGGCTTTCATTCAGTGTAATCTATAAAGCCGTATGTCAACCTAATTTCATGAATTGTTGTTGTTCATCTATTCTGATAATGTATTGTAATATTTTTTATTCGAGTGGCAGTTTAAAGAAAATACTGAAAATTGAAAATAAATAGTCTCAACAAATTCATAACTTGATATTTTAGTATGTATATCTATTTCATTGGTTTTTATCACAAATGCAAATTGTTTAGTTAAATTTAGTTTCATATTGTGATATCTTATCTTTAAAAAAACCGTGCGGTCAAAAGTGGCAAATCCTATATTTTGTGTTTTTAATAATATAAATAAGTCATAACTGTAAAACTTGTTATGCACTGATATATCCATTACTTGAATGGTCCATTTCAAAAATTTTAATTCATTAAAATTTGAAACCTTCTTTATTATAAATACTAAATTGAATTCATCAATATAAATAACATGAATCTTTACATTTGATTATTTTTAGTTTTTGTACATTTTGTGAAAAAGAGTAACAAAGAGAGAAAGAGAAATATTGATTGACCTGGGTACATTGGTTCATATGTAGATTATGATTGTTAAAAATTCTCGCTAAGTTGCAGTGGCTCATTAGCATAATCGGATAAATGCACCGGCCATGTAAGCTTGGGGATGTGAGTTCAAATCACACACAAATCGTAATGATATTTTTCTGAACGTTTCTTTAATCATTTCCAATGTGTGAAAAAATGTACCTTATCATATTAATAAAAATACAAAGCTGTATACAGAGTGAGTTAAACTCATTTTCGTTTATTCACTTTGTGAAAATATCAATTTTCTTTATACGTTATTTATTTTTAAGTTGATCTTTCATAACACATTGAAAGAAACAAGTTTTTTATCATAATATTTATATGCATCATATATTAATCGAGCACTCTAGTGTATTTATGTTACAAGAGTTTAAATTAGTAAAATTTGAAATTAATGAGGGGAAAAGTGAAGTAATTTCAAAAGCTTTTTGGTAATTCCCATTCCCTATGACTAATTTCTTGATAGATAATCAATCTTTTTTACAGAGAGTACTTGGTGGAATGCCATTTTAATATTTTAAATAAAATAAAGTAACTGTTGGCGAAATAAAAAGGTTGGCGAAACTGGTCACCAATAATAATAAATATGTGGAAAAATCACTCAAGTATTTTATTTAATTTAAAATATTAATTTCTTGATGACAGCCTCTCTCTTATAAATAGAAAAATTATATTTTTTATATCTCTTAGTAAGATATGCCAGTAAATAATTGGGCTTTGGCCTCATTTATATAAGAATTATTAAAAGCAACTGAGTATCTCAACCCAGCATTAATGGGAATACCTGTGTTGCATATTTTATCATGACTCACAACCTTTCTGAATGAAGGCCATCTCACTGTTAAATTATACGGCAGTTAGTAATTCCTCCAACTGGTGGACAATCATATTCTGTAATTGATTTATCTATATGTGTAGAGTGGTAATATGTATGCAAATTACATTAAGTATATATTTATAATAATTATATTCCAATTAATATCCCTGTATCATCTGAAATCTATAATGACTACCTCACTAAAACTTCCGAAGCATATATATATATATATATATATATTGTATATATACTGTTTATATTATATTTATATTATATTGTATATATACTGTTTATATTATTTTATTCATTTCATTTTATTTTTTTCTTTACAATGAGGGACTGTTATTTACTCTTAAATCTTAACCTAGTATTCAGACATAAGTTTTATTTATGCTTAGGTTTTTATTTGTTTATTTTATTGAATTTTTTGAATTCATATTTACTTCATTCTGATCATTTTGTATGTCTTGTGAAAATGGAAATGATTTTTTAAATACATGAACAAACTTTATTATAATTTTATTATAAATATGAAATTAAAAATACTCACTGTTCTATCTCTTCGTGAATAGGCACTCCGTTTCCTCCTTCCTGGTATTTTCCTCCAGCAGGAAGATAGATCCTCTCCGGAAATGGCTTTTCAGCATTTATGGATGACATATTGGCAAGGTTTATATTTTAGATGAAAATATATTTGTGAAATTTCTTAGCACTTATTTTTTATAATGTGGTGAGGTTAATTTATTTAATTATACTATTTCTCATTTTAAACAGCACAATATCATATATGTTTATATTAATTGCTAACACTAAAAACATTTTCTACTATGGTGTGAATAAAGCACTGAGCTGTAGGCACTGGTGACTGTCAAAGGCTCACATGTTTGATGTACACTGACTGAAGTTTGCACTGGGGGGGACAATGGAGCTCCAAACCACACACTTCCCACTCACTGGGAGAACTGACAAAACAGGCTTAACCAGAAACACTGTGATTGTGACTACATCAAATTTAAATAATTCAATATTCATTTTGATTTATCATTCAAATTACTGCTATTTTTTTAAAACTATTTATTCATACCATAAACATAAGTGTAAAAGAAAGAAGCTATTTTTTATGTTAAAATTTACCTTATAAAATTGAGTATTATAATCCGTTTCAATTATTTCACCATTCAGAATTTTTTTTAAATTTTATTTTGTTAATTTATAAGATTTTCAATTTTTCTGCATCCTTTCATAAAATAAAAGGACATTATGAGATAAGAAATTTATTATTGGAACCCATATGGTCTAACAGTTTTAATAATCAGTTTAGCAGATTATTTCTGATAAAAATATTAATTAATTCTGTTTTTGATATGTTTGAACCAAATACTGATCGAGATACCAAAGTATGCTTTGTCACAGTAGGGTTAAGACAATAGAAAACTGTAGAATGGGATCTTTGGTGATGTCATACTCATTGCAATTATGAGTGGGCAAGAAATATGCAATTCAAACTGTTTATGTGGGAATTATCTGAATGGGGAATCCCTTGTTTTATGTGAAATATAAAATAATAAAGAGATTTGCCTTATATATATATATATATATATATATATAGGCAAATCTCTTCATAATTTTATATTCCACATAAAACAAGGGATTTCCCATTCAGATAATTCCTACATAAACTGTTTGAATGACATATTTCTTACCATTTTAACATTGACGACAAATTACTGGAGAGAGTGAAAAAAATTAAATACTTAGGCAGCTAGTTAAAAGGAAACTGGGATCCTGATCAGGAAATTAAGGAATTGAGACAGCACATAGCAAATTCAATAACATGAGAAAAGTATTATTTTCAAGAGACATAACAATGAAAACTCACTGGAGATTCACCAAGTATTACATCATCTTAGTTCTCCTTTATGAAGTTGAAGTCTTGATACTTAAGACACAATGAAATGTGGCTTTATAAGAGTATCCTTAAAATACCATGGATTAACCGTGTCATAAAAAATGAGAGAGTCATGCACAAAATGCATAAAGAAAGAGAACTCTTAACGATGGTAAAAAAGCGTAAGGTCTCCTATTTTGGCCACATTTTTCGAATTCATTAATATGGTATCGTTCAACTGATTATCCAAGGAAAAATAGGCATTGGAAAAAGGAAACATACATGCAGGCGGAATTTACACCAGTGAGAATTGCCCAGGATAGAAATATATTCAATGAAATAGTCACCAACATTCCATGAGAAGAGGCACCATAACAAGTAGATATATATATAATATATATTTATATATATATATATTTATATATATATATATATATATATATATATATATATATATATATATATATATATATATATACATACATACATATACAATCAACCTTGTAAAATAAAGTTGCTAATAAGATCATTTCACAAGTTGATGGATTTAGATTAGGACAGTTTAATTAATATAGTAAATGTGTCCCTCGGTAGCTGCATGAAACATACTGTTGATTAGATATGCCCCAGTAGAATCTCTTCCAACAAGCTTCGATAGTGTAAGTACATTAACCAATATTTCATACAAGCCATCTGAATGTATTGGTTTTGTGAGTCACTAACTGCGTCACTTGGGTTTATAATTTTCAATAAAAAACACATGTCTCAACCATTTCCGTTGTGATTACTCATTTATTTTTATTTGATAATATAGAATTTAAAATGAACTTTAAAATGAACTTTTGTTACAAAGCATTATAATGAGGGAGATAATATTTTTGATTGGGATAAAATTTATTGACAAACCCTTAAAAAGAAAAGCTTTTATATACATTATGAATAGTTGTAGAAACACCCATAGACATATATAGTAAATATATGTATATATATGTATGTGTGTGTGTGTGTGTGTGTATGTGTATATATATATATATATATATATACATATATATATATGTATAATATAATATATACATATATTACCGACTTTTCTCTAGCAGAAATATAGATACGTATTCAATATTTTTGACAGAGTGCTTGATGGAATTCCATTTTAATATTTTGAATAAAATACTTGAGTGATTTTCCACGTATTTATCTTTATTGGTGACCGGTTTGACCGGTGACCGGCGAAACCAGTCACCAATAAAAATTAACATGTGGAAATTCACATGTATTTTATTTAAAATATTAGAAATATAGATGATAATTAAGAACTAGGCAATGATCTGTAATCAACCATTGGTTATTTTTAATAATTGATAATTAGTTAATTTCATCCCCTCTACATTAATTAACCTTATCAAATATTTTCAACAGTCAAAAAAAAACTTTCATTTGTATGATTCAATATTCCTTAAAAATGATTCAAAACATCACTTGTAAAACTGTCAATCTTAATAATTTGAAGCCTTTTAGTAAATATTTGACACTTTTAAAAAGGCCAGCAAAAATATCGTTAAGTATTCAAGTGATTTAATGTTTTGAATTAATTTGTTGAGTTTTTTTTTTTTTTTCATCTTTCTTTCCAGATTTTGGTTTTACCATTGTCAGTCCAAAAATGTGGAAAATAAGAAATTATTAAATTTCCAAAAAACAATTTAAGATGGACAATGCCTTCAATAATCTAAAAATAGTATTACTCGTGTTTTTTACATGTAAATAAAAGAAGAATAAATGAACTCAAAAGACAAACAAAATATATTATATAATATTATTATTTTTTTTAAAAATGCTTATTTATATGTAAATACATTAATGTTGCTCTTTTTTTCTACACAATGCTGCCAAACAATAGTAATAAAACTTTTTTTAAGATAGTCAATCAGAACAGTCCTGAGAGTATACCTAATCGCTCTCCTTCTCTCCAGTCCTACATAAAAACACACCAAATGAAAACATCCTATTTAATTAAATTTATAATAAATACCCCAGCATTTAGATTTAGAACTGAAATATTTACAAATGATATACTGTAAGATACTAGAAGGCTACCTGTGACCCCAAGTGACTCATGATATTGTTTTAAATGACCCGCATCAAATGATGACCAATGATTGCCACCTTTCAAATATATTATTCAAAATATAATATGTTAAATTATATTTACTTTAGTAATTGGAATTCAATCCTAACAAATTTAAGCTGAAGCACACAGTTTAACTAACTTGAAACTCCTCACCTCCCTCCCCTCCACACCCAGAAGTCACAACTCAGGAGAGAGAGCATTGGAACTCAGCTACAGCCAATTCGGTGTGGCAGGTAAGATACACATTTTTTTAATATTTTGAGTAGCTTACATTATATTACAATAACTGCTAATTTTGTGCACAAATTATGTAAATAATAGAATATTGTGAAAACACACACTAAACTGCAACCAAAATTAAAATTGTGTAAGTGGTACGACTGCTTCCGTCTGCAGCTGGTCATCATATTTTGACATCATAGATCCACGAGTATAAAAAATTGTCAACCACTGTTGTAAAACATAACATGTAACTTACTTTACTAATAATTTATATATTTTTCATTTGAATACAATAAAAATCTATTGATCCTAATATAATAACACATTATAGTGCCATTAAATCTGTCAATCGTTTGTAAAGCAACATAACAATACAGTGTAAAATATACAATATAATTATCTACAATACCACATAAATTTTACAAAGTATACTGCAAAATAAAATAAATCTTAATTTTGATGCGAGTTAATAAATAATAGATATTCTCATGATTGGACGCCGTGACCGGTCAGTGTAAGGTAGAGCAATCGGTGGCAGATATTGAAGCGCTTGAGTAAGCGGACCTCCCTTCACTTCTAATTATCTGTTGGCCAGTGGATTGGTTAGCATCACGAGCAGTCTCAATTCATTCAGCAAGAATTGCAATACATTATTTTATTATTTAAATTGGCAGAACTTATCAGAATAGGATATACCAGATAAGACTCCACACTGGTCCTGGTTTTACATCAAAAAATGAATCCCATTATGGCCGAGTGCTACTATTGCATACAAATTTTTTGATTTAGAAATGTTACTTTGTTTGGACAGGATTACATGTTCTTCTATGAGGAATTTGACCCGTGTAATGGCATCATGTTTATAACGGCACTAAAACTGTCCACATCCGAATAATAATTCAAAGTTCCTCAGGGGATCAAGACAATTGAAATAGTTCACTCAAACTTAGCGCGATCTGAAATGGCAGCACTTGAACTTCAAACACTTTACATATAAAAGCAAATGAACATTACACATATTTAGCTGGCCCGGCAAGTCACCTCGCGGCCACCACCCGCACGGCCAGCCCCTCCATCGGGTCCCCCAGGCCGGCCTGCACCCTGATACGTGATATTAAGAAGCATAGCTTCAAAGGGGTCAGCTCGCATTCGCTGCTGGTTTGCTTGCGCCACATCGGGAACGTCTGTGACCTCTCTGGGCTCTTTGTTACCATCCTAAAATATATAGCAAAAACACATGAGTTTTAAATACTATTTTTAAATATAAAATATTTTAATATTTCTTTATTACAATTTAAATGTATATTCTTGGTTTTTTTTTAATTTGAAACACAGTTGTAAAGAATTTTTTTTTAGGTTTATATTATATTTATTAATATACCTCAGGACGAGGACTCCACAAACGAACTGTAGACTCGATACCACTAGTGGCAATGAGACAAGAGGTGGGATGCACTTGGATGCAGTTTACTATAGAGTCATCCCCTCTCAGGCATCGAACAATATTTCCTGTCTTTCTTGACCAAATGAAGAAAGATCCATCATCTGAACTGCAAATTCAAAATGCACGAATCAATATACATATATATATATATATAATATGTGACTGCTTAAGATTTTTAGTTTTGCTCCTTACCCGGCAACAATAAACTGTCCATCCTGACCTAAGAAGTTGGCTTCTTTAATATCAGTAGTCGTGTTACAATGTCCTAAAAACCTATAACTATAGTCAGTGCAAGACGCTCGCAGCTGACGTTCTACTGAACTCACAGGCACGTATGATGAGTCATCCGACTCCACTAAAAAGAACAATAAACAATTTTACATTATTGAGTACTTAAAACTATTGTAATTCAATAGCAGCAATGAGTTTCCAGACAGAAACGTCTCTGAAGTCTAGAAACTTCGAGTGCAGGCTCGAATTCAGCGTAGCTGCAAACCAGCCGGTTCAGTATTTATAACATTTGAGAGAAGGGAAAAATAAGATTACTGACCTTCGTCACCTGGCACCTCAAGTTTATTCGTGGCTAGATTAA
This sequence comes from Atopsyche davidsoni, assembly GCA_022113835.1. Taxonomy (NCBI): domain Eukaryota; kingdom Metazoa; phylum Arthropoda; class Insecta; order Trichoptera; family Hydrobiosidae; genus Atopsyche; species Atopsyche davidsoni. The sequence continues at coordinate 14,722,365 of JAILWY010000005.1, read as the reverse complement.
TATCTTTCTGAAGAAGCCATACCGCGTGAGCATTGGAGTATTTAGGAAATTTATCTTTAAAATATAAAAGGCACTCTCTGGCCTCTCGAGCTTTATTTAGTTCCATAAGAGCTTTCGCTAACCGGAAGTGAGACTTTACATGCTGAGGGTCCAAGTTTATTGCTGTGTAACAGTCGCGGATAGCTGCGTAGATATCACCAGCCCTATAATGAAAATTTTTATAGTATCAATTTGCAGTAGAAAACCTTTCATTGTGAGTATCTAGAAAACGGAAGAAGAATCGTACCATTTCCTTCTCATGAGAGCGGCAGCCCTATTCGAATACAGGACTGCACAATCGGGACACTGTGATATAGCTTGATTGTACAGCTGCACAGCAACCGTGAAGTTATGTTTGTGAATCTCATCATTCGCCTGGAAAAAATATAAATGTGCAAAACTATATCAAATATCACTATACTATATCAAGTATTCCAAATTTAGAAAAGTAAAAGTCTTTTACTTGTTCTTTGAGATCCTTTACTTTCTTGGGTAAAATATATTCTTTACTAATAATTTCCATATCAGTGAAACTTCCATTTTTGCCATCACCATCGTCAACTTTCATTTCCTCCACATTGTCGGGCACTGTTGTGAAACCGTTTCCTGAGCTAGAAGTACCACATTTCTTGTTGCCGTGATTATGACCTATCATGTAACTTTCTAGGAGAACAGGTCTTCTGTGTGAATTTATATCAAATAAATAAACTTGTTCAGATCCTAAATTGACGAGTAGCTCATTTCCATCAGAGCTGAATGTCAAGTACGTAGTAGACTTTTTGTGAAGCGCTGACTCTGTTTGCTGTGTTGCTAAATGACCTAAAATAAGGATTGTATGTACCTTGTCTGTAACCTTACACTTCACCGAAAATAAACAAATAATGGCAAAAAATATACCTGGAGCAAAATACTGAACACATCCGCGTGGCATACCACTGTCTGAGTCATTCTGACCACTTCTATTTGCTCGATAATTCGGTCTCTCCGAAGCTCTCCGGGGTTGGTCTGCCGTTGACTACAATAGAGGTTTTACTATCAATATTTTCAAATCCTATTAAAACTTATTTTAATATTAAATTTATAATTCACATACCGTATGCAATTCCTCCAACTTGATCATTCTCCGATCATAGAGCCTAACATAAAAGTCATTAGCTCCGACTGCGAGTTGCTCCGGCCTGCGAGGATTGATAGCCAAACACTTAGCCTCGGCAAAGCGACCCAAGTGATTGAGAAGATTGACAAGAACATTGGGATGGCGGTTACCACAGACGTGGGGTGTACGAACATCGTGTTGCCTTGAAAAATGAATTATTGATAAATAAATAATTTAAAGAGAATAGAGTTAGTATAGCCGCCATTATTTCAACTGTTGTCAATCACAAATGTTTGAAAGCATTCCGACATTTCAACATAAACACTGCCACTCGAGCTTCCCCTGGATGAATATAATAAAACCGATTCCGTCTAAACCGAGTGTACTTCAATTATGTATACTTAGATATTTAGTATTATTCCATAAAATAGTAAGTAGTAATATCATACAGAACAAAGCCATCTTCTCCAGCAGACCAGACAAGATTGGGGCAGTCGGGAGCTGTAGCCAGTCTCTTGACTCTACTGCAATGACATGAACAAACTGTACAGCCTTCTGACCAGCTCTGTGTAGGAACCGCAATATCTCTGATGCGAACTGTGGAATCTGCTGCACATGTAGCCAGCAGAGACGGTGTCAAAAACTTTAAAAAAGATAATCAATTATTTATTTACCTCGTTCGGCTGATACGAGTGACTATGGAAAAATCTTTGAGTAAAATGGTGACTTGAAGTATCTTGACAGCATTTGACGACCGATCCAATCGAAAAAACATATATTTTATGAAATTTTATACTGTGAATAAGTAGGATTTATTTCTACTGTATGATCTAAATATCAAAACCTAATGAATTTAGTGCTTAGGCAAATCTGCACTCTCCTGATGATTTCATCACAATTCAAATTACCTTTACAGAGAAAATGTTGCCATTGTGTCCTGATGTGATTGACTTCAGAAGTTTATATCTATAAGGGTCCCATAATATCACCCGTAGATCATCAGATGCGGATGCTAATATTCTGAAAAATATTTTTAAACACTTTGATAATTAAATATGTTGGCCTTTATGGAGCATTTATTTTTGTTAATTTCATTACTTGCCAATTAATTACATAAAAGTATGATACTAAGTGTAAAAAAAGTTATATACTAAGATAACATAAAAAAATTTAGCCATTTTTGGATTACTGAACCCATTGTTATAGTTTGTTTGTCAACAAGCAATAACTGATTGAAGGCGCAATATATTTTTAAAAGTTAAATGTTTAACTGCTGGGCAGCTGGTTGAATGAGAACTAGGATCCTGACCAGGAAATCAAAGTGAGGATAGAGACAACACGTAGTACATTCAATAATTTGAGGAAAGTTCCATGCTCAAGAGACATAACCCTGTTATGTCGTCTCAGTTCTCCTTTATGGATAATAAAATAAAATGGAGTATTACAAAATAAATACCAGTTCCATTAACTCCTTCATGGAGTTGAAGCCTGGACACTCAAGACTGCTACTATGTGAAGAATTGAAGCATTTGAAATGTGGCTGTATAGGAGAATCCTTAAGATACCATGGGTTGACCGCGTCACAAACGAAAGTGTCTTGCACAGAATGTGCAAAAAAAGGGAATTCATGACGTTGGCAAAGGAGCGAAAGGTCTCCTATTTTGGCCACATTTTTCGCAACAATAAGTATGACATCCTCCAGCTGATTGTCCAAGAAAAAATCGAAGGAAAAAGGGGCATTGGAAGAAGGAAGTTCACGTGGATGGAAGTGGCTGGAGATCGGAAGTCCAGACTGGTGAGACTGGCCCAGGATAGAGAAAAGTTCAAGGAAATGGTCACCAACCTCTTACGAGGATAGGCAACAAAAGAAGAAACGTTTAACGAATACATAAGTGAAGAAACTTACGATCCATCTGTATTCCACTCTAAACAGTTCACACAACCATAGTGACCGATGAGTTCTTTCTCTAAGCCTAATCTGTTTATGAGATCGCTGGTAACTTGTAACTTTTTCTGGAATTGTCGGGATATTTCTCCTCTCTCTCTGGCACTACTCAAGGCTACGGTACCTCCGCTACATTCCTTTCTTAACACCATATTCCAAGTCTAACTTCAGCCAAATTCTAATCACAACATACGACCAATTCTAAGTGAACCAATAATGTTTGGTATTTAAGTTAATCACTATCTGATGCGAGTTAAATATATATTTTTATCGATTTCGATTGCTTTGTTCGTTAGATTAGTAGGTAAAAGGTTCAGTTGTTATCGAATAATTTTTCTAAAGCTGTCAAAAGTTTTGACAGATTCTCAACAGTGTTGCGTTTCTTGAGATGATGATGCCAAATTTCATGTTTATCGACCAATAATTGTACAATTTAAAATAATAAACTAAAGCTTTATTTTATTTGATTAGAAATTAAAATTATAAAAAAGTTTAGATAATTGTAGACCAAAAAAACTAAAATGAATTACAACTGCTAAAAATAATTATTTTAATATTAATTGATGCAAATTCGTTAGAAAAATACCTAATATTAATATAAGTAATAAACATTTAAAACGTTACAAATACTAACTGAACAATGCCTTGTTTATTAAAGTAAGTTCGAACAATTTTTTTTTGTAAATTTACTTTTTTTTAATTGAGTTTTGACAATATTGATTTTTATTGGAAAGGAACATTAGTAGCTTTTGTAAAAAAAAAATTCTGATTCAATAGATTAGTACATTGCATATGCAAACATATAGCTTTTTAAGATTATAATTATACACAAAGCATTGCTACAGTATAAACATCGTTCTAAAAGTTTTTCGTGAAATACTAGGACATGAAAAATCTTTAAGCCGTGTTTAGCGTACATTTATTTGATTGGTCTGATTTTACACGTGGAAAATTTTGAGTTTACAAACAAAAGCACTGTAAGTAAATTATTTTAGGCAAACTATTTTAAATTTGGATATAACTTTTTTTGGTATGTTGATAAATGTTTTCTTTTTAATTTTCAAAAAAAATTAGGATTTTTTTTTTAAATCATGTCTAAGCTGTGGTCTGTGGCCGGTCTGCGCCCGCGCTCGTTGTCCGTGGCATGAGATTGTTGCTTATGACAGAATTTGACATGTTGATTTCGAATATAATACGTAGTAAATGCGACAGTGAGCACACGTTTGATTGGAGAAAAGACGTTAAACCAAGAACATAACTGGAAGTTACCGTACTCTAAAACTGTAGAATATATTAGTAGACTGTTACTGTTTGTACTATTTGAGAATTGTGCAGCGTTTATCGTTTCAAGTATATTGTATATAAATATTGGCATTTAAAAAACGTATCGTTAGATAAATACACTTCAAAATGGGAGAACGAAAAGGACAGAATTTATATTATCCCCCCGACTACGATCCAAAAGTTGGGGGACTCAATAAGTTCATGGGAACCCATGCTTTACGAGAAAGAGCGAGAAAACTTCATTTGGGTATATTGATAATTCGTTTTGAAATGCCATATAACATATGGTGTGATAATTGTAACAATCACATCGGAATGGGTGTTAGATACAATGCTGAAAAAACAAAGATTGGCATGTATTACACTACACCAGTGTATCAATTCAGAATGAAATGTCATCTTTGTGATAACCATTTTGAAATTAAGACAGATCCAGGGGTGAGAAGCGACATTTTTTTAAAAATTCAATTTCTATTGTTATGAATCAGTAGCTCTATATTTAATGTAAAAAAATAAAATTTGAAATAAAAAACTTGAGTGATTTTTCCACATGTTAATTTTTATTGGTGACTGGTTTCGCCAACCTTTCACTTTGGCATTGTCAAACTATATAACATGTGGAAAAATCACTCAAGTATTTTATTTCAAATATTAAAATGGAATTCCATCAAGTACTCTCTGTCAAAAATAATAATCACTTAATTGGTTTTTAGAATTTGGATTATGTTATTGTATCTGGAGCTCGACGACAGGAAAATAGATGGGATCCTACAGAAAATGGACAAATTGTTGCTGATACCAAAGAAATACAAAAGCGCTTGTTTGATGACCCCATGTTTAAGCTAGAACATAAATCTGAAGATCAGCAAGTAGCTACAGATGCCAAACCCAGAATCGGGAGATTGTACCATAGAAACGAGAATGTATGGAAAGACAATTATGAAGCAAATTGTATGCTAAGGAAAAGTTTCAGGGTATGATCATCTATACTTAATTTTGTAAAAACCTGTATATTTTTAATGCGATTATTTTATTGTAAGATTATTCAAAACAATTTCAATGATAATATTACAATTTTATTTTTATATTTTCAGAAAGAGAGTAGAGAACTTCGTTTATCAAAACATGTTGATAAATCGCTACTAGAGAAATCTTCATTGGATATTCCTTTATTACCAGAATCGGAAGATGATCGAAATTTAGCTGCTCTGCTATCTCTGAAACCGTCTATTGATATTCTTGAAAAACAATTGATGGTGAGAAGTACCATTATCAACAGTTCGGCATTACCCAGCTCCAGCGGACTCATCGCATCATTCGGCGGACTGAAAACGGAAAAGCTCCTCAGCCAGAGTAGACCCCTCAATAGAAATACTCTAGGAATCACTGTCAAAAAAAAGTCTAAAAATAGTCTCAGCTCAAGTGATAAGTCTTCGTCCATTATTGAAAAACCAGATTCCGAAAGTAAAAACTACTCAATAAATAGTAAATTGCATGAAAGTATTCCTATAAAAAGTTATACTATTGAATTGAAAGTCAAAGCAAATTCTGATGAAAATGTCAGGTCTAATAATAAATTGATTGAAAGCTCTGACTGTATTAAACGAAAATTAGAAAATAAATATACAGATGCTGATAAAAGGCAACGAACTTCTCTTGTATCTGATTATGACTCCTCTTCTAGTTCTGATAGCTGAAGGATTTTTATTTGAATTTTACTTGTTTATTATATACTAGCGGATACCCTGCGTGTTCTACTACGCTAAAACAATAAATACATTTATTTTATTTGTTCGAAAAAAGGAAATTTTGTTTTTTATTAACTTTTTTATCTCAATGCTAGCGGATAAACAATATATTGAGTTTTTTCGGTAGGTGTGTAAACAAAGGTTTTTCGGCTTTGATTGCGGCTTCGATTAACTACGTGGCGATAGTTTTTTAACAGCAAGTCTTGTTCCGTTGCACAATTTAGGTGGATCTAAGTTGCGAATGAGCATCTATGGTGAACCAACTTTTAAAGTTATGATGTGTGGTGGCATTCCAGATGGTTCCAAAGAGTTAAAAATCTCTATTGGATAGTTGACTCTATTTTGGAACTTCATTATACAGCAATGCTTTCGCAAAATTATTGTAGCTGTGCTCCTCGTTCTTTGACATTTTTTTTTTCAGTAAAATAGACACGTTGACCGTTTTCTAAATGAACAGCAAGATTGGATTGAACAGTTGGATATCATTCGTGAATACTGAAACCAAGAATTAAGCAGACAGCTTCATTACTGTTACTATATTTGCATATGTACTTGTCAATATCAACGTTTCTTACTTTAATGGTGGTCTTCTTCTGGCTTTCGTCGCTGTATTTCGGATATCCATCCTGACCAGTTTGAGTTTCATTAATCAAATCGCGTGGATATCTTTTCGTGCATTTGCTGTCTTTCATGCAAGGCGAATTCATATTCAATGCTCCGCATGGGCCGTGAATCATGTTCTTGCAGACAATGTCTTCTTGTAGATTCGGTAGTTCAGCAGATATAAATAACACTATCGATTTGAGTTGGAACAATTTTTTTTATCAGCCAAATTAGAATATGAGCGTGCGGTAATCTCCGTTTTTGCTTTAATCGCCTGTATGCCTACGTCAAAGCATCTTGAGCATACTCGTGCATATGCAATATTGCAATTGCATCGCGCGAATGAATATAATTTTCGATACGCAATTTATTTTGGTTAAAACGAATGTACAGAAGCCGCTCGCTTTCAATTTTGGCGTACATGTCAACAATGAACTGATGAAACACTTCATGGCATTTTAAAATGTGATTGGATTGTTCGGCTCTTATCATAATGCGATATGCATAATAATCCATAGATGAAACTTGTAATACGAATATTTTTTTCCTCATATAAAAACAGACAAACTCACTATGATAAAACTCTGTTGTGAATGACAGATAGTGATTTTGTTTTATGCGCGATCTTCACAATGTTCTTTTTTCAAATTCTTTGCGAGGAATGATCTCGACTTTACAGATGTTGAAAAATTTTGTATGGAAAATGTCGAAAATTGACATAATTAATAGACCGAATGTATTTAATGCATTGTTTTAATAGTCTCAAAGATTCTTAGTATTATTGTCTTTCAAATGAAACCGGTTTGGGGCACATCGGTTGGATGATTTCAAAGCCTATGACGAACATAGAAACATCTTTTGTGTTTTATATATATATAGATAGATATATATATATATATATATACACATAAGTATAAAGCTCTGGAGAGGGGTTTTGAGCTTTAAAACTTCTCAAAAATAAGAGATTGGCTAGAAAAATATGATATTACCTGAAACAGAATCAACTGGACACCTAGTCAAAATAACAAATACCTACTCACTCTTTATGAAAACTTGCCAAATTCAGAAGTTCCTTATGGGAGCACAAGTACCATTTTGAGTACTCAGTACCATGTTGAGTGCATATGTACCTTATCGAGTATGTGAAAAAAAATATACCAAAAAGTCACAAAATGAAGATATTTTAATTTCAAGTCTAATTATTATTACTCATAATGTTTATTTTTTATTTTTAATGAAATAATATTAGAATTTTGAATGTAATAAAACCACAATTCTAAACACAAGTCCAATGACCAGCGCAGTAGGAAGCTAGGTATTTTATCTGAAGTGGCGCAAGCCATAAAAAAGATAATTGTTGCTGGATTACGATTCTATAAACATGGGAAGATCACATAAGAAAAGTAATAATATTTTATTACTTTTATTAATATTTAATGTCATTTAAATATTTTCAAACCGTTATGAATTTATAATGATATTTAAATCAATATCAGCATCTGTGCAAAGGTTTAATAGTACTTTTAGTGACTTTCCTAGTAGAAAAATCTGAGTTTAACAACCAGACTTCTTGACATACCAGCTGATTTTGAATGTTTTGTCTGACTCCAAAGAGATACTGCCATCAATGACCTAATTATTGCAATTGCAAAAATGTTGTGACTGTGATATTTGATAAGTATATCTGAAGAATACTGCAAACATAGTTTTTCCTTTTCTACCCTTACTTGGAAACTAAATTAAAAGTTATAACATGATTAATGTTATAATTATAACATAATTATATTATAATTATTCCATGATCATGAATCTGTAAAATAAAATACAACAAATGCTTCATATTTCCAAGAGTTGTTATCTAAATCATAACACACATAGGCATATAATTGCTTTATTTTACCTCAAGCACAAGTTAAGTAAAACAATGAGCACCAGTAAATTAGCATTTCTAAATAAAAAAATTAAAATCAATGAATTGAAATACAATTATTCTTTACATATTTGTTATACTCATGATAGATTCAGACTCACCCATTTATGTTTGCATATGATAGGGGCTGAAATAGGCTAGGAAATAAAAAGTCTTTAGGGGCAAGGCAAAACCTATTATTAATGTAATTTTTTGAGCTACTTGAGGCCTTGTTTAAACAGGAAGTTTAAGCGACCTGAGCCTAAAATCCGCCAGGGGTGCTAGTATCGCTTTAACTTGTACGAAATGACACTTTACGGTGTATTCCTAATCAACAACTACCGATCCTTCAAACTGTTCATATACACACGGGGTGGCCATGCTAGTATGCTCATTCTCCTATGAAAATAATATTTAGAAAATAATAATAATAAAATAAAATAACAAACTAAATACTGTAAAAATGGTAACGAATCCACAATCATACCATCATCAGTCATTTCAAATAAATAAACAATCTACTACTTTGTTGAAAACATGAAATAAACTAAAGTGAAAAAAATTATTAAGTAGTAGCTTTCTTATATTAATTTTAGATTAATGTTAATCAGGATGCGTATTTATTTACCCATGCAGGTATTAGTATGTTTATGTGATTAAGCATATTTTTTCACACATTGAAAACGATTAAAGAAAACTCTCAGAAAATATCATCGTGACTTGTGAGGGATTCGAACCCACATCCCCAAGCTTTCATGGCCGGTGCATTTATCCAACTATGCTAACGAGCCACTGCAATTTAGTGAGAATTTTTAATAATCATATTCTACATATGAACTAATATGCTCGGGCTAATCGATATTTAATGATTTGCAAACACTGGACTTTTTAATTAAAGTAACAAGTGAAGCATTTTTATATCCAAAGCTGGTTATTATTATTTTTAAAATCTATTGATGTTTAGCCGAGACGCGCACCATTCAATTATATTAATTTTAGATTAATGTTAATCAGGATGCGTATTTATTTACCCATGCAGGTATTAGTATGTTTATGTGATTAAGCATATTTTTTCACACATTGAAAACGATTAAAGAAAACTCTCAGAAAATATCATCGTGACTTGTGAGGGATTCGAACCCACATCCCCAAGCTTTCATGGCCGGTGCATTTATCCAACTATGCTTAGGAAAAAAAGAAAAAATATGCTTAATCACATAAACATACTAATACCTGCATGGGTAAATAAATACGCATCCTGATTAACATTAATCTAAAATTAATATAATTGAATGGTGCGCGTCTCGGCTAAACATCAATAGATTTTAAAAATAATAATAACCAGCTTTGGATATAAAAATGCTTCACTTGTTACTTTAATTAAAAAGTCCAGTGTTTGCAAATCATTAAATATCGATTAGCCCGAGCATATTAGTTCATATGTAGAATATGATTATTAAAAATTCTCACTAAATTGCAGTGGCTCGTTAGCATAGTTGGATAAATGCACCGGCCATGAAAGCTTGGGGATGTGGGTTCGAATCCCTCACAAGTCACGATGATATTTTCTGAGAGTTTTCTTTAATCGTTTTCAATGTGTGAAAAAATATGCTTAATCACATAAACATACTAATACCTGCATGGGTAAATAAATACGCATCCTGATTAACATTAATCTAAAATTAATATAATTGAATGGTGCGCGTCTCGGCTAAACATCAATAGATTTTAAAAATAATAATAACCAGCTTTGGATATAAAAATGCTTCACTTGTTACTTTAATTAAAAAGTCCAGTGTTTGCAAATCATTAAATATCGATTAGCCCGAGCATATTAGTTCATATGTAGAATATGATTATTAAAAATTCTCACTAAATTGCAGTGGCTCGTTAGCATAGTTGGATAAATGCACCGGCCATGAAAGCTTGGGGATGTGGGTTCGAATCCCTCACAAGTCACGATGATATTTTCTGAGAGTTTTCTTTAATCGTTTTCAATGTGTGAAAAAATATGCTTAATCACATAGTAGCTTTCTAATATAGCCTTAAAGAAACACTTATTTTGAAGCGTTGCCTATTTTTGGAGAGACAAAGTCAATTGAAATTATGACTTTTTCTGTAATATTCATGATATAATCTACATTATAAAATCTTGCCTTTTCTTTTCAATAAACTAAACCATCAAAGCTAACTTCCATTCTAAAATTTATCAGTAATGGAGTTGTAAGTATGTCTGTATTCTTTTTATTTAAATCATTTTCAGCTAAATGTTTACAGCTCATTGCAGAAGAATAAAATCTTTTTTCACTGCGTGAAAATTATAAATCTTTCATTATTTAAGTTTTTATAAATTTATTTTCTTTTCTAATACTGTTCTTCTTACTAATAAATGTCACCATTGAGATAAATGTATTTTGAAAGAACTGTTCACTTTCAGCGATCGAATTGTTTAAATTGAAGAATTGTTCATCAATTAAAGTTGTCAATAATCTGAATTGAAATACCTGAAATTGATTAAATTAATCATTTGTTCTAAAATTTGATTTTTGGTAAAGTGAATGTTGCATTCCAAGTAACATTTACTTGCAACGGCAGCAATTCAATATTTTTATTTTCAAATCTATCGAAAAATTTTACAATTTGAAAATCAACTTCCAGTAACAACCTTTTGACATTTGAATGACACTTAAAATACTTAAACTTAAAAATATATACTTTGTTTTAACCTTTGCCTCACGCGAACATAACTGTGTCAGTCTGTAATCAAATGAGTCTTTGAATGAGAAAACTTTATTACATTTCATGTTAAGATGTACAATATTTTTTTAAAAACTAACACCAAACTAATATCACAACATAAAATGAGAGACATTTATATATTATAGTAACACATCATTGTGTTTGTAGCTATACCGGTGGCCTTATTGTTATTTGATCGCACCTACCTTTAGACCTGTGCTATGCCTATATTATTTTTAATTAATATGGAAATTTTAAGTATCACTGCTTACAGCAACTCAAATTTGATATAAAAAGAGCTAGAATGTATTTGAAGAAAATAAATACTGAAATTAAATATGTATTTAAAATCACATCCATAATACAGGCATACGAAAGTACAATTTAATTTTGATTATAAAATTATCATAAGTACTATTTAAATAAAAATGGGAGTTCAGCTGTTTTCTTAACACAGAACGATGTCCTTGTTTTCGTAATGTTACAGTTAAAATTTCATTTGTCGATTTACAAACCATTCTTATAAAAAATAAATATTTGTCATAAATTTAGTGAATAGTTTTTCTTCGTAATAACTACTCAAAATACATAAACAGAAAATGAATAACTATTTAACATTACTAAAACTCATGATTGACAACTGTATAAATATGTTACTCTTCCAACAGAATGAGCAACTTATCAAACAATAAGATATATATTTAAACATCATTGCTGAATTTTCATAGTTCATGCATGTGTGTTCATAATTATAAAAGTGGTGTAAGTCATATATTTCTTGTTTCGAGATATTGAATTTTTTGCACAATAATAATTATTCTGTACTAGCAGATACCCGTCGCGTGCTACTACGCTAAATAAATAAAATACTTTTTTTATTTGTTTGAAAAAAAAAAAAGGAAATTTTGTTTATTTATTAACTTTTTTTTCTTAATGTTAGCGGATAAACAATATAGTGAGTTTTTTCGGTAGGTGTGTAAAGATAGAGATTTTTCGGCGTTCTGACCCTTCTGAAATTGAGTGATTTCATCGTTTCGATTTGAAAGCTCGAACACTGCCTTTGTTAACATATTTGCATATGTACTTAATGCATTTCACGGAGTTGCAGTATTCTACATTGATATATGTTTTTGACAGTATGGAACAATCCATCTGTTATCAATGTCAATATCAACGTTTCTTAATTTAATGTTGGTGGTGAATCCTCCATCTTCTGGCTTTCGTCGTCTGTATTTCGGATATCCATCCTCACCAGTTTGAGTATCATTAATCAAATCGCGTGGATATCTTTTCGTGCATATGTCGTCTTTTATGCAAGGCGAATTCATATTCAATGCTCCGCATGGGCCGTGAATCGTGTTTTTACAAACAACGTCAAAAAGTATCGGATCTTCATGTTGATTCGGTAGTTCAGCAGATATAACACTATCGATTTGAGTTGAAACAATTTTTTCTTTCAGCCAAATCAGACTATGAGCGTGCGGTAATACATCTAGCATTGATATATATTATTTTTTATTGTGAGATCCATGAGTTTTTGTTTGAATACTCTAGCTGTCAACTCGTGTCTGTGGTGCAATGACTGACCAGGCGATAGCAAATCTTTGATTTCCGACCAAGCAGGATTGTACGTAAATGTGATGAAAAGATCTGGTCGCAAATTAATGACAGTTCTGTGTTGTTTTTTTGTTGTTGTTGTGGCAACCTGCATTATACAACGGCAATGTCATGCTAATCTTAACAAACATCAAGATCAGATCCTCAGTGAGATCATCAGTGAGATCCCTCACAAGTCACGATGATATTTTCTGAGAGTTTTCTTTAATCGTTTTCAATGTGTGAAAAAATATGCTTAATCACATAAATCAAGATCAGTGTTTTTTTGTTGGCAGCCTGCATATACGCGAAAATTTTACTATTCCTTTTTTTAAAAGTATTCGCTACCGCAGAATGTTGAAACTTTTGTATGGGAAATGTCGAAAATCTAATTAAATAAACCGAATTTGATTATTAATTGTTTAATTTAAATGGCCTAAAACCACCTCAGTATTATTGGCTTTCAAATGAAACCGGTTTGGGGCACATCGGTTCGATGGTTTTAAAGCTTAGCGCAGCCAAATAACCGCCGGTTTTTGATTTTGTGTTTTATATATATAGAAGATTGTGTAATATTGGAATTTAGGGTATTTTAAGTCATGATTAATGAAAAATTATTATGAATGTGAAATTTTGCATGATCTCATATGCAAATATGGTTTTTGAGGGTTGAATTAACTTAGTCCATTTTCAAAATCAAAAATATGGCACATAAATGACTTGGATCAATAAAAACCTATGAATTGAATCAGATTTTTTTTAATAAACAAAAACTATTTTATATTTCATTATTGATTCATTTTTATAATTTTAGACTTTTATCAGTATGAGTTTTGAGATTTTTAAAATGTCCCTGATAAACTGAAGGGATACTTTGTACTGTGTTATTATTATTGTCGTCTGCTTATAGTGATATCTGATTTTAATTATGAATAAATTTTTAACTTAGTCCACTTTCAAAATTAATACTTACTGCATTCCATTGAACGTTAAAAGTTGAAATAACAAACCCTATCGAAAGGTTCATTTTTGATAATTGTGTAAAAATTACATTTAATTAATTTAAAGTAACGTGATGTGTGTATATATATATATATATATATATATATATATATATATATATATATATATATATATATATATATGTATATATATGTATATATAAATATATATTTTATATATGTATTATATAAAATACATATTTATATATATATACATATATATATATATATATATATATATATATATATATATATATAAAATATATATTTATATTTATACGTATATATTATATAATGTATATATTTATATAAACACACATAAATATATATATATTTAAAAGATACAATATTCAATTGTAAATATAACTAATGCTAACTTAAAGACTACAGCTGTAACATTATCAATAATTTGATTAAGTTTATAGCAAAATAAATATTCAACTCTTGTGTAAAGTAAAATTTAAGTAAATATTATTATTTCTTAATTATATTTAAGCATGTGTAACATATTTATATATTATTCAGTTGAAACATTGTAATTACTATTTCTTGAAATACTAATCTCCACATAAGGCAGCAATAAATAAATTTGATTTAAAAACTTATTTAAATTATGTTTTTAGCTGTCAAAACATACTTCCAAATTTTAAGTTTTGTGAAAATAAGTAATAGGTAAGTGACACAATATAAAGTCTGTATAAACATAATGACTTTGTAAGAAATAAAGATAAATTCTAACTTGAAAATCGAAAAAAAAATTGTTGGTTAATACTGAGTACAAGAAACGACATATTGTCTCATTCTACTATTGACTGGTGTGCAAGGTTAAGGTTAGATCATTCTGTGTATTGTGCTTCAACACTCAACTTGAATTCCTATTTACACTTGAGATGGACAATGCTTGTCTTCCATGTTCAGAATCAGTGCTGACTCCACTTTGGCCTGCAGCCACTTGATAACCTCCAGGTCGTCGCACTCTACAATGCGTTCATCATTTGTGAAATAATTCACACTCTCGTCCTACAAATGTTGAGAATTAAATTACTATTTTCATTCTCAGAGTACAATAATTTAACAAATATGAAATTTCCACTTACCTGCTTAACAGTAAACACTAGTTTGTTACATTTGATGATGGGAACTCCGATTATATCATCCATTCTAAGAGACCATTCTACTTGCCATGGCCCACCCGAATTTCCAGTTCGTATCAGGAAAACGTGCCTAAAAACAAAATCTCTTAAATCTGATGCATACATTTTTACAATATATTTTCAGATGAACTTCCCACTCACTGCATTGTGAGAAGAAAGGTTATTCTCGCACTCGGGGTTAGGGCCGCGTGAGCAAGGTATAGATCTGTGTCAACGTAATGCCCTCTTCCTATTGAAGCCAACAGCCGCAAACCAAGTGCTTGGTATGAAGAATAAGGTTTTACCCCCTTAAATCAAAATTTACACTATAATATTAAATCATAAAAAATAGAGTAAAATAGATCAATGTTCATTGAGCAATAACGAAATTGAATTGAATAACACATTACCATCTGGAGACATAAAAATATGTTTTTCTTTGACTGCTTGTGAAATGCCAGAGACATAAATGGGGCTTTACACATTGTGCGCAATGAGAGCGCATTTCAAACTATACATATAATACTTTGTAAAATAGACAATACCTAGTATAAAAATCATAATAAAATAGCATTGTAATTACCACATTTAAAAAAGTAAGGGACTGCCCTTAAGGGGAATGCCCAAATAAACATTGGCCATTCAATGAGAAGGAAATCCACTTTTTATTGTTGTCAGTTATATATAGTACTCTAAAGGTGATATTTCTTATTGACTAGACTAAACATGATGAATCATTTTATTTTCCTTATTGTAATTATTGGAAATTTATTTCCACCCCTTATAATCATAACTTGTTGTTTTTTATTATTCTTACTTCAGACTTACATAGCAATATAAAAATAATTTCTTGACAGTGTGCCCGTATGTATCCTTGGCAACACCTGTCCGGTGGCTCTGTAGAGTCAAACTTTATCACCTCCAACTGGTTATCATTTTGCAGCACTGTGCTTCGAGTCTATGTGGAAGAAGGCTTCTAACCTCGTAAGGATGACAGAAGCGGGGGAGCCGAGCCCTCAGCACCACGGGTCGTCCGCGCTCTGCAGCTCGGCGCAGAGCATCCAGGGCGAGGGTCGCCCCACCAGTACCACCAGCACGCGCCCCGGCCGCCACCACGGCGCCCCCACAGCCACGCACAACACCCTCCACACACTCATTACGCCCACCTTTATGGAATTAGAAAAACTTTACATGTCAGCATGTCCAATGAATGCTCTAAAACTTGATTAAGTTCTTTTCAAAATCAAACAAATTCCATTCATTCATTCAGTTTGAATAACTTTTGAGGCTTGTTTTAGCATTTATGTTTTTTATTTGTCACAGTTTTGATTTTGAAACTAAATTTAAAGAAATTAAACAATATAATGTAGAGATTTGAAAAAACATTTGAATGAAATACAATATCCGTTGGAATTTTCGAAATAGTACATAATAAAAAAACAGCTTAAATTCTCAAAGGATGTGAGCTGAACCTGCCTTTAGAACGCAGGATACTATCCGCATAAGATTATGCGAAATCTCACCTTTCAATAGTATTCATAACCGGCCTTTAGAACACTGCGTGCCTTCATTGGGTTACAAGGTGCAAGCAACAAATCATAAATATCCTGTATTTACTTTTATAATCCAGCAAATAATTATTTATAATTCATGCAAAGGTCAATTAACTTACCTTCATTAACGAGACAGTCATCATCTGCCAAGTAGCAAGAATTTGCACAGAAAAACAATGAAAATATCCAATTATTGTAATTACTACAGATAAATCGAGCAGTGTTTGAAGAAGAACTAACACCAGAACATTCTAGATAAACAACATCGCATTCGCACTAAATACAGCTAATTTCATCTTAAAGTAATCCATATTGTAACATGGGTGTGATGTATATGAGATGGCAGAATTTAATTTATTTTAAGGTTTATAAGGAACGATATGAAGAGATCAGAATTAACAGAAACTTTATATAAACAGTTTTTTATCCTCTATTTAAGTTTATAGTTTAAATTATTCAAAAATAATTTTGTGTTTTCATTTTATGAATTTTTCCATTTATTAATATACTCAGTAATAAATTAAAATCAAAATCCCAGCCAATTAAAATTGAGTGGCTCGTTAGCATAGTTGGATAAATGCACCGGCCATGAAAGCTTGGGGATGTGGGTTCGAATCCCTCACAAGTCACGATGATATTTTCTGAGAGTTTTCTTTAATCGTTTTCAATGTGTGAAAAAATATGCTTAATCACATAAACATACTAATACCTGCATGGGTAAATAAATACGCATCTGATTAACATTAATCCAATTTAATATAAATAGAATGGTGCGCGTCTCGGCTAAACATCAATAGATTTTAAAAATAATAATAACCATATTTGGATATAAAAATGCTTCACTTGTTACTTTAATTAAGTCCAGTGTTTGCAAATCATTAAATATTGATTAGCCTGGGCATATTGGTTCATATGTAGATTATGATTATTAAAAATTCTCACTAAATTGCAGTGGCTCGTTAGCATAGTTGGATAAATGCACCGGCCATGAAAGCTTGGGGATGTGGGTTCGAATCCCTCACAAGTCACGATGATATTTTCTGAGAGTTTTCTTTAATCGTTTTCAATGTGTGAAAAAATATGCTTAATCACATAAACATACTAATACCTGCATGGGTAAATAAATACGCATCTGATTAACATTAATCCAATTTAATATAAATAGAATGGTGCGCGTCTCGGCTAAACATCAATAGATTTTAAAAATAATAATAACCATATTTGGATATAAAAATGCTTCACTTGTTACTTTAATTAAGTCCAGTGTTTGCAAATCATTAAATATTGATTAGCCTGGGCATATTGGTTCATATGTAGATTATGATTATTAAAAATTCTCACTAAATTGCAGTGGCTCGTTAGCATAGTTGGATAAATGCACCGGCCATGAAAGCTTGGGGATGTGGGTTCGAATCCCTCACAAGTCACGATGATATTTTCTGAGAGTTTTCTTTAATCGTTTTCAATGTGTGAAAAAATATGCTTAATCACATAAAAATTAAAATGAAGATAAAATTCATGTAAGAATTTGAAATCTCAAATATTATATATGTATATATATATATATATATATATATATATATATATATATATATATATATATATATATATATATATATATATATATATATATATATATATATATATATATATATATATATATATGTTCTAACTAAAAAGGATAAAGACTGCTATTTTTTTATGTCATGCCTATTAAATATGTTCTGATACACAAAAAAAAAATACCAAAGATGGGCTTCATAATGATTCCACTGAGGCCTAAAGCAACTCCCATCACGTAGGTTTGGCCCGCCAAGATTAAGGACTCTGGCAAATCACTATTCTTCTGAAGATAATAACCTGTAAAGTAAAGCAATCACAAACATCAAATTATTTTCATGATGTGTATTTATTTTAAAAGAATATCAGATATCTCTTGTTACCGTATTTTCTCTTCTTCTTGTACTCATCATCAAAAGAAAGCGTATGAATAAGATCACCAAGAGACTGAGCAAGAAGGGAAGCTGTCTTAGCGACTCCTCCTACACTATGTCCAAACAATGAAGATGCCCCATAGGCTAATCGATTAGCAACTTCTTCGGGACCTTCTGGAATGCCCTGTTCAGTGATAACCAATTTAAATAAATAAACTGAATTGCCACTTAGCTTTGAAATTAACTTATTACATTTCAAACATTATCAAATGATACAATATGTCATTCGTCATCAACTTTAAATGGTCCGAGTAGAGAAGTTTATAATCTATAGTTAATATAGGCTATATATAGAACCCTATAATTTCAAGTGACTAAGTGACTTTAAAACATCAAATCAACATTTCCATCAATGAAAATTATAGAAAGATATTTACATTTTTCATAATTATTTTGTTATACAGATTAAGCATCATGTATTAGAAATTTGCAGATGTAAAATATTAACTTTTAAATTATAAAACTGGAAAATTTGGTCTCTTAGTCGTGAAGGTGTTAATTTATGGATTTAAATAAGATATTGGTATGTTGATGTTACTTCATACCAAAAACGGCTCATAGAAGAAGTCACCAAGTCCTCGGGTAAAGTCAGAAATCAAGCCATAAGGATTTCCCAAAACATCTAATCCTAGTACCAGCACATAGAACTGCTGTATTAGTTGTGTGTAATAATGTTGATATGCATCCGAAACCAGCTGGGCAGGGGATGTGGTTTGACCCAGTATTTCAAAATAAGCCATTCTGAAAAAACAATGCTCTGATAGTAAATCATATATTAAATTGTGAGTGTAAATTTAACAACTACGAAAATTAAATTTATTACTTTAATTTTACTCCTTTCATTTCTGTTAGACAAGAGCTCCATGAGTTAAATAAAAATTCTAACAAATCACTGTTGAACAGTTTTGGTCGGTTTCCTTTTTGAGAATTACCCTTAGTCGGGCTAGTGACACTATTTTCCTTGGAGTACCCTCTCGAAGACAAACTCAACTGAAGCTTAATGGGAGACAAATGCATGTACTCTATAATGGTGGCTCTAGAAGTCTCGTGCAGGTTCTTTGCTGCAATGCCCATTATTGGAATATGAACCAGCGCCAGGTCTGCTCTGAGTCTCAAAGCAGGCTTCTCTTCTATTGTCCATTGATTCAAAATATCAAACACGTAATTCACAAATCCTCTGTCAAGTTGAATAGCAAATTCTTGGACTAATAGCTTTATATATTTGTAAACGTCTTGATTGCAAGTTGGTCGATTTTTTTTAAGGCTTATATATTCGATGCATGGTCTGGTTCCAAGTTTTTTGGCAATGTGAGTTGGCAGGGGAGCTGGATACAGAACAGATGGGAATACTGCTTCATACAGTTGATTATCTATCTGAAGTCGATGCAATTTTGCATGAGTGTACACTTGATTCTCAGATTTTCTCATCTGCACCCATAGGGCAGGGCGATATGTTCTTCGAAGCTCCCCGAAAAAAGGCTTGGTCATTTGCATTTTTTCAAAATCTATATGTATATATTCTTTCAATTGACATGTCTTTTGATCAAGTTTAAATTTTTCTTCAATCCAGGAAGTTAGATCCACAGTTAGAAGTTTCCATTTGTGAGCAACATTGACTTCCCATTCTGTAGGAGAGTCCTTTAAACTAATATATGACAATTCTTTGATATTCATGCAAGACTGCATACAAATTGAAAGGCCGAACCCTGATAATGAGAGGAATGTCTCGTAATTGCATTTCTCAGAGTCTATTTTGTGTCTATATTGATATGCAATTCTTTCTTCTTGGGTCAGCATGAAAACTCTCTGGTAGTTTTCTAAATATGATACCCAATAGACCAGAATTTTATCTTTCCTGGTTTTACTGGTTTTAGTGTGTATTTTAGATACTTCAGGACAGTCAGAATCTTCACTGCTGGATGATTCTAGCTCGGGGGGCTTAGGAGTAAGTTTTTTCAGAGTTGAAGATAATTTAGAAGTAACACTGCTCGCAGTTGTCAGAGTTGCGTGCTTGACTGTATGAAAACTGACTCTTTCCTCTCCAAAGCTAAAAATATCATTGTTTTTAAGAAAAAAACCAGAATAACAATATTTATTATTTTATATTGCTGTGAAAAATTAAAAATAGCTTACCCGTCTCTGAAGAACTCAGCTTGGAATCCTTTCCCCTTGTTGTTGTATACATTCCAGAATAAAACTCTCTCTTTTGCAGGATCATCCCAAGTGTAAAGAGTGGATTGATTAGGACTCAGAAGAGCTACTTGTCCCGATTCGTTTTGGTTAAGTTTCAAAAATATATCTTCACAGAAATTGTCTATCCGCACAGGAGCGTCTCCGTGCTTGTAAGGACGGAATGTGACTGTGAAAGGTTTGTCAACTCCTCCAGCGACATCAACACATAAAGCTGACTAAAACCAAATGATAATATTTCAATCTAAACCATAAATTACTAAATATAAGCTTAATTATAACCATACATAATACTTCAACGTATCATCACCACTTATTAGTCACATCCTTTCACACTTCAATTTAAATGTTTATTCTGCATGCAAAACTGTATTTTTCCTTTTTGAGATGTACCTATCTATCACAATTTCTATTGACAACCGACTAGTGAAAGTGTATGAAAACGAATTGTTTACAAAAACTTTTCTCACATGTTGCATGTTTGAGTGTGATAATTAAAAGAAAGCATGTACGCAAAAGCACCTACTTGTCAAATCTTATATAAGAAGAATACTCAATATTTCACAGTCAAAACATTGTAAATCTTTCTCTGAGATAGTTGTAATTACACATCAAGTATTATACCATGTCAATTATAAGACGTGCCATGGCAGTTACATTACTATTATGTGTTTTCGTGAGTTGCAATCTGAAACCTATTTTAAATACTTATCAATATGGGATAGAACATGTAAACAGTAGATCTGCACAGAACTTAATGAATATTCCATCCACAAAAAGTGAAAAAAAAAATGAGAGCCATTATTCCAACGTTCAGATAACTCTTAATACATATTTTAAAAAAATCAAGAAAAGAAGTAGTCAATTTCCTCGTGAACAACCATTCAAATATCTATACACTAAGCCAATTGCATCATTTCTGAGTGACTCTGAAGAGTATGAATATGACACTCCTCCTCCTGACTTCACACCTACACTTGAAGACCAAATTTACTTTTACCCCCCATCAATTAAGAGTACACCAATATTTGTAAGTACGATTGACAAATTTTTAATATTTCAGATTATGAAAAAATATATATATGTATATATCTAATGTTTAATTTATAGGTAACTGCACATCCTTCCATCGCAAACCGAATTCCTCATGATATTTCAATGCACGAGCCTCTCCCTACATACCGAGAGCCCACTGGACCATATCCACCAGAGATACAAGTGGACCCAGTGAGTGCTTCTCTACTCATTTTCATATTTATTATTGATTCAATTTGAAGTTATAAAAGAACAAGCCAAAGCAATCCACATAAAAATCTGATCCTCTAATTTCTTCTTTAAAAAAAATCTATACTGTATCGACCGGCCACTTGGTATAGAATACCAGATAGTTAAGTGAGAAGTAAAATAAAGCAATTCAAGTTAGAGTTTCTTATACATGTCAATGAAATGATTGTACATTATTCAATTAATCAATCAATAAAGCGCTTCACACACAATGCGATAAATTGTACAATGGTGTAGCCATAACCAGTAGTTTTTGTGAGATTTTGGCGATATTCACTGGTATATGGCCACACCATTGTACAATTTTTTTGGACGAGATGCCAATTTATCGCATTGTGTGTGGAGCGCTTTAGTTACAAATGGTACAATAATAATTTAATAGAATTTCATATATATATATATATATATAAATGTATAAATATATACACATATAACACCTAGTCTATGTTTGATCATGTAATTATACAGTATAGATTGTATTTTAGATAATAATGGGAAAATACGGATGTACCGACTTTAATTCAGACTTTATTTTCAGGCATAATTAATTAAATTATACTGTGTATCTTTGGTTAAACTATTATGATCAGGTTCATCCATAATTATTTGAATTGATTAACAGGATCCAGTAAAACCTTTTTTAAGCAAGCCAACTCATCATCATGAAGAGTCAGCAACTATTCCTGGATTACGAAATGACACTGTTAGTATTTGGTATTATATTTAACTGAGACATCTCACCTCTAGCTCATTTTAAATGATTACACCATATAAAAAATAGATTAAAATAGAAAATTTATTTGCCATTAATATTCAAAGGTGACGGAGAAAAAACCTATTATGGCAGAAGCAAGTCCAAGTCCTAAACATGATAACAAAGTTTATCTTTATTCTTCTGTTGGAACTTACAGAGCTCCAAGCTATTTGGTAAGTAACATCATTGTATACCTATAACACTAAAAATCTTTTTTTCATCATATCCACCCGTAAAAATTTAGTTGAAAAAATATTTATGGAAGCTTTATTTTTTAGCCCTAAGCAATTTCAATTTATTCTAAATGTTTTCGTATGGTTGATCCAGAACCAAAAGCTAAACCAAATATACTGAAGTGTAGTAAGATTTTTATCAATATTTTCGGATTTTACATCAGCAGTGATTATTGAGTATTGAGGGCCTGTTAATTTCACTTGAATGTGAAATTAACAGTGTTCCATGAATTTTCCATTCATCTAATAATTCAAATACTGTTGCTCCAAAATTTTTAATTTATTAAATAACTTTTTAAAGTTACTATCATAACAGCATTTGCTTTTTAGCAAGAACACATGTAGTGAAAAAATGAAAAAAAACTTGATGTGGCATAACACCAAAGAAAATAATTTCACATGCAACAGGTGCCAAAATCTGCAAACAATTCTTATATTTAA
Organism: Atopsyche davidsoni; assembly: GCA_022113835.1. Lineage (NCBI taxonomy): Eukaryota > Metazoa > Arthropoda > Insecta > Trichoptera > Hydrobiosidae > Atopsyche > Atopsyche davidsoni. Next base: position 14,698,823 of record JAILWY010000005.1, on the reverse strand, counting down.
TAAATATAATAAAGTTATCTTATTGTTTTATGCAGATAACTAATGATGACCATAATACTTTTATTGAACCGACAAGCGAGCTACTAGATGTTGCCAATAAACACATACAGAACCTACATCTTCCTGGTGTGTCAACATTTCCTTTTAAGAATGTAAGTCATCCACACGTCAAAACCAATAACAACCCATACCTTCGTAATTTCTTCTTTTGTAATGCATAACTCAGGTGTAACAATATTCCGAATTACTCTAATCTCTAATGACAGATGGTTCTTACCATTATGTAAGAATAATTTTGTTTGCCATAAATAAAACCCACCAATGATTTTAGGATGCTCCTGAACCACAAGATTTGAAGCTGTCCTCAAAAAAAACTGAAACTAAAATCCAAAAAGGTGGACCTCCAGCAACATCATATGGAGTACCTGTTGCTCTGGTAATTTTGCAATATTCATTACTTTTTGAAGGATGAATGATGATATTGTGTCAATATATTGTGCATATTATGGCCAAACTTTTAAAAAAGTTAGACAGAGGACAGAAATATTATGTATTATAAATATAATGCAATAGATGCAAAGCTGTTAATTTACAAATGATTGACTATTACATAACAGCAATCAATATTAAACAATTTTTTTTAATAAATTAAATTAGTGTCAAAGATATCAATTTTAATTAATACTAAATATTTTTTTGCAGATTTCAGAACCCTCATTAAATTTTTTTTTATCAAAAGAACATGCAGAAAATTCAACCATCACAACAAATGTAAGAATTTTTATAGTCATTTTATAAGTTTTAAATTAAAGTAATCAATATTTTTGACATAGAGTACTTGGTGGAATTCCATTTTAAAATTTTAAATAAAATACTTTAGTGATTTTTTAGTGTTCATTTTATTAGTGACCAGTTCGCCACCCTTTCACATTGGCATTATCAAACTGAGAAACTGGTCACTAATAAAATTAACATGTGGAAAAATCAATGAAGAAAATATTTTTAATTAAAATTGATAGATGGTAATTGGTAGATGAATTTACATTGTAAGACTCTGTAAATCAGATCCTTGTAAAACATTAATGACTTTAGCTAAGACTACCACCAACACACCTATGAGAAGAAACATTATTTAACAAACCAGATAAATTTCAATGGAATGACACCAAAATTGCCATTGGTTTTCAAAAAAACCTGCCATTAAGTCGGCTATGAATCAGACCTACAAAATGGCTCTCGTGGGGGTTTGCAAAGTGACATACCATAAACTGTGCATTCACACAACTCATTCTCATATTACAGTGTGACAAGTCATCATTGTTACATACAGCTTCAATGTTTCATCAGCAAGCTAATAGTTGAACTGATTTAGGTTGGTAATGAATACGTTGCCCTAAGAAGTTCCTTCAAGTCTAATATTAAATCAATAGACACTGCAGCCATACAGGAAGCAAAGCCTTATGACCTCTTGAATAGTTCTTATGGTGTTCCAATCTTATCTGTGAGTATACATATACTTTATACAAACAATTAATAACCATAATCAATATAATCGTTAAACCAAATTAGTTTTTTTTTTATAGGTAACAAATATATCTTTTACTGGTGAAGTTTCAAACAGTACCGGTATGATCATACCTGATACTCATGTAAATAATACATGTCCTTCAAGCAAGGAAACAGATAATGGTACCAGGAAAGAAAAGGTACTAATTTTAACCGTATGAAGTTTATTTTTAAACACGTTTTTTTTTTCAATTCAACTCAATGTCAGAAAACTGCTTGTATTATTAACACAATTTATTTAATGCAATTTTCTACTTGTTTGATCAAAATTAAGAAAACCAATTGTGCGAGAGGATGGTTTATTTTGTAATATTATGACAGATGCTTGGCCTAATAGCTAGAAGGATGCAGTTTCACCTTTCAGTGACTTTGTCTGAATGATAAAAATACTTTACTTACGTAATAATTCTAAATTAAGCTTGGAACAAAGATATTTTGAAAGGTTGTAGTAGTTATTTTTTACCATTTATCTGGCTTTTGTGCATTTTCCACGATTCCAAAATAATGATCAAAATTATCACCTTTAAAATAAAGCTGATTTATAAAAATTAAAAAAAACACCAGTGTACAGATGGACAGATAAGTGAGGCCAGTGGACAGATAACTTTGTGTTAAACTTTTAAATTTACTTATTGGAAAGGCGTCTCTTCAGTTTTTTATATAAAATACTAAGGATTTTTTTTTACAAAATATGAAGAAAAAAATCTTTGACTACTTCTCTTGCTGCAAACTCTATCACTCAAAAGAATAAATAAATTTTCTTAACTAGCCAATGATGATATAATATATGTGTTTATATGCAATGTACACTGATCACTGGCTCAGCATAAGTATTTGCTTAGTGAGATGGTCGCCAACCTCCTTTGAGGAGAGGCACCTGAAGAAGAAGATATCCAATGTTTTCATTACCTCCAACAATAATTAATTATTTTTTTCAATCATAATTTGATATATGTACAATATTTTAATTCATATCGTTATTAAAAAACTACAAGATAAAAGTTTACAGCTGCTTATTGAAAATCACTCCTCAAGTGGCATAGTTTTTAAGAAAGATTATTTTCAATTTGCATGTGTAATTCGGAATTTGTTAAATAAAAATATTGGCTTAGCTTATGTAATACATAAATTAAAAATAGTACAACAATGCTTGAAGTTACAAGCAGTATGGCATAATTTTTGCTCTTTGGTATTTTTTCAAAATTAATAGTTGCTTTTGTATCTGTAGAGCTCTGACCTTCCAGATGGGCATGCAGAAGAAATGATCATGATCCCCAAATCACAATATTTACAAATGAGTGTTTGCACGCAGAAATCTTGGAGTTACTCATATAAACTAAACCAAGATGGAACTCTTGCTAAGGAATAACATTAGTTCCACTTATGACCAATGTATTCATACAAACTGCCAATTTGCGCAAGCGTCTTTCCAGAATCATAGTTGCCATATAGCCACCAGAATTGTGATGTGAGATTTCAGCTAACATTAGAAGAATCAATTCAAAACAAAAGTCAACTATTTACTAGTGATGAGATGGAAGGCAGAGCAAGTTATGTAGCACAGATTCAAGTAATCCCATGATCCTAAGATGTACGACCATCAGACAATTAATTCATCAAAAAATAAGTTAATATTGGAATGGAGCAAGCCGTAGATCTTTCTACAACAAATGATGGACTCTCTGAGTATAAAATCAGATCAAGGGCTGTTGGCAATAACTGTGCTCGCCATGCCAGTCTGCAAGTGTGGAGTGAGATGAGGTAAGATTGGGTGGGATGATTTATAGCCCTGTAATTTTTACATCTCCAGCACATTAAATATAAATGAAATCCCTATAAATATATACCACATAAGATTTTTCTCCAGCGGTTTCTTTCTTATAATTACCATTTTTATGTTAGTATTTATAATGTAATAAATTTAATCTGCACATTAAAAAAATAAGTCTTTGGTAATTTATTATACTTAGCTTAAGAAAAAACTTAAATTTATTTTTAAATAAATAACATTTTAAATTCATTATCAATGTTTCTACTTACCCCTTTATCCATTCTCAAAACGGTAGTATGAGCTGTTGTGATTGTAAAATGCTGGGAAACCAAGGAGGAATCTCGAAGTTTGCAGTGCAGCCGCATTGAGTCCGTCTCCGGCCAAAAGGCCACACACTGAGCCGGTGTGAGGTCCATCCACAGGTCTGCTCTTTCATTCTCTTCCATAAATCTCAAGGGCTTCTTGGTATCATTGGTGACTAAGAAATACGGTTGAAGAGTTATGATGCGAGTCAATTGGGGGCAAAGCTGTGATAAACTGACCTGAAACAAAAAATATTAAGAATTTTAGTACACATAATGTTCTTGTCATTTTAACTTACATTTTTTATTTAATTAATCAATATTATTTATTTTAACTTATGAATAGTTTTTATAATGAAAAAGCATTACAATACCGTCATAAGTATTCTGTATCTACGGTTCCTTTCTCTATGCCTGCAAATTACAAGACCGGATGCCCCCACAGTCTCTAGTCCAAAAGCAGATGACCAAGAACTCTGGTAGACTCGCAGTCTAACTCTGCGGCGCCTCATAGAGCGACGGTAGTGGAAAAGGAGAGGTTCGGAGCCTACACACTCATAAACCACATCTGACAGTGATCCCTGTCATGTAGAGAAACAGTCAAAATAATAAATGAATATGATAGTGATTTCGATATATATATTTTTATTATTCTTGACGGTACATACTCTGAGTTGCAACGGTAGTCCAGTTTTATTGATAATCCAGTAAGGAGCATGTAGAAATAGTTCACAAGCTTCGGTTCTATCTATCTTAAGACTCAAACCTAACTGCTTATTACCTCCATCTGTATCACAATCAGTCGTCATTGCTAGTGTCTTTTCTTCTAAATCTGTGTTCAAATTAAAACTACCCGACCAGGGCAATCCTAGATAATTGACTTCTACTGATACTCTGTGAGTTTTAAATGTATTAATATGATACAAGTTGGTCTTCTCTCCAGCTTCTACTCTTACATGATAATTGAGCATCGGTACTTTTATCTCTACTGCATATGGAAGTCTGTTGTGAATAGTAAGCGGAGGAAGAATGCGGATCAGATAATTAGGAATGGTATGAGAAGCCTTGTTTGTGCGACAACCTATAAACAAGAATGCATTTGATAATACAAAATTTAAATGTTTGACTATTCAAATAAAAAATATTTGAAATGGGCGATTGAATATATTTATTTCGTACCTTCGGTTGTCAGGATTCGAAGTGCAAAAGCCGTTGGGTCCTTCTCATCTTTGGAAAGACAACAGAAATCATTAGCCATGTTTAAGTCTCCAGACAGCTCGGGCCACCAGAGGCCTTGCGTTGTCACATGATAATTTCTGAAAATAAGAATGAACAAATCACCAACTCAACCTCCTTTATTATTATTATGTTTAAAGCTTCATGAGTGCTTTGCCAAACTCTTCCAAAAATATTGTTCTCGTGGTCAGTTTCTTTTCTGGGATTGATGGAAGTCCAAAGGATAAGCGCATTGTATGCGGTGTTTTCTATGATATTATAAAATATTATCATTAGCCATCGGTTCGTTTTTCGTTTGCAGGTGTACGTGTTCACAAGCTGGTCTACAATATTCACTGCTCCTTCTGTGCGCCTCCTTCCTGGAGGCTAGATTTGGTATCAAAGCGAATTACTCGCAAAGTTTTGCTCTGGAGAGCCTACCAGCAGGATGTCGAGGAGGGTCCAACATCTATTTTATTATACACATATGGAACATATGGAACAGAAACTACAGGTTGATTTGCATCATCGATGGATGGTGCTGAAGAAAAAGAATTATCTAAAATTAAGAATCTATTTTATCTCCAAGTTTATAATATTCAACTCACAACTGTGTGAAGATCTACATATAAAATGTCTTTGTTTCTTAGAAGGGCCTCTTTTCACACACTTTTTACACATTTGACAATAAACAACGCACACTTATATTCAGTAGTAAATTTTACAAATGATCTTACTCCTTTCACGTGTGCAGGAAACATCGACTCTAAAGTAGCAATAAAAATTAGCATGTGTAAAAATAACTACAATTTTTTTTTTCGTATATTTAATGTATCGAATTACATAGCAAAGTTATCGGGATCCTAGAATAATGTTATGAATCTATGAGCCGGGATGTCTTACTTACTCCACAAACATCTTCGAACATATTGAGTTTAGCGCTGCATGGAAACTCTCAATAGGATCACACTTTTTCATAACACCAGATAATTTCTCATAATGAATTTGAATTTTAACTTATATTTTGATTGTTGAGTTGGCAATACAAATAAATTACGAGTGAGTTTAATTACGATGCGAGTAAGTTCATAACATAAAATCAATGTTTTTTTATTATTTCAGAATAAGTATTATATATTTTTGACTGAGAGTACTTAATGGAATTCCATTTTAATATAACAAATAAAATATTTTTGTGATTTTTCAGATGTTTAATTTTATTGATGACTGGTTTCGCCAACCTTTCACTTTGACATTATCAAACTGATGATGCCAAGATGAAAGGTTGGCGAAACTGGTCACTAATAAAATTAAACATGTAAAAAATCACAAAATTACCTTCTTTCAGAATACTCACTCTGCATATGTTGGCTGTAGATACAATTTGCAATGATATGCTACATATAAAGGTATATTGTATGTTTCATCTGGTTCCAAAATATGAATCCTCATTGTTCCTTCAAATGGATTCATCTGTTCTCCAAACAGATTTATCTTCATCAATTCTAAATCAGCTTTACGATAAAACAAGCCGATAGCATAAGATGTCTCATTTCTTATCTGAAAACCAATTTAATACTTTGAAAACACAATGAGAAGAATTCAATTAACATACTGCTGCTTATTTTCAAAGTTGTTATCTGCAAAGGTCTATTGGTATAAGCTTCTTATACAGAATGAATTGTAGCTATTTAATTATATAAATATTATAAAATAAAGTACCTACTTTTTAAAATTCATTAATTTACCTGCAACGGAGATCGTAGTACAATTTTCCTGTTTTTATATTTAGAATCTGTAGTTAACATGATATGATAGCGTGTGTTATTTATGCTGGGTTGCAAAGCATGTAACTTATTGACTGAACGCTGTGGACAAACGATTGTCAAGTCATCAAAGTCACGAATTTTAATATTAAGTCTTTCATCTGTCACTTTTTTATACAACTGCGAAACCGGATCAAGGGGGAAAGAGAGTGTTGGACTAAACATGGGCTGAGGTGTTGGCGTCCGCATTTCGCAATTGAAACCACCCTCAAAACTAAAACATGAATTAATGAAATATAAATTTATCATTAGACCATCTTACAATTCTTGTGTCTTTAATTTAAGAAATTTTTCTTACGTCTCCCAATCATGATCTGATCCTATAGAACTTAGATTTCGACCATCAGCACTATTAGCTGGACTGCTAGGACAGCTGTAATCTTTGTCATAGCTTGCAGAAGCAAGAATGCGATCGTTTCCAACAATATCTAACTCTGCATGTGATACCAATTCTATATTAGATCCAGGACCTGCGTTAAAAATAATATATTAATATAATAATAATAATTGTAAATTATACCTACTAAAATATATTTTTTTAATTTTACCTATGTCATTTAAAAGGTTTATTGGAGATTCGTAGCCAATGGCCATAACATGTTGATAGTCAGTAACAGGAAGTATTCTTTGAGTAAAATGAGTGGCAAGTTCATATAATACTTGCATCGACTGAGGCGTTAGCGTTACATTAAGTTTATCTCTCGAATCAATCATAATGTAGGTGGCAGATTTGTCTATCATGCTCTCCGTTTCCAAACCAGAGTCGACACTCTCATCTTTCATACCGAGGTTCAAATTAACCCCCTTTTGCTCACTGTCCAACATGGAGACTTTCTGAGGAGATTTTTTAAATTTAACTCCTGCATTATGCATAGTGTCATGATCTGACGCATGATCTGATTCAATGCCTGATGCTTCAGCACCTGATGAATCATCACTTTCACTATTTTCCCCATCACTGGAATCTCTATGAAATATTCACAAAATTACATCAAAAATAATCAATATTTTACGTTGGCATTATCAAACTGAGTTTGATAATGAAAGGTTAACGTGTAAGGTTGGCGAAACTGGTCACCAATAAAAATTAACATGGGGAAAAATCACCCATGTATTTTATTTAAAATATTAAAATTATATCACATTACCTTATTAATAAATCTGGACTAAGATAAATATTTATACTTTTATTGATAATTAATATTTACCCTGTAAATAAATGGCCAATAGCTGATGCTAATTTCTCCATGACTCCATCTTCATTTTCAGAGTCAGATCCACTACGAAGAGAAGAAATATAATAATCATCACCATTTCCAACATTGTTTCCTTCAATATCTCCTTTGATTCCAGAACGTTGCCTGATAAATGTCATTCCATTTTCAGCGACATCATTTTCATCAGCAGAAGTTTCACTTTCACTACAAGTTTTTTTAGGAATGGAAACTTGTCGAAATTTGCTCCTATCTCCATCTATTTCGGATGCAGAATGATCATGCTCTAATTTTGTAGAAATAGGGTATGATTTTGCCTAAAATAATAGTGAAATATTAAAATAAAATCTTAGTATTCAATATAAAAATGACTCTACCTCGTTAATTTATGACTCACTCACTTGGAATACTTTAATCAATACTTCCCACGGTCTGTAAACATTTTCTTCCCAAACTACTGGTTCGACGAGTGGCTCCCAGGTCCCAACTTTTTCATTATAATAGGAAGCTTGAAAGTTCAACTCGCACTTGGAGTGCATTTGTTTTGACCAATCGTGCACAGTCACTTCCAAAACAGACTTAAACATCAAAACTGGAATTCTTGACTTAGCCTCAACTTCAAACATAACTCTTATACTGGGGATGGACATTGTGAATGTTTCACTGGGCTTCGTGGTGGGGTATGATGGCTGAGTGTAGCTGTAAGGTTCTTCAGGATTCATGGAAACATATGGCACAATTTTCCTTGGTGACCACAGATCCTCATTGTCTAATTTTTCTGTTGCTTTCGAAGAGTAATTCAAAAAGTTGAATGGCTCTTTTTCTTCAGGTAAAGATAGATCGGCAATGATGTCTTCAACAATATCTATAAATATTAACAAAGAACAGAACTAAGCTTCACAAGAGCAGAAATTCACATACCATATTATCAATACTGCAAGAATATATATACAATATATTTGCAACTATCATAAAAAAAATGGAAATATTAAATCAGTCAATATATTATGTCTTTTAATGAAAATACTTTATTTAAAAAATCAATGTTCAATATCAAGCAACAATCTTTTTACAGAATAAACACAAATGACTGACCTGTTACAGTATGGACAGTTGCTTCAGAGAGATGCATATCTATCGGAGATATAGTAGATGTAACTTTAATACCCTCTTCAATATTTTTAAAAGATCTTGCAAACTCTATATCACAAGGATGAAGCACTAGGTATGGTTGTGTAGTCTTGAGCTTACTTTGAAGCTTAGACATAATTTGAAGACCAGAAAGTGATATCGTAGAATTTTCCCGATAAGCATGTCGAGAATAATCAATTAATATTTCGGTTCTAAATAACAGGGCATGCCCGGCCGTTTTTGATAAATCAGAGAAGAACATGATTTCTGGTTTTCTGAACTGTATTGATACAGACAATCCGGGAGCATCATCAGCAAGAGGTGCTCCTGAAATTAAAATTATTTTTTTAATTTAGAATGTAAGATAATACATTATTAACAGAGATGAAATTCACTGTAGAGACCTACCTGTAGAGAAGTATCCACTAGTGGAGTCAGCAGAACTGGGAGGTCGCACTTTATGAGCAGAGGTACTTTCCGCCTTGGTTTGGGTATTATCACCAACGTAGCCATGATTAACAACACCACCGTCCATTGATTTATCTCCTAATAAAATATTATTAATCACCATTGAATACTTAAGTCAATATATTTTATTAACTTCCTGTATTTTCAATATTTACTGACCTGGCAAGGCATCAAGAACAAATCTTCCTAAATTCATGAAGAAGGGAACGGAGAAATTCAAGCGCGTCTTTTCAACATGCACATCGATGTTTCGATCGCCTGCTTGGTTTTGACGGAAAGTAAGATCCACTATAGGAGGAGATGACACCGATATTGTACTACAATCTACCCTCATCTCCCCAGCATGAGATTGAAACATTCTAAAATATGATAAAAATTAAATTACTGAATTCTCAGTATGAGTTCACATAAAAAATATTATACTGAATCTTTTTAACAGAAAGTACTTGGTGGAATTTAATTTTATATAATAATACTTTTGATTTTTCTACATTTTTTACTTTATATGTCTCCGGTTTCGCCAACCTATTATGTTGGCATTTTCAAACAAAGTGAAACTTCGCTTAAAAATGGCAACGTAACAGGTTGGCGAAACCAGTCACCTATAAAATAAAAAATGTGGAAAAATCACAAAAGTATTCTTATTTAAAATATTTTAAAGTATATTGTTATATAAATTATGTTTTACTTTTTGATCACAATTGATGTATCAGGTCTTATGTCTTCAATGAGCAAACTTTGAAGGCTAGCCTTGATATCCATGGACCTGTCGGAAAAGTAATCCATCTGCATAGACATTTCTCCGGCTGCTAGCTTAGCAAGACCTCGGTTTGAATCCCGAACAGGTGAACTCAGAACTTCATCTATGTCAGTGAATATTTTTAGCTCGACTCCATCTAAGGTAAACCTAAAATTTAAATAAAAGAAAGATATTACCTCAAAGATATTACTCAATGATCTAGAAAGATATTATTGAATATCAACTGATTTAAGCTAAGGCAGGTTGACCAGATTGTGTTATTATTGTGTAATATTTACCTAAATACTCCCTCTTTTCTGAGAGTTTCTGTTTGGGCAAAGAAAGCTTGGAGTTTCTTCACTGATGCGTCATTGTTAGTGGTGACTTCTGTAAGAGAAGCTGTACCTGCACTACCTCCATCCATTTGACCTTAAAAAAAATTTATGATAAGTATACTCTATTTGGTATCATATTATAATATTAAGCAACTAAAATGCAAATGTTGTCTTGGAAATGTTGTCGTCTCACCAACAAAGTGACCTTCGGCCAAATTATCAGTCCACACAGCCAGAAGAGTGGAAAGGTCTCTCTGCCCAAGATTAATATTGACAATTTCCATAATGGCATCAATATCATACAGTAATATTTCCTTTTGAAATGCACCACCGGAAATTTGAGATGAAATAATTGTGTGATATCCAACTGCCCGTTTGATGTCAAACCTCAATGAAACTGGATCTAGAATTGGCTCCTAAAAATTAACACAATAAAATTACATAAAGAGCAATTTTGAAATTAATCTGATTTTGTAGTGAAATTCAAGAATTCTACTTGTACAAACAAATTGTTCTTATTATATAAGTTATTGTTGTGTAGTTGTTGCGTCCATGGGTTGTACAAGAGAGAGAGGGAGCGATCACTATCGCGTCATGATATATGGTAGTATCGCAGGTATGGTTTTGGGCCTGTTTGTATTGAGGCAGTCCTCGAGGTTGTAGTCGAGGAGTGATTTGATGGAGGGATTTGGAACTAAGATTAGGGATATTTGGAAAGAGTGGGCGATGTCGATGATAACCTCTTGGATTGTATAAATTTTTGTATCACGATGGAGTTGGTTGTTTTGAATAAACCAATGGGCGTTAATTGCCCAGCAGAGAATTTTATTTTGGATAGCTAGGAGTGGTTTGTGCCTCTGTGGGGGATGTAATCCCAGACGGGGCAGGCGTATGTGAGGATTGGGCGGATGTTTTTAATAATAAAATTTTGTATGAGAGGGAGAATTTGCTTCTGTTGTAAAGAAGGGGGTGGAATATGGCAATCGCGGCAGCCACTTTTCTGGCGGTTGAAAGAGCGATCACTATTGCGTCATGTTATCTATAGTGTGCTTTATCACGGGGAGGAACGAACTGTTGTAATTCTCAATGGTGTTTGACGTGCCATAGAGCCATTTAATGGGCCATAGACTAGTTATCTAGAAAAAAATATGTTTTATAAATACTTTCTTGGTTTCATTATATTTGTATAATAAATACCTGAACTTCTAGAGTTCCAGCTAAGGTCATGACAGCTCGACTCAGAGTTACTGAATCCAGTTTTATCAAAACATTATCTATAACAGGAGTAAAGTGCTGGCTTGCCACCGCACTCAGTGCAGCCTTGATGGAACCATGCAGAGAGATTTCTTTGAAAAAGTTTTCCACAGTAAAATCTCCTGAAATGGAAATATTTTTTTCATATTTATACAATATAACAGAAATATGAATTCCAAAAGCAATAAGTATAAAACCAAATGGCATTTTGGACACATTTTATAGCCAGTGGTTTTTTTATCTTAATTACTTTTCACATTAAATGATGTTTGTGGAAATTATAATATTTGAGCCAGTTGAAAAAATTGCAGTTAATAAGATTGTTTTATTTACCCATATTAAATACAATAAGATTGGGAGATGTTGACTTTTGGGGCAGCAAGAACACCGGTGCATGTAATTCTATGGAAATGTGAAGCCTGATCTTCCAGCTTTTCATGTTTGAAAGTTGTGTTTCGACCCCTCGTTCAGCATGCCTTATGGCGTCATTTGTAATCCCTGAAGGAATAAACGGTTCCAAGAAGTGCTGCAATAAAAACAAATGCAAAATTATGTTCTCTTTACGAGTTGTTAAATAATATTACTCATTTATTTTTAATTAAAAAGTGGTATAACATTTACCTGTAGATCAATTACAATTTTATAAAGTAATACAATGTGTAATCTTCCAATATAAATTCGTATGGATCCATCAGACTTAACGTTATCACATTCTGTCAAACTGTCCCTTCCGGAGCCTCGGTATACTCGAGGACTGTGACGGACGTACTTCATTTCAAAAACTTTATCTTCATCCACCCAAAGCATCTAAAAATATTCATTAAAATTGAAATATATATTTTTTACTTTAATGCTATTTAATTTAATTTAAATAGTAACACGAAAATCTACCTTTGAATAAAGTGTCATGTCAGACATATCGTCAACAGTAAATGTATTCAAAAATATTTTTAAAATCATCCGTTCGTTAGCTTTAAAAACACAATCACTTTCCAGACCTCCTAGCTTTATATCTAAGAGATCGATATCAGAATGAGATAATTTGAATCGCAGTTGTGATAATCTGAAATAAATATTTAAAAATAAATCTAACAATAATAAATATTTTTATTCAGCCATTGGAGCTGTTTGCACATGTTTTTATACCCGAATTCTGAAACCACCTTCAGAAGTGTGGAATTTATTATTAAAACATATTGTTTCTTACCTGAATGAATAACTGAACTTTGTAGCTCCTGGTGGTATAGGTGCATCTTTTCCAGTTTCATTTAAGAGATCCAAAACTGTTTTCGTGTGTGGTTTAAGGATCTTCTTTATATTTATTGTATCACGTGTTTGAACCCTGAAAAAAATACAACAAATTCAGGTTTTCACAACATCTTGTCAAACTATTGGGTAAAATTAATGATCTTCATTACCTTAGTGAACTATTGTTATTTTACCAAACAATTTCAATAATGATGAAAAGAAAACTAATAACGAGGTTCACTTACTTTTGTAAGATAAATTCTCCATATTTCAAAAGATTCATCCAAGCCTCTCTATGGAAAGCGATTGTTGCATTTCCTATATCAACCACAAGAGATTGTTCTACACTGTGAAAGTGGGATTTAAAATCGGGACAGTCAGCTCGTACCTGAAAAAACACATCAATATAGTTTTCAACCTTGATTTATTACCAATAATCAAGAATGTTGAAATTAATTTACTTCCTACCTTTCTGTATAAAATGTTCATTACTTCTTCGTCAGGTTCTGTGGTTATTAACTCTAAATATTCACCAGATAACCCTTGGTGCAATTTATCACACAGCATTAAAGACTGTAGACTTATTTGCAAAGCTGGTCCATATTTCATGAGTGCCATATCTACGCAGAGCTTCCCGAGACGTAGCATCATGTAAGGTCTTTCTACAGTATCGAGAGATCGAGAGACATGTAGAACAGCTTCTCCTGAGAAACAACATATTAAAATTATCACAGTGTCTATGATATCAGATTGGCTCTGCAGGGACTTATAATTTTGATTTTTCGTGCTTCTTTTTCTTAATTTTTCAATTCATTGAAAATGTGGCATAATCTTACCTATAACAAACCTCAAAAGAACAGATATATTATTATTTGGAGATACATTGTCATCAAAACCTGGAAGATCTACAGTACGAGCCCATATTTCTGCATCATCATCACTGTGTTCTAATGATACAAAGGATTTTTCAGATTCCAAAAATCCACTCTTAGCACTTCCTTTATCAAACATGGACTCATGAGCTCTATGGTAAAACAAAAACAAAACATGAAATAAGTTAATTGATGACTTGTATTATAACCAAAAGTATATATCATATTATATATAAAATATGAACTGTGAAGATACAAACCTACTACGGTGCAAGTAAGCCAATACTAGTTTTCTCTTTAAACTTGCTAGCTGTTTGTACTTGAGATCTGATGAAATTTTGTCACATTCGAAAAGTTTCACTAATGCATTATCAGCAACATCAATAGCATTAGAAGAGTCCATTAATGATACTGGGACAGTGTTGGATGTAGGCAGAGGTAAGTTGTCAAAGAACTCGAGCAGTTGACCTATCCTTCGGTCAGATAAGTTTAGCTTTAAGCTCGAGATTGTAACATTTAGTTTATGCCTAAAATTATAAAAACATTTGTACCCAACAATTTATAGTAAGTACATATCCATAAATAATGTAAATAGTTTTTGGTTCTTACTTTGGTAATAATTTATAATCTTGCTTAATACTATTTGAAAACACAAGCTGTACTCTGATCTTAGGTACAAGATGATAGTCTGAATCAGCCAACTTTTTAGCATTTCTCCATTCATCACCAGAATCACAAAAGAACATCTAGAGAAAATACCAATAATCAATTCAAATATTAAAATAATGTTATTTTCATTTGACTCTCATATAAATACATGTTTTATTTACTTGCATAGCTGAGCAGTCAGCATGGAGTCTATCGTAAAGGCGCTCCTCGAGTTCCATACAAGTAGCATCTTCCAACTGATTATTAGAAGGCTGCAAATCAGACTTAACGACAACTCTCCCAAAATCTATCACTAGCACATTACCTCCCCTACACACAATAAACAGATATAAATCATATTTTAAAAAATTTATGAAAAAATTAAATAAATAAATTGGTTGATTCTCCAAACTCTTAATAAAAAATAGGAACATCTAAATGCACAATTCTCCCGAAAATCCCCAGACCTCCCATACTCTTCATTTCCCCCTGTAGAATAAAGAAGTGAATCCTTCAATTATTGCAGAGTCATGGAGATGGCTTTGAGATGTTTCGAACTGTGTGCTGAAAGTTACTTGGTATATTGAGTAGTCTGTCTTTCAATATTGATGACAGAAATTTATTGACAATGTTTTCATTTTAATCATATTATTCATCATGAAAAAATCCTTAAGAGGTTATCAATGATGAACAGGTCAAGAAAAAGATAAAGAGAATAGATGTCAAGCAGCACTCATCACAAATTGCCAAGTGACTAATTTAGGTTTGGTTTGTTGTTTCAATAATGGAGAACTGAGTCTAAAGTTCAACTTACTTATGAAGAGCGCCAGTCTCAGGTAAAATAATGTAAGGTCCTCTCAGATCCATGTTGATGTTTATTACTTTGTGTCTTGCAATTGTATAGTTCAATAAAGATTTACTCATTACAGCAGCATCATGCAGCTTTCCAGATAAGATATCGGTAACATCCTTTACAGCAATAGATCGTGTTTGGAAGAAATTGATGATCTCAGAAATAGCATGCTGGAAAATCAATAAAATTTTGAATACATAAATAAAATCTCATTTTCGTGAATAGTTAATGCAATGAATTCCTAATGTATTCACCTCATTGTAAACAATTTCTACAGGCTCAAGAGAGCAGTTCAACCCAAAATCAGCTTCACTGTTCAGAGGATTCTTTTCAAAGTCGATCGCTAAGAAATTTGTGTTTGTAGTACCAGAGTGAATATTGTCTGCCGTAACCATTGGAGCTAAGTCATTTTCTGCATTGGCCCCTTCAATTACAATGCTTTCTGCTCTTGCAGAAACCTATGACAACAAATAATAAACAAGTCATTTTTTTTATTTTCAATTAATAAATATAATAGTAAATTTATTTTTTTAAGCTACCTTAAATGCTTTTGCCGAAGGTCTCGTTTCTACCGATGCTAAGAATTGTGTAAGAGTTAGAACCAAAACTTCTCTTCCTCTGTTCATAAGACTCAGTGATAAATTGGCTAAAGTCAAGTTTATTTTATGCTCTGAAACATAATATCAATCATTATCAACAGCAGGTTAGGTAGAGCCTGGCTGGGAGGGATATACTATTATGATAGAAAGTCAGTTACCTATGTATAACTTAGGTTTCTCAGGCTTGAGACCTCCATCAATGTGTCCGATGAGCTCGCAGACTTTATGCTTTTCGGGGCTGGAAAGATGGCTCCACAAGCCCTTGACTTTCTCAGGCTTGACACACAAGTCTACATTCTTACGAGAATATCCCTCTGGAGGATCGGCATCTTGCATGGAGCTCGGAGTGGACACTCTCCACCAGTCAATCTCACTTTCTTTTACCTCAACACGCTCAGGCTCTTCCAATTGTAACTGAAAAAAGAAAATTAGTTTTATAACGTTTTGTCTCATTTTGATAATGTCAACATGAAAGGTTGGCGAAATTGGTCACCAAAAAAATTAACATGTGGAAAAATCACTCAAGTATTTTATAATATTTAAAATATTAAAGAGAAAATTGTTATTTTTATTAATTCAATGAAAACAAAAATATTATTGCTAAGAAGGGGTTACAGTTAAAGACATTTTAAATGAAATAATAGGGAAATTCTAATAAAAAAGTTGAATTTATTATGAAATGACCTGTAAAAAACATGTAAGCTTAGAGTGATAATCAGATGTGAGCCTCACCTCAATCTTGGCCTGCTCTCGAGCAATGACAATACTGAGGATGGCCAAGTTGTCCTCGCATTTTTGGAGATCCAGTTTTAACTCCGTGTCATTGGGACTTCGCAGAGTACTTTTAAAGACGTCCTTGTAGCGATGGTAGTTTTCTCGGTGAGCTTTCACAGCCTGCCATGTGTAGGGGCGTACTCGCTGTTCCACCACGGCATCATATATATACTTCCACCATTTCTTGCTATTCCGAGCCACAGATACCTTAGGATGAAATTGCCGATATTTTCTAAAATATGTAAAAATACAAGTTCACAATATGATTACATGAAATCTAGCTCTACAATTTATAGTTCTAGATTTAGAAAATTTCATATTAAAATCCAAAAATAACACTTCAATAGAATATAACAGGATAATGTTTGACACTACGATTAACTTGCAGGAAAAAATAAGGTTTCCAATTGGGTAAAGACATATTTTTAAAAAAAAATTTAACTGATTTTTTGTTGTATTTGCCCAGGTAATTATAAAGTAATTTGATATACAAAATATATTGAAATTTCTTAAACATTGAAATTTACTGAACACTCAAATTTACTCAAAGAGCATAAATAACTATATACAGGGAGCTTGCGTACACAATAAACAATCAAATCATCACCAGCCATACTTATTGTCAATTGACAAAACGTTTTTCAACCAGAAGTAGAAACTACCCAATTTAAACAGATGGAACTAAGTAGGTAAGTAAGACGTAATCAAGATCTTTAAGAAGAATTTGTCGCAGTCATAAATTTGGAATAATCAATAAGATTGCGATGCTTCTCAACGAATCTATTAATAATTATAGTAGATTGACACTTGACAATTTTGCCCCAGGACTCTGTGGATTTCATTTGTTTACATGGAGCATCATTCGGGCAAATCTTGTTGGAATTGTTGATTTAATAATGAACCCGATTGCCATTCAAGAACTTCATCAGATAGCCCAGTATTACAAATTGAACAAGTCTCTTATGGATATTTATTTACCTTAAAAGGTATAAAAAAGTTATATTTTCTTAAATGTGCCTCATAATACCTGTTGAGGGTAATTCTCTTGAAGGAGTCGACGAGAGCGCAGGCAGAAAGGTACTGCCGCCTGGAGACCTGAGCTGCGCTATCCTGCAGAACTGCATCCACCAGCAGCCGAGGGACACGAGCCTCTCCAGACCTATTGATGATGACCTTGACCTTGCATGTGATGGGCTTCAGCACTAAAGAGAAAAGTTAATTACAACATGACATGTCATGATGTATGTATGTTTGTATGTATGTATTTATATAGAAATGTATACACATACATAAACGCGCACGTGTGTGTGTGTATATGTATATGGATCAGAAAATACATAACACCTTCAGAATAGCAACCAAACATTGTTATAAAAATAGATTGCTATAATTAGTAATAAAAAACTTACAGAACTCAAAATCTTCTTTGTGCATGGAGAACTTTTCCAATCCACTGATCATGTAGTGTCTCCAGCTGAAGAATTGGTTCTGTGTGATACTTCTCGTTTCCTCATCGTCCAAAACGACAGCATTGGGATTCCAGTAGAAGGACAAAGATTCCACCTTCATCATCTGATACACGGTATTGGAACCTTGTGGGGTGATTGACGGTTTCCATTTACTGTGGTAGTATTATAAAGAAGTGTGTATTACTTTTTTATGCATAATATTTGTGAGAATGACAATAGATGATCATTAAAATCTCTTTGTAGTAATTATCTGTGCTCATATTTTTTCTCGCTAAAATCTGTATGTAAAGATCATCATAACGAAATAATTTTGAGAGATTTTAATTGAAATTCCTCAGAAGAAAAATATATAAGCGTGATATTAATATATTTGTTTTTTATAAAATATTAAATCATAGGTCATCTGTGAATTTCAATGTGTTGTATTTTAAATTTTATGTAAGATAACTCATATAAACTAAACAAGAATTGAGAGTATATACAAAGATCAAATAACTTCTTAAAAAAACCCAGTGAAGTTGATTTTTTAAAAATCCGATCTAAGATTCTCAAGAATTATTTTTATGGTTCAACATTGAAACATTACATAAATATACTAACTTATTGGTAGTTTCAATCGAGAGACTTTGAAGACAAAGTCCACAGGCCAGCGATCCCTCTTTAGAGCTGATGGTATCTTCGTATCGTATGTGCACATTTCTAACGAAGATCTGCACATTGTTCACTATGGTCGTCAGAAGATTCTCGAAGAAGTTCTGTGGTCCCCCGAGAATCTCTCCGTCCGATTCCAAGTCTTGCAGAATCTTCTTCTTGGCTGCTCGGATGAGGCGTTTCTCCCTCTCGCCGTCAAAGAAGTTGTCGGAGACGGCAGGTCCCACGAGAATGAGGACATCGCGGATGTTGATGACCACGGGTTGCACATAGAGTCCGGTCCACGGGATTTGGAAAGAGATTTGTCCAATAGTTCCGATCTTCACATCAATCGGAAGGTTCAACTCGTACTATAGCAGAAAGTCAATTTCGAATTTGGTGTTATTTGATTCCTCTTATAAAAATTAAAGATGCTCATCGTACGAAGTACATCGTTATTATCTCTAATATAAAGTTAGTTTTTATAAACATTGATTATTTATTTTATTTTTGTAACGTAATTTCTTGCCTTATTGTTTTCAAAACAAAGCTGAGAGCTGCAAGCTTCCAGAATAAGTGACTATAAATCAAATGCACAAATTAAATCTAATAAATCGAAAGAAAACAGGTGACCGTCGAGCATTCAGATCGTTAAATAATAAGTTATAATAACTCAAAGTATTATTGACTTTGATTTTAACCGCTTGCTTTTACTATTTCAATTGACAAATTTTACTTTCTATAAAACTATTACCTATCTCTGTAATCAAATACTACAATAATAAACAATACAAATGAGATTGTTTGAAAATGCCAACATAATAAGTTGGCAAAACCAGTCACAAATTTGGCAAATTCCTTAAAATATTTATATTGAAGTTCAACATTCGTTTGATAATGCCAACGTAACAGGTTGGCGAAACTGGTCACCGACAATTTAAAGAATAAGTAAAAATCACAAAAGTATTTTATTTAAAACTAGCGGATACCCGGCGCGTTCTACTACGCTAAATAAAGAAATAAAATACTTTTTTTATTTGTTCGAAAAAAAAAAAAAAGGAAATTTTGTTTATTTAAACTTTTTTATCCCTTTTATACCCTTTGCACTCCTATGTCGAGCTGGACTCGACATCGCGTTTCTTCACGCCAACTCCTATGTAGAGCTGGGCTCGACATTCTACAGTGTTTGGCAAAAGTACATTTATTATTATTGTTATTACTATTAATTTATCAAATCTTTTTTGTATGTATTGTGAAAGACATACATTAGTAATTTCGTGATATTTTGGTAAGTTATTCAAAAGTATTATTAGCTAAATATTTACGATGAGCACTTTTTACGATTTGTCATTCGACGGAGACGGGCGGTTGCCGCCGTAAAGAGTCAGGTAGCAAGACCATTCAAACAATAACAGATACAGAGTATGTTTGTTATCTATGAACAGTTAGTTAATCAGTAATATAAATATGGGCGAGGTGGTTGTCGCAGACCAATACGCAACATCCTATTGTTTTATGCGAAAAACATTAAAATGGTGGAGAAAACTGTTTTTCTAGGGTGTAAAAACCTCCATAGAAAATGCATATATATTGTGTAAAGAATGCAAATCCAATAAGCTATAAACCATTTAGAGAAAAGTTGTTACTGGAGCTGGAGCTATATAGGAGACTTTCGTGCTCCGATATCAATATCAGGGCGATTATCCACAGGTGACACTGTTCAGCGCTTAGATGGAAAAAGTCATTTTATATTTTCTAATTCTCAGAAAAAACATAAAGATTGCATGGTGTGTTCCAATAGGAATGTTCCTGGAGGAAGAATAGAAACCACATTCTATTGCGAGACCTGTGAAAGGAAGCCGGGCCTCCATCCAGGAGAATTTTTAAAAAAATACCACACCAAAATAAATTTTAAACTTTAAATTGTATGCAAAATAAATTATTGATAGACTCTTATCTCTTTTTTTTATAACTTTACAACTAAACAATCATAACAATATCATAAAAATATGTTATTAATTTGTTTTATGATTATAAGCTATTGTGTAACAATAACATCTAATTTATTAACAAAAATCTCATAATTACCTCGGAGTTGGCAAACGGAAAAATAAAAAAAATCAAAGAGTGCAAAGGGTGCTACCGGATATATTGAGTTTTTTCGGTAGGTGTGTAAACATAAAGATTTGTTGATGGTGCGAAAAACAGGAATTTTCTAAGTTCAAACCAGCAACATTTAGCGATTGGCCTTGAGCCTTGTTGATAGTTATGGCAAAAGTTGGACGCATTGGAAACTGTTATCGCTTGAAATCGAAGGGCACATCGGTTGAAATCATTGGAATTCGTGGTATCAGCACATCTTTTCCTTTACATTTGCCGCTGATGATTGTGGCTTCGATTAACTTCGAATAATTTTTTAACAGCAAGTCTTGTTCCGTTGCACAATTTAGGTGAATCTATGTTGCGAATGAGCGTCTATGTTGAATTAACTTTTAAAGTTAAGATGTGCGGTGGCATTCCAGATGGTTCCACAAAGTTAAGATTTGGTTCTCTATAGAATATCTTAAAAGATACAACGCTGATTTTTTAGCATGTAAGTTCAGTAAGTTTTTCCGCAGCTATGTGCCAAATTTCAAGACGATAGGATAATATTTTCATTCATATACTAATTTAATAAAACTATTAAATAGGTACTTGTTTTTTATCCGACCACCAAAGAACTTTGTCTATTGTTTTGCTTCTATTGTTGGCAACAGCGAGTCAACACGTATTGTTTATTTATTTAATTTAAAGTATAACCGTCAAAGAAATGAATTTTTTTTTTCAATTTTGTATCATATATTTATATAGTTTTAAGTATTCAATAAAGTCACATTTTATAAACAATGAAATATGAGACATGCATTATCCTGGTGGCCAGAATGTTACAATGCCATCCATGATGGTGTCGAAAGGATCTATGTGTCGCATTTTCACACGAAATACCACGCTGTTGTAGAAAAAGTACGCTACTAGCCTTGTCGTGTACGATTGTTGATAACTGAAGTAAGTTCATTTTTTGTTTGACTGTTATCTTTGACGGTTATACTTTGAAACCAATATATTTATTTAATTCAAATACGTAATTCACAATACGTGTTTACTCGCTGTTGCCAACTGTAGTCGATGGTGTCCTGAGCACTGGCAACATAGGGCCCGCTCGAGGAGAGGTGAGGCCGGGAGCGGGCATTACAGTTCTGTCATCTGAGAGAGGACGCCGCACGGCGGCGGCGTCGTGACTTTATAATGTAATCCCACCACGTATCGTAATAAAGACCTGAACCACACGCCCCCTTGTATTATTGTCTTTACAAGCTATTTCGGCGGGGGCGTGTGAGGTGAGAAGACTGGTGGAGCGCAGTGGAGCTGGGAAGATCTGCGAAGGGCGTTGGAGGTTAGGAGACCACGTGGGCGATGTGCCGCCGCGTGCATGGCGCTTGATGCGCGGACCCACGGAGGGCCCGGCCGGACGAAGAGTGTCGTCGCGGTTGTGGGGCGCGAGGAAGCTAAGGCATGCAGCCGCGTGCAGCAAAGCGATCGAGAAGATGCCGCCGCGTGCGTGGTGCTCGGTGCGCGGACCCGCGGAGGGACCGGCCGGACGAAGAGTGTCGTCGCGGTTGTGGGGCGCAAGGAAGCCAAGGGGTGCTGAGCGGGGCGATGCCGCGCGGTGTGACGGCGCCAGCTGCGCAGTGGAGCTAGCCAGGACGGGAGTACGCGAGGGAGCGGCCTCGTGCGGCAGCCACTGGCCAGGGCGACAACCACGTAGCATAGCCTCGGCGCGCGGCGCCGGCAACAAAGGGAAAGAGGATCTCCAGCCTTCAGGACCTTCGTATGATGGTGACATCAGGGGGGCATGTAGTCGATGGTGTCCTGAGCACTGGCAACATAGGGCCCGCTCGAGGAGAGGTGAGGCCGGGAGCGGGCATTACAGTTCTGTCATCTGAGAGAGGACGCCGCACGGCGGCGGCGTCGTGACTTTATAATGTAATCCCACCACGTATCGTAATAAAGACCTGAACCACACGCCCCCTTGTATTATTGTCATTACACCAACAAAAGAAGCAAAACAATAGACAAGTTTCTTTGGTGGTCGGATAAAAAACAAGTACCATTAAATATGCTTTAGCGAGTTTCAATATGTACGAATTATAGGATTTTGTTGTTCACCGCAAGAATTTCAAATTTAGAACTTTTACAAAAAAACAAATTTTGATGATTCTTAGAAATTTTCAGTTTATGTTAGCTTGACACAAGTACCAATTTTATTTATTTATCGAAATTGCGTTAGAAATTATTGATCACATAATTAATAACTCAAAATGCCTCCGAAAACGTCATTCTGTGACGGGCAACATTTCTAGTATATATATATTTTTGATATCCACCAATGATATGATCTGTGTTGTTTTATTTTGTTGTTGTGGCAGCCAATACAATACAAAACGGCAACGTCATACTAATCTTAACAAATGGTTTTGTTGGCAGCCTGCATATACGCGTTATCATAAATGTTAGTTCCTTTTTTGAAATGGAAACTTTTGTATGGGGAATGTCGAAAATTTACTTAATTAAATAAACCAAATTTGATCATCAATTTTTTTAATTTAAGTGGTCTAAAACGATTTTTGTATTATTGGCTTTCAAATGAAACCGGTTTGAGCACATCGGTTGAATGGTTCTAAAGTCTATAGCAGTCAAATAATCTATAATATAATTTTTGAGTTTGTGTTTTATATATATAGATATGAAAATGGAATTCCACCGAGTACTTTCTCTCCGTAATATTGAATATCTCACTACAAGCAACACTTAAAAATTCTTCTTCGAAATTCAACGCTATTTTAAAATAAAATTTACTCCCCACGTGTCTCATACTCTCGTTAAGGTATTTTAGTAATTTATGCTCTTATTTACATTTATAATTCGCTTGTGTGATTTTTCATTTCCCACGGTGATGCGAATCATTCGTGCGATTAATTAGGTTATTTCAAATTCGATAGATTTGATTGTTTACTCAGATCTTAAAATAACTGCGCGCTTTTAATAGTAAAATAGGTTTTAAAAAGTATCAGTCAGAAAATACGATATTTTAAAATATCCGATTTTACACAAGCAAAACAAAGTGCAATAGAAAATTAAAACTGATAATAGATATTCCTGAAATCTTTCTTTTAATTTTCAATTTATCACTAGTGTATTAGTGGCAACGTATTCGGTATACCTGGCCATGAATCTCTTCATCGTGTATGTTTTCGCTTTGTGTGTGACAGCTGATCCACGACTGGACAATTTACAATAGTGAATATGCGTCATGTCAGATTGAATAAAACCGGTGGCGTAAATTATAACATTTATTCTACTCACCAGAGCTTCCGGTTTCAGCTTGAGGTCCGTCAAGTTGACGTTTCCGGAAAAGATTCCAACATTTAAGTTTTCCGTGTCCAAGTCCTGAACATATTTTCCGAGAAACCGATTGAGCACGCCGGCTATCACCCCCTCGAACATCTTTACCCTCGCTGCACTACTTCTTCGAGGATTCCGAGCTCAGCGCGGGCGAGGCCATTTCTGATCGTGAACCCTAGAAATCTAAACAAAAATATGTTTTCAGTACCGCGATATTGACAAGTCGACTTCAAAGTCATTTATCGTATATCAGATAATACTCCATCGAAAAGGCTTCGACTGATAATTTATGCTGCAAGATCTCTTTTTATGCGACATTGAAGTCGTATAAATTTGTAAATCAACAAGTACCCATTCCAATATTATATTAACTCTTTTCATGAGGTCATAGATAATTTTTGTCATGGTAAGGTAAGGTCATAGTTTGGGTTTCATAGCATTAAGAAAATTATGGAATGTAGGTACCTATATCTATTTTTTAATGTAAGTAAAGCTTTTGTATTCGATGTTTTATCTGCGCTTTTTTGTAAAACGTTTCTACCGCACAAAACGAGACTCGGCAGTAACAATACACAATAGTTATAAAAATAAAAAAACAACCGGAAGGTTATCAGTTGTACTTAAAAATTTACTCAGTAATATAAGCCGGCCGGGATAGGGTCGGGGGACATTTTATACATTGTTATTTATACTTGAATTTCAAATGATCTTTTGGGGGACATTTTCAATTCCACACTCGCGAAAAAAACAATTCTGAAATACTAAATTTGACTATCGACTACTCACTATAGCGGGGACGAGACCGCACGACGGCACGACGGCACAATCGTTCAAATATTATGACTTTATTTTTTGACATATTGCGTATAATCAGAATAAATTTGTAGTATATGATCGTGAATATTTATTTAGTGATTCAGTAATAATTAAGGGAAAAAAAAAACATTTTAAAAATATTCTACTATCTCTACAATGTCTACTCTGTCTATAAAAAAAGAATCACAATTTACTGAACACTGAACCCAAAATAAATACAGTTATTGTAATCAGAATAATACAAGGGGCGTGTGGTTCAGGTCTTTATTACAATACGTGGTGGGATTACATTATCAAGTCAATGACGCCGCGCGTCCGCGCGGCGTTCTCTCTCTCTCAGATGTCAGAACTGTAATGCCCGCTCTCGGAGTCCCCTCGCATAGAGCGGGCCCTATGTTGCCAGTGCTCAGGACAGCATAGACTACATGCCCCCCTGATGTCACCATCATACGAAGGTCCTGAAGGCTGGAGATCCTCTTTCCCTTTGTTGCCGGCGCCGCGCGCCGAGGCCATGCTACGTGGTTGTCGCCCTGGCCAGTGGCTGCCGCACGAGGCCGCTCCCTCGCGTACTCCCGTCGTGGCTAGCTCCACTGCGCAGCTGGCGCCGTCACACCGCGCGGCATCGCCCCGCTCAGCACCCCTTGGCTTCCTTGCGCCCCACAACCGCGACGACACTCTTCGTCCGGCCGGTCCCTCCGTGGGTCCGCGCACCGAGCACCACGCACGCGGCGGCATCTTCTCGATCGCTTTGCTGCACGCGGCTGCATGCCTTAGCTTCCTCGCGCCCCACAACCGCGACGACACTCTTCGTCCGGCCGGGCCCTCCGTGGGTCCGCGCACCAAGCACCACGCACGCGGCGGCATCTTCTCGATTGCTTCGCTGCACGCGGCTGCATGCCTTGGCTTCCTCGCGCCCCACAACCGCGACGACACTCTTCGTCCGGCCGGGCCCTCCGTGGGTCCGCGCATCAAGCGCCATGCACGCGGCGGCACATCGCCCACGTGGTCTCCTAACCTCCAACGCCCTTCGCAGATCTTCCCAGCTCCACTGCGCTCCACCAGTCTTCTCACCTCACACGCCCCCGCCGAAATAGCTTGTAATCAGAATAATACAAGGGGCGTGTGGTTCAGGTCTTTATTACAATACGTGGTGGGATTACATTATCAAGTCAATGACGCCGCGCGTCCGCGCGGCGTTCTCTCTCTCTCAGATGTCAGAACTGTAATGCCCGCTCTCGGAGTCCCCTCGCATAGAGCGGGCCCTATGTTGCCAGTGCTCAGGACAGCATAGACTACAGTTATATAAGAAAGTGCCGCTCGAACGCGAGAAATGCTAGTATACAAAATCTCTCTCAAACTATTACTTCATTCCGGTATGTTTTTCACCTAATATATAGTTATTATTTAAAAACTTACTCTTTTCAGCTCTTTGTCCAAAATGAAACTAAATAAAACTTTTACACCAATAAGAAATACCACGTATTAAATAAATGGCCTCAAATTACAAACAAGAGATTACATAAAACCGTATGAAACAAAACACAAAGCGACTCTCGCCCACGATATTGCCGTTTGATAAAACATGTTATCTTTATCTAATCGATTTTCTAGGTTTTCCTTTTATTCGTGTTTCTTTGTCAATTCATTAACAACGTAATCTTATCAGCGTGCATAAGTACTAAGTACACGAACCTTAAACCGCACACCCCGCGACCCGCGACCATCACAACATCCATATGCTGCTTATGCTTAAGGCTACTGCTCTTAATACGTTTTTACAGGTTTCTATTCTTTTGAAATTGTGAGCATTTTATAATTTTTAAAACATTTCAAAATGTTTTATTTCTTAGCTTGTATCTCTCACAATTTACACCGTCTGGATTTTCTATTTAATTGATTTTTTTAAATATAATAAAATCTAAAAAAGGGGAAATAATTGTTTCCTATGCCGTGCTTCCCGTGTCTTCTGCCGGGATGCTGCGCACGCGCGAGCAGCTGAGTCGACGAGCCGGCGCGCTTGAACGTCATCCAGTAAATATTGATTTTGGAAATCTGGGATCATGTATTATTATTTTTTTCCGACGGGCTATTTAATTGAAAGAGTCAATGCGCACTTTATTTTGTGTACATATTGGGAAACTATTGTATTTTGTGCATTTCTGTCCACAATATTGTTTTGAAAATATTTTACAATATTGATTTTGAAAAAAGGTCAAGGCGGATAGCCCCGGCCCCTCGCGAGAAGGCCGATTTCTATTTAAAAATGTAAAAAGAGCAATTTGGGACGTTCTTAATAGGAAATATGCCTCATTCTGCCGACATCGGATGGCCACGGGAATCGGTCATTCGGCATGCTCGAGATGATCACCGGCCGAGGCTCGAATCACGCTCGGGGTTTGTCGCCTCTCCCGGGTGTTTAAAAAGAGTTATCCGCACGAAAAATGAGAACTCAAAAAAGTTAGATTTCGACATCATCGTCTTACAAAAACTAGTTAACGGAAAAATCATTTAAAAGGGAGAAACGCTACACCTGAATCGTATTTTCAAAATCAGGAAATCCTACGTAATTTGTGGTGAAACGTTTGATGAGGATGGCTCCGGTGTGACGCACTTCACGAATGGGCTCCCGGAGCGAATGTCGACATCGATTCATCCACGCGGGCATGATCGGCCGAAAAACGATTTAGTCATTGAATATTACGGTGGCGTTACAAATATCACTAAATTATGACACGGCACCCGAGCTATGCCGGATTTTTTCCCAATTTCAACACACCAAGCTCGAAAGATCGCCATCACTATGCAAACTCCTCTCAATACGCAAACTCCTTTCTTTCTTCATTCACGCCTCCGCTGGCGAGGACATCCTCGCACGCCCGCCTTCGAGCCGGGTCCCTGTCTATGTCAGTTTACTGGCCATTTCAAATGGTCGGTGACCTGAAAAAAACCTTTTTTTTTATTTAAGAAAGAGCAACCGGCATTGCAGGACTGAGTATTGTAAATCTAAAGCACGAACCAAAAAATAAAATTCAAAATAAATCATTCTAGCTCTAATAGTGTTATATTTACGTCAATTTTGAAAAGTATTTAAATAATTGAGAAAACATTAAAATTCATTTGCTTTAAAATAAATTTTGGAACTATTATCATATTTTGAGAGTATTTGAGTTATTTTTTAATCGTTCCAGAAAGTTTCCCTCAGTCGAGCGATTCAACAGTGCCGGGCGGATGGCGCGCCTCGTGAAGTAATCAATATCAACTCGGATCTATTGAGAAAGTTCAAGAGAAAAGTGTTTACCGTAAGGCATCAAAATAATTTTCATATAAATTGAATATATATATTTTTTTTTTTCTGTATGCATGACTTTACACAAAAATCAATTTCAAACTTTGAAAAGGTGTATTTTTATGAAAATCTTCAACACTAACGTGATAAAAAGAGTTTATTCAGACCGATTGCGTAAAAACATTTTGGAAAGCTTCAAGGATGACGGTCGAATGAATAAATCGTTTATCTTTTGAAGATTCCAATGAACGAATTGAATTCACATTGAAACCAAATTTGCCATATGTTAAACTTGCGCTACAAAAAAAGGACAATAATGTTCATATTTTCTTATTTATTTAGGTAGGTACCTACATATCGTTTGCAACCGCAACCCGAAAGCTATGATATCTATTGAGCTGCGGTAATGAATGTGTTTTTTATTTGATTTATACCAAAGGCGGTGTCGTTCGGCAATGACGTCAAACCGCCGATGTCTGCCAGCATCCCCCGGCGCGGCCAGCCCCAGACTCGGGCCGCTTCGTGCCGCCTCGTGCCGCCTCGTGCCGCCTCGTGCCGCCTCGTGCCGCACGTGCCGCCTCGTGCCGCCTTGTGCTTGGGCACGTACCTTCTGAGCGCGAGCGGAGACTGACACTTGGCCGCCAGCAGTTGTCACTACTTTGAGGTTATATGCGGAGGCAGAGACGCGAGAAGCTCCCCGAGGGTTGTGAACGTACTTGCGATCGATCCAAGGGGGCCGGGGCGGGGGCGGGGGCGAACGCCGCCGCGCGTGCGCGCCCTCCTCCCGCACCCCCGGCTCCCCCCGGCTCCCACCCGGCTCCCACCCGGCTCCCACCCGGCTCCCACCCGGCTCCCACCCGGCTCCCACCCGGCTCCCACCCGGCTCCCACCCGGCTCCCACCCGGCACCGGACAATCAACAGGCCACTGGGACTTTACGCGAGCTCGATCGCACACTCATCGGGATGGTTTTCTTCGCAATTACGTCTAAGAATAATTAGCGCAACGTGAATCTGAAACGGAAACACGCCCTCCACAAACACATTGAATGAAACATTATTCAAAGAAAATATTATGTCATGTGTTTTCCCTTGTAGGTAGATTCATTTATTTAATATTAAACTAGACTTACTAAAATGTAAGATTACAATACAAGCCTAACGACAAATCAAAAGTAGCCCCGTTATTGTGGCCATTTTTTAAAATAATATAATGAAAATATTTAAATAAATTTAAAACCACTCCATGCATTGTCCTGGCGGGCGGCGAGGTGACTCGGTGTAAATTTTAGTTGAAATTGTGTTTTCAGCAATAATGTCAATTGTCAAAATTTACAATAAACAAAGTATTTAATGGTGAACTTCCTACCTGAGTTTTAATGCGGTCCCTCTCGCGTGTAGATGCTTTACCGAACAGTTTTTCTAGACTGAATACAGCACATCGATATTTTCTTACTTAACAATCATTAGAAACAGAATTACTATCGAATGTGTGCACATAAAACTCGGCAAACGAGGAAAAGTGCAGAATTTGCAGTATGAACATGCGGGCAATCCGATTCGCCTTGTTCGGGGCAACCGCCATTACTTAAAAATATAAAAGACCTGAAACAAAATTACGTGAACTTCGAAAAAATCACGACCGCTCGTTATCCGGCAAGCGGGTCGGTTCGGTCTGACGGGTGACCTGCAGGTTCTGCAGGTTCGAATCCTACCTGTGTTTAAAATAAAACTTTTTAGAGGATGTCTCGTCATTTCGTGTGTGAATCGACCTCCTCGATTTTGAATAAACAATTGAAACTTTTTAATTTTCAATCGCTACCGTGGTGATATTTCTTATTCATAACCATTTCGATGGTTGTATTCAAATTACTTTTATACCAATAATTGTATATAAAATAACATACAATGGTTCCTGAGAATCCTACTAAATAACTATTCGACCCGGTCGAACTGGCATTTCGATACTTCATGTTTCGAGATGTCGAAATTAATATTTATTCCAATGTAAAGCATAATGAAAATAAGTAATTTAAATTATCAACGGACGAGTTTTGTTAAAAGAGTGCAAAAGGTTATAGTTAACGTCACTTTAGTGTTCTTACAAAATATAAGATTTGAAATATTATACATATCTGAACTGTTCAACAAAAACTAGATATTTTATAGACCGTTATTTTACAAATAAAAAATATACACTTCTACGTTATTAAAATACTGTATTAAAACGTAAAGTAGGAAGTATTGAAATAGTAAATTGGCTGCGGGCACGCGGGCGCGCGGGCGAGGCCGAGCGCGGGCGGGTATAAAGGCCCCGCGGCGCGAGACCCGCCACACTCCGCGCCCACCCGCCCCGCCAGCCCGCCACACTCCGCGCCCACCCGCCCCGCCAGCCCGCCACACTCCGCGCCCACCCGCCCTGCCACACTCCGCGCCCACCAGCCCCGCCCGCGCCCACCCGCCCTCTGCTTTAAAACTTCAAATGTTTGCAAAACCTTTACCGGCAATGCAATATTTCATAACGCAGTTTTGTGATGAAAATTATAATTTGATATTATTTCTATAAGATTTCTCATCAGTAAAAAGTATAATAGTTTTTTTTTTTAATATCATAAATCCAATCTGAATTACAGATTTTTGCATTATTGTATATGAAAGTCAAAACTTGCAAGGTTACAACTTCTCAACTCGAACGGGTCGTCAGCGCCCTGCCCGCGCTCGGGACGAAATGAGCGCCTTCGATCTGATTGACTTTTTCGCAGCGTCCCGACGAATGCTGCCGCAACATGCCCAGAATGGTGACCTCCGCCATGGCCGCGGAATGCGGACTTCCCGACGGGCCCCCCTCTGGAGGTCCTCCGATGGGCGGTCCCCCGATGGGCGGCCCCATGAGGGGTGGCTCTCCCGCGGGAGGTCTTCCGCCTCCGTTCTCTGTAAGAATACTTTTTTATATTTACTCACAAATGTACAACGAGACATACGAGCACATTATCAATTCTATTCTAGGTGAAGCGATTTATAAGCGGATGCGGTAGGATGTAGGATGCGGGTTTTCGATTTTACTTTTCGAATCTGGCACGACCCGGCGGACGCGGGACTGCGGACTTCTCCTTCCGACGATTCAGTCTTCCGCTTCGATGAGAATAGCTTTGACTTAAAAAAGTTGCTCAGAGGGTAGTTTTCAATTATATTGGTATTGCGTTAGGGGTCACGAGTACATCTGAGATTCTCTAGTATTCTGTAGTATCTGAATCCTCGGGGTAACGATCGGCAGCATTTTGAATTCGTTTTCTTAGCTTTGAAGCCGAGATTTCAATTACGGCACTTATTTTAGTACACGTACTCTAACAAATTTATTAAAAAATATGCCGTTTCAGTGCGAGCCGTTCAATTGCATCACGAAGAAGATGAACATCGCGGGTGCGGACGGCAAGATCGACAAGGCCGCGGCCACGGCTCGGATGGGTCAGGACTTCACCGGAGAGTGGAAGCCCGCCGCCGACGTCACTCTGCAGAAGTGCCTAGCGGAACTGGGCTCCGGAGACGCCTGCGAGGCCGCCAAGTTCGGGGGGTGCTTCATGCACAACCTCTTCGTGGTGAGACAGCAATGCTATACAAATCGTACCTCCGCTCTTCGTGAATAATTATACATTATCAATATACAGTGTGTAAAAATTAAAGAAATAATAGTCAATCGGTCTAACGGGGATCCTATCGGGACCCCTCTCGACCCCTCGGCGTACGCCGCGGCGCGGTCTGCTTCAGCGTGTGTGTGCTTTCAGAACTGCCCCGCGAGCGAGTGGTCCGACACTGCCGACTGCAACGCGGCCAAAGCGTTCTTCCAGACTTGCGAGCGACCGTTCTAGACAACTACCGACAACTTCGACACGTTTACGTCATAAATTGAAATATAATCCAGCAAAATATAGCTTCACAACATTTGTATTTAGGCATTCCTATATTATTATGAATAAAAATTATACTTGCAACTAAAATTATCGAGAACTTTTTCATTGTCTCCTCTAAAAAAATATGATGAGTATTGCCTGTCGGGCTAGTCCCGGAACTCCCGCGCATCCCCGCGCATCCCCGCGCATCCCCGCGCATCCCCGCGCATTCCCGAGCATCCCCGCGCATCCCCGCGCATCCCCGCGCATCCCCGCGCATTCCCGAGCATCCCCGCGCATCCCCGCGCATCCCCGCGCATCCCCGCGCAGCCACACGGAGCGGTGCGCCCGGCCTCGAGCGACGACAGATTGCAGTTTATAGTAATTGTACCGAAAAGTTTTTCCAAGCCGTTAAATTGTAGAGATATACATGAGCGTGAGTAATTTCCGTAATATGCCTGCATTTCGTATTCCTGACATGTTTTCCGATTAATCATGAAGGTCATGCAGAAGTGTTAGATAGATCATTTTAATTATAATAATTAAATATAGATTGTATTATCCGAATCGAGCGAGCACGACGAGACGACAATGACGGTCCATTTAATTCTGCCGCAGGTGTGACGAGTCGCGGAAAGCGTACCGCTCCACTGCCGTGCCACAATGGAGGTTCCGCCCTCCGCACTCGTCGAGTGCCCCAGCTTTACCGGCAACGACAACGATGGCCGGGACGATCCCTCGATTGTGTGAAATGTACTAAAATGTGTATTTTTATGTTATACTAGCGGATACCAGGCGTGTGCTAGCGGATAAACAATCTTTTAGTGTGTAAATATAAAGATTTTTCGGCGTTCCAACTCTGGAGCAAGCAACATATAATTAGCCCTGCGAAAAACAGAAATTTTCTAAGTTCAATCCGGCAACAATTAGCAATTGGCCTTGAGCCTTGTTGATAGTTATGTCAAAAGCCATAAAAAAAACATTTTGCTGGTTGTGTTCTAAGTATAATATTTTGGACTTCATCATTTGTGGCGAAGCGGCGTCTTCCGAGCCATTTCTTCAGGTTTGGGAACAGTAAAAAGTCACTGGCAGCCAAATCTGGCGAATATGGTGTGTGGTCGACCAATTTGTAGCCAAAATGGCGTAATTTTGCCATTGCAATGGCTGACTTGTGCGCCGGTGCGTTGTCTTGGTGAAAGAGCATATTTTTTAGAGCCATTCCGGGGCGTTTTTTCTTCAGTTTGCCATCGAAACGGTCAAATAACTAGGCTTAGTACTTTCCAGTGATGGTTTTACCCTTTTCTAAGTAGTCGATGTGGAAAGTGCCTTTTGAATCCCAAAAAAACAGTCGCCTTAACCTATCCGACCGAATGAGTCGTCTTCGCCTTCTTCGGCGGCGCTTCACCCCTTTTTCTCCACTGCTTCGACTGTTCCTTGGTCTCCGATGTGTAATAATGGATCCATGTCACATAGACGGTTACGAATCGGGGCCAAAAATTGGTCGGATTATGTTTTAAAATCGCCAGAAGCGTCTCCAAAGTGGTCACATGTTTGCGTTTTTGCTCGATCGTGAGCAAACGCGGCACCCATCGCGCTGAAAGCTTGCGCATATGCAAATTATTGTGCACGATGTTGTGAACACGGTCCAAAGAGAAGTTCACAGCCTCTGCTAGCTCTCTGATTTTGATTCGGCGATCGGCCATAATGATGTCATGGATTTTTTTATATTTCCGGCATGGTGACGATATTTGCCCCCCCCCCCCCCCCCGGGCGGTCCTCATCAAAAACACTCAAAGACCACGAAAAAATTCAGCTTTCCAAAACTTGACTATTGTTAACGATAGATCAGACTCTCCGTAAACAGAACCCAACTCAGCTTTGATTTCCGCATTGTTTTTCTCTTTCAAATGAAGGGATTTAATCACCGAACGATACTCAATTTTTTGCATTTTTCACAAATCGCAAAAGACGCTTCACGTTTATGGCTGCTAAAACAAAAACTAAATGTTTTTTTGCTTCAAATTTTGACGTGTGTCATCTGAAGGATGGCAGATGTCAAAAATTTTGTTCTATAATAACGCTATCTATGTTAGACCGGGTATACCTCGAACCGCCTACGTATGTATATATGATTATATATAACATATATTATATATAGATATATATATATATATATATATATATATATATATATATATATATATATATATATATACTATATGTATACATATACTAACTATTGTTATAAAAAAATTATTTCAGTCACTGGTGGATTAAAAATAAAAATCTGTCACTATAGCATAATAAGCAAATTTTACCTCAATCAGGGTATACACAAAATTTTCAATTTTTTTTTTTTTGTTTTTGTTTTAAGCATGTATAAAGATTACAAAGTAATAATCGAAGGTAATAGATAGTTTTAAAATTTTACTATTATATACTTATAACGTGTACGTATGTCACAGAAATTTTAAAATTATTTTAAGGGCCAATCACTATATCAAATTCAAGAGTTTCATTAAAATAATTTAAAATATAATATAAAATATATATATATGTATATATATATATATATATATATATATATATATATATATATATATATATATATATATATATATATATATATATGTATGTATGTATGTATACATATTTATATAGTAGATATAAATAAATATATATGTGATTAAAAATAAAAGCCCTGGCAGTATAGCATTGGAAAAATATGTAATGCTATATAAGTATTGTACTAGTCACAGGTGACATCATTATTCGATACAATTCATCATGATGTGGTCCTACAGAATTTTTATTATCTTTTCTATTATTCTGGTATGATTTATTTTTTTCAAGTTGTCCGATATTATATTGATATTATTTCTAAAAATTATTCAACATTAAACAAAGTTTTTTTCCAGTTAACAGAAGGACAAGATTGTAATGATATGCCCAAAACAGTAAGTATTTATTTAGTGGTTGTAGTTTGTTTGTATAAATTTAGATAACTTTTAATAAATAAATATTTTTTCAGAGACAAAGTGAATGCTGCCCATCCCAACCTAAATACAAAACCCAAGAACTGGCTACAGAATGTGGACTTCCACAGCCACATCATACTCGTGGCAAACCTACTGTAAAGCAAAATTATTGTTTTAGATAATATTTATATATGACTTTTGCAAATAGAAATCACTTCCAATGCTTTAGTATTTACATTCTATCAAAACGAAATGAGTTTCTTGTATGAATAAGAACCATATTCATAGATTTTATATACAAAATGCATATATTGACAACCCACATGGACTCAAGTTGAAACAATATTGTAGTAGTGTCTTTTTATTATTTATTTTGGCTCTCAAAACAAAAGCCAGCTTGAATACGAGTGCAAAAAATTTATTTATGAAACGTTATATATTTAAATAATACAATATATAACATCCATGAAACATGAATGGTTCAATTCAATCAATCTATCAATTTATCAACTTTATAAAATAAAATAAAAATAATATTCTACTTTTTCTAGTGTGATGGAATCCTCTGTATGATGAAGAAGTTTAGTCTTATGGCAGGCGAAACTGATGTTGATATTCCGGCTTTCAAGACGTTCATGGAACAACAGTATCCTCTAGAGTGGAAGAGCGCCATCGGGGCTGCAAGCCAGACATGCGCCGCCGAGCAAGCAACAGCCGCCACTGACCCTTGTCCTTCAAGGAAATTCGTGCGCTGCTTTAAACGAAACTTAATGCTCGTAATTACCAAATTATTCATTAAACCGAAATTAAGTTTTTTTCGTATGTTATATTTTTGTTGTATGAAAAAGTTTTTTTTTATTTCAATCAATTCAGTTATTATTAAAGAGCAAATTTATTTTAGAAATTTTGAGTACAAAATTAACAGAAGTCTACTGCAGATTTATTTGTGTATGGCAAATTATTTTTGGTTATTCAGACGGATTTTAATAATAGATCTATATTTAAGGGTTAAAATTATATATATTAATATGATTAGGCACATTTTTTCACACATTGAATATGATTAAAGAAACGCTCAGAAAAATATAATTGTGACGTCAGCATAATCGGATAAATGGACCGGCCATGTGAGCTTGGGGATGTGAGTTCGTATCTCACACAAGTCACGATGATATTTTTCTGAGCGTTTCTTTAATCATATTCAATATGTGAAAAAATGTGTCTAATCATATACCTGTATAGGTAAATAAATACACACTTGATTGACGTTCAATCCACAAAATAGACATATGCAATTATATATACAAGTAGCTTGACAATGTAACAAAATCTTTACACTGTAATAGAAAAATTAACTTTATTTTATCTGCTCATATGCAATATATTATTTACAGAATTGCCCGGCATCTATATGGATTACGAGCAGTGAGTGTAATGCTGTGAAGACTTTTCATCAAAAGTGTCCAATGGCTATGAACAAGTCCCAACGCACCTGAAAAAATGCGCAATTACTATTATGCTTTCTTTTTGACTAGCACTTTTTTTTTGGGTATTACTTTTATGTGCTCAATGCTTTTGGTGGTCTATGCAATATTTTTTTATGAATGTTTTATTTTGAAATAAATATTTGAAATGAATTAATAAAACTATTAAGTTTTCATCCATAAATAATATTCCAATAAAATTCATGCATTTCTGTGATACATATAGATCCCATGCCATTTTTACTTTCCAGGTTTTTTGGGTTAGGTTAGGTTCACAATTTCTTTACTAAGTTTACTCCTTTATTATCTCAACACTGGAAATAATTTTAAGAAATAATAAGGTACATATTTGTAAATAACATCAATTGTAAACACAATAGACTTTAAGCCAACGGTAATCATTGAGTAAATATAGTAGGGCTTTAAATTTATTGAAGCTCTTATACGCACATCATAAATTGATACTATATATATATTTTTTATTTTTTTATTAAGTGGCATTGATTAAGATATCACAAATAGTTTATTATTTATATTTATTTGTAACATAAATGTATAAAAACACACACGTGTGTATATTTACATATGGTATTTATATTATTACAGGGTGTCCAAACAGAGCGTCGAGTATTTGTTAGTTCAGTAGAACAAAAACCTACTGGTAATCAAGTTTTTTTTTTCAAGCAAAGACGATTTTTTAATGTTCAACGCTTGGCTTCGCTTTCGGATGGATAAATACGGATTTTGATGAACTGACGCTTCCACTTCTTCGATTGATTCCTGGTCGCGGACTGAACGAAGGCAACCAGAGTTTTGAATTTTTACCGTCGCACCTGTATTTTCGAACATTTTCTAATACTATCGTCACTTGGTGCATTGCGTGTACGATACTCCGCACGATACAAACGTTGAGCAGTCACTATTGAATCACCGTTAAAATAATACGCTCGTACGCAAAAAGCGCGATGCGTCCCCGGGTACTGCTCCATAGCGACTAAAACTCCACAAAATGGCGGACTCCAAGATTCCCTCGTCGCGCGAAATCAAAAAAATTTCCTTTTTTATTTGTTCGAAAAAGGAAATTTTGTTTATTAACTTTATTGAAATTTATTAACTTTTTTATCTTAATGCTAGCGGATATATTGAGATTTTTCGGCGTTCCAACTCTGGAGCAAGCAATATAACAGGAATGTTGCAAGTTATGGCAAAAGCCGGACGCATTAAAAAATGTAATCGCTTGAAATCGAAGGGCAAATTGGTTGAAATTATTGGAATTTGTGGTATCAGCACATTTGCCGCTAATGATTGTGGCTTTGGTTAACTTCAGCGATAGTTTTTTAACAGCAAGTCTTGTTCCGTTGCACAATTTAGGCGGATCTAAGTTGCGAATGAGCAACTATTGTGAACCTACTTTTATAGTTAAGATGTGTGGTGGCATTCCAGATGGTTCCATAGAGAAAAAAACTCTATTGGATAGTTGACAGCTTGTTCCTCATTTAAAACTGTGTCAATCGTTTTGTACTTGACAACTTCACCGGGTAGCACAACTACAATTGACCATTTTCTAAATGAACAGCATGATGTTGAACAATTGGATATCGTTTCTTGAATACTGAAACCAAGAATTCGCCAGACCGTTTCATTACTACTGATGTAACGACCCATCTGAAATTGAGTAATTTCATCGTTTCGATTTGAAATCTCGAACACTGCCTTTGTTAACATATTTGCATATGTACTTGTGAAATGTAAAATGTTTTTGACAGTATTGGACTGTGTGGAACAATCCATCTGTTATCAATGTCAATATCAACGTTTCTTAAATTAATGGTGGTGGTGAATCCTCCATCTTCTGGCTTTCGCCGTCTGTATTTCGGATATCCATCCTCACCAGTTTGAGTTTCATTAATCAAATCGCGTGGATATCTTTTCGTGCATATGCCGTCTTTTATGCACGGCGAATTCAT
Organism: Atopsyche davidsoni; assembly: GCA_022113835.1. Lineage (NCBI taxonomy): Eukaryota > Metazoa > Arthropoda > Insecta > Trichoptera > Hydrobiosidae > Atopsyche > Atopsyche davidsoni. The sequence continues at coordinate 14,660,051 of JAILWY010000005.1, read as the reverse complement.
ATTCAATGCTCCGCATGGGCCGTGAATCATGTTCTTACAAACAACGTCAAAAAGTATCGGATCTTCATGTTGATTCGGTAGTTCAGCAGATATAACACTATCGATTTGAGTTGGAACAATTTTTTCCTTCAGCCAAATTAGACTATGAGTGTGCGGTAAACCCTATTTTTGCCATTCAATCAAATACATCTAGCATTGCACTTCGCCGTATATATGATTTTTTATCGTGAGTGTTACCAACTCGATGGCTGGATAAATTCTTTTGAATTTGAACTTAATCTAGATGTTATTTATTATTGTTAAAAGTGATGGCGACCGCCAGACCGGCGCTGTTTTTTATGTTTAAACTGGTGAATCCCCGTGTACAACGCGACTTTGAAAGCTGATCGCCTGGGAATAATGCTCGTGGCAAAGTTATGTGCAAAACCGCCATTATAACTTCGATTTTTAACGACTTACACATGCGAGTAAGCTGATATATTTAAACCAGAAAAATAGATCGGATAACTAGGCGTGTGAACAGGAAGACATCATCTTTTCCTTTGTTCGTAAACCGTATAAAATACCAATGAGAATCCCCATAGGGGCTAGTGTGTTCAATATGTCTTCATGGGATACATGGGAAGGAGGCACTCCGGTAAAACGTAAGCTGCGTTTTTATCGTAATGTCCGGCGAGGTTATGGAAAGTTCATACCTGCCGTGATGATCGTTGTGGGACTTACAAACCCCCAATGAGTGGAAAAGCAACGCGCGAAGGAACCACGACCGCGTGCGTGAAGATACGACCACGGATTGGCGTATTCTGTGCTAACATCTTGTCAGGTGACGTAATTATCGTGGGAGGTCCCGCACACCTCACTGAATATACCGCCGCGAGTTCGGAAGTATATTTTCGCCGTTGATGTTAAGTTGCTTATGATAATGGATGTAGATCAAAAGGCTGGCGAAATGTTTGCGTATTCGTTTATTAAGATGGACAAAAGAATATTACGTGGTTACTAGTCGAGTGTCTGCGTCTCTCTGTGGCGTGGGTGGCCTTATCGCTAGGGTGTAGGGGTTGTCGTAAAATTAGAAAGTCTTTACCTGCGGCAGGGGCGGAGCTAACCAAGACAAATAATGTAGCGGTGTATTTACACTGACCGCTACAGGAGCCCCTTCTGAGTTGATAGCTATCAACGATACTAATATATGAAAGGTTTTAGTAAAATAAATCTTGCATCTCAAAACGAGTAACCACGTAAATTAAAAACAAATTACATGAAGAGAAAAAAAAATAAAACATTGCTGACATGGTACGCAGACCACGCAAAAAAACATATATCAAATAAACTTAAAAAATGATGTAGTTCGCAGACTACGAAAGAGGTGTAAAATATATAATTAGGTACATAAATAAAAATAAAACATACTGTAACATAAATATTAGAGTCGAACTTTTGTAGCACAAATAAATCTGCTAGAATGGAAAAAGATAATACAAAATTCTAAATTTTTAATTGACGTTTTTTGAAAAAAAATATACATGTCTGATCATCGTTTTCTATCTAGAAAATATCTTTTGCAAATTGTTTTCCTCCTCGCTCGTTGTTTATCCAAATTGCGCGTAATCTGGCTAACTTTCGAACAAGGGTGAAAATAAAATGCTCAGAAATTCAATGGTTGAATCGAACAGGTAATTTGGAGATTCTACCAGAACGTGTGATCTTTTTGTAATTTAGCTTAGGTGACTGAATTGTTTCGTCATTGTTAACGTTTTTTGAATTTATATTTTTTACTATTATTTGATCATTATTTGGTGGTTGTACATTCGTATTGTTGTTGTTTTCCGTGAAAAATGCCGGTTTAACACGATCTATTGACACTGTAACTACTTTGTTATTCTGTTGGATTTTAAAAACTTTTTCGTTTCTTTCTATAATTTTGAACGGGCCCTCATAAGGAGCGACTAGAGGTGACTTGACCTCTCGTCTTAAAAAAATATGAGAACAGCTTTTAAGTTCCTTATGGATGAAGATTTTTCGCTTATCTAATCTAATTCTAGTTACCGGCTTTAAATTCTCAAAATAGGACATTAATTGTCTTGTGAAATCGGTGTTATTGCAATCTGTGATTACGGGGTTGAACATTTCTCCGGGCATTTTCGGAGACGTAGCGTACGTCATCTGTGCAGGACTGTAACCAGTGTCTTCTTTAATTGCGGATCTAAGTCCGAGTAAGACTAATGGTAACTCCTGTGTCCAAAATGACACATTTTTGCAGCGAGTCATGAGAGCTGCCTTGAGTGTTCTATGAAGGCGTTCGATTTTACCGTTAGCTTTAGGGTTGTACGCTGTTGTTCGATTGCGTACAATTCCGATTTTTTTTTAAATTTGGCTAAACAACATGGATTCGAATTGTGTACCTCTGTCTGTTGTAATGTATTTTGGACTACCGAATCTGGAGATCCAACCACTTATTAGTGCGTTGGCTATTGTTTCCGCAGTAATATCTTTGACTGGGACAACCTCCGGCCATGATGTTTTTCTATCTATTATCGTTACAAGATATTTGTTTCCTTGTGACTCAGGCAATGGACCGACGATGTCGATATGGATATGCTCAAATCGCTCGGTGTTTGAAAACGATCCAAGTGGTGTCGTTGTATGTTTTGTTACCTTACACTTTTGACATGTAATGCAGTTCCTAACCCATTCAGTCAAGTCTTTGTTAATATTTTTCCAAAAGAATTGTTTTTTTACGAGGTATTTCGTTTGGCGTGTACCCGGGTGACTCAAATTGTGGATGTGTTGAAATGCACATTTACGAAAAGTTTCTGGTAAATATAATTTGGCCATCGCGCCTGTAGTTTCGTAAACGTGTACTATTCCTGTGTTAGCAGTTGTAAGTTTTAAAAATTTTAGATTTTTATTTTTTTGTAGAGTTTTTAATTCGTTATCCGTTGCTTGTTGCAAGGCTAATTCTTTGAGGTCAAACAGTGCAGGTAAAGTGATTTGATTGATTCGCGATAATGCGTCCGCTACTGTGTTTTCGTTTCCTTTAACAAATTCAATTTTATTACAAAATTGCGAAATGTAATCCATTTGTCTAGATCTTCTTGGGGTGTCTGTTGCTGAATCTTTTTTGTTAAGCATATATATAAGTGGCTTGTGGTCGGTGAAAATAGTTAATTCTCTACCTTCGACCATTTTACGAAAATGTCTTATGGACATGAATATGCCGAGCAGTTCTCGGTCATACGTGCTGTATTTGCACTGAGCGCCTGTTAATTTTTTGGAAAAGAAACCAAGTGGCTTCCATTTTCCGTCAGAATGCTGTTGGAGGACTCCTCCAACACATGACTCGGAAGCGTCTGTCCACAGCGACAGACTTGCATTTGCATCAGGGTGTGCCAATGAAATAGCTTTTAGCAGGCTGTCTTTACATTGGTCGAATGCCTGTAATGCAGTATTAGTCCATGTGATAGGCGTTTTGTCGTTTTTCTTTGCTTTATGAAGAAATTTGTTAAGTTCACTCTGTATTAAAGCAGCTTTAGGTATGGATTTCCTGTAGAAATTCAGCATACCTAAAAAGCGTCTCAATTCGTTGACCGTTTTTGGTTTAGGAAAAGAGTTGATTAAGTTTAATTTCTCAGGAGTAGGTGAAGCGCCTTCCTTTGAAATATGATACCCCAAGAAGTCAATTTCTGTTTTGAAAAATTCGCATTTCCCTACATTGATTGTAATGCCGAATTTAGTTAGACGATCGAGAACCGTTCTTACGTTTTTTTCGTGTTCTATCTCGTTTTCTGAGGAAATTAAAATGTCGTCCAAATAAGCGAAAGCAAAATCGATATCTCTGAGTGCCGTGTCAATAAAACGTTGGAAAGATTGTGCAGCATTTCTCAGTCCAAAATTCATTCGCGTGAATTCAAAAAGTCCGAAGGGTGTATTTATTGCCGTTTTGGGGATGTGTTCCGGAAAAATTGGAATTTGATGATAAGCTCTAACTAAATCTAATTTCGAAAATATTGTTTTATTATGTAACTGGTAAGTGAAATCTAATACGTGTGGAATCGGGTAACGATCTGGAATTGTAATCGCATTTAGCCTGCGATAGTCGCCACAGGGGCGTATGTCTCCCGATTTTTTTTGCACAATGTGCATCGGATTTGCCCAGGGGCTATCCGATGGGCGACAAATTCCCAATTCGATCATCTTAGAAAATTCATTCTTTGCAGCTTTGTATCTACTCGGATTTAAAGGTCTAGGCCTCTCGAAAATGGGCGAGCCTGTGGTGTGAATAAAATGTTGAATGTTGTGCTTGACCGCAGAGGGATTAGTCTCTGGTCTTGTAATTGAAGGATATTCCGCTAATATTTTGTGTTGCAGATTGTTAATATCTACAGAATGCACTGTTGATTCAACAACAGAAATGGGCAATGCACGAGTTACGTATCGTGTTGCGTTATTCAGGATTCGCCGACCGTATAAATCAACAAGTAAATTATTTTTTTTAAGAAATCTGCGCCGATGATTGATTTATTGACATCCGCAATAACGAATGTCCAGTTATATTTTTTTCCAACTCCCAGATCGATATTCAAATTCCGTTTCCCGTACGTTGCAATCTTTGAACCGTTAGCTGCGAAAACTTGAGAATCCGTACTATAATTATATTTTCGAAAACAACGTTTTGCTAACACTGAAATATCAGCGCCTGTATCGATTAAAAAATTAATGTTGTTGCATTTGTCCTGAATGCAAAGACGGGCTGTATTAGATCCATCGGCCAACTCGTAAACCGAACTAATTAGTTTTTTTTTTCTTGGTAGAATTTACACCCTGGTAAGCATTTGCGCGCACGGTTTTCAAATCTATTATGATAATAGCAGATACCGTTTCGGATCTGCGGACTGTTGTATTTTCGATTGAAATCTTTGGGTTTGTAAAAGTTTGAATTGGAGTCTGACGATTTATTATTATGCCACGTACCTTAAGTTCTTGGGTTGTCGTTTTGCCGTACATCGACCTTGCTGATTTGGTCGTTGTCCATGGTTTCCATCACATTGTCGGCAACCTTGGCTCGTTCCTCCGGGCTGGTTGTGTTGCACATCGCCATCATTGTCCTGACCTGGCGTGGAAGTCGCTGTTCCCAGAGATTGATGAGGGCGCTGTCGCTGTATTGTCCTGTCGCCAGATCCTTCATCCGGCGTAGCAGTTGGGACGGTTTCTGGTCACCTAGCTCCAGTTTGGTCAGAGTTGTCATCTTCTGTGCCTGAGACTCTTCGTAAATGTCTAAGAGTCTCTGCTTGAGTGTCTCGTATTTGTTTTCGGCGGGAGGATTTTCCAAGATGTCGAGAATACCTCTGACCTCGTCTTTAGCAAGTTTTCCGACCACTATTTGAAATTTGGCAAGGTCGGACTGTCTTGCTGCTGTTAGGACTGTTTCTATTTGGGAAAACCAATGTCTCGGCAGATCCCTCCAAAAGTCTGGGATTCTTGATGAGATGGTTATTGGACTGATCTCCTCCTTGTTCTCCTGGGCCGCTGAAGAGACACCGCGTTTGTGCGAGTGTTGTTCCGGTTTTGTGGCCATCTTGTTTTGACGGCGTCGATAGTTCTTGAATAAGGAGAGCTCTCTTGCAAGGACACTGAATTAAAATTATGCTGTACTTGCGTAATTTTCTGTCCGTCTGGTTGCAGTTTTCAGGTTCGGGGTCACCACTTTCGCCGTTGATGTTAAGTTGCTTATGATAATGGATGTAGATCAAAAGGCTGGCGAAATGTTTGCGTATTCGTTTATTAAGATGGACAAAAGAATATTACGTGGTTACTAGTCGAGTGTCTGCGTCTCTCTGTGGCGTGGGTGGCCTTATCGCTAGGGTGTAGGGGTTGTCGTAAAATTAGAAAGTCTTTACCTGCGGCAGGGGCGGAGCTAACCAAGACAAATAATGTAGCGGTGTATTTACACTGACCGCTACAATATCGACCTCTGTTGTCGGTTCAAAGTGAAATTGAAAAGTGTTTTAAATAAGTGTCTTATACGAAAGTGTTTAAATAAGTATCTTATAAGTAAAATGTTTGAAATTAATAATAAATAAGTGTCTTGTAAAATGATAAACGAGTATCTTATAAAAGTTGATGAAATAAAAGATTATACACGAATGAAGTGTTTGAATTACCTACTATACAGTCCACTAATTATTCACGAATCCTTTGGCGAACTCGTGAACGAATCTCGAAGAAATTTGAACGCTTACCAGTGTCTCGAAAGTGAGAACTATACCTGGTAGGGCGTCGCCAATAGTGAGATCCATAAGCTTTTGCTTGAAAACTCTAGCTGTCAGATCGTGTCTGTGATGCGATGACTGACCAGGCGATAGCAAATCTTTGATTTCCGACCAAGCAGGATTGTACGAAAATGTGATGAAAAGATCTGGTAGCAAATTAATGACAGTTCTGTGTTGTTTTTTTTTTGTTGTTGTGGCAGCTTGCATTATACAACGGCAATGTCATACTTTGTAATCTTAACAAACACCAAGAACAGTGTTTTTTTTGTTGGGAGCCTGCATTATCCGCGAACATGGCAGTTTTTTTTTAAATGTATTCGCGAACCCAAGATGTTGAAACTTTTGTATGGGAAATGTCGAAAATCTACGTAATTAATAAACCGAGTTTGATAACTAATTGTTTAATTTAAGTGGTCTAAAACCACCTTAGTATTATTGGCTTTCAAATAAAACCAGTTTGTAATAATGGTTCCAATGCCTATAGCAGCCAGATCCCCGCTGGTTTTGGAGTTTGTATTTTATATATATAGATATTTATTTATACGCAAATTATTTCACCAGGCTTCTGATTTTCAACCATACATCAATCCAGCACTCTCCAAATCTCAACAACATTATATCTTCTGCAAAATTGGTGACTTCTACATTGACCTGCGAAAGACGTTGGATCAAATAAGAAAAGAGTCACAGAAGAACTGAGAAGTTTTCAAGACAGATGGAGTGTACTAGACGAATTGCACAAAGAACTGTAATAACTTATAGGATTTGGATTTCAGTGACGGGAGGTGTGAATTCAAACGCAACGTTTTCTGTTCGTATTCTCAACTGCCATTTATTGAACATGAAGTAAGTTACAATATAGGTTTTATCCATGCAGCCGGTTAAAAACGCCGGCCCTCGCCCAGCGACATGAAGTTAGCGTCAAACGCTTAGCTGACGTCTCGTACATGGAGTATAAACTATTTTTTCGTGGAATTTAAAACAAAGCTAATATGCTTGATATGCAATAATTCTGTTTCTGTTTTGAAAGAGTATAACATTAAACGGCATTACGAGGCTAATATAGGTTTGATTAGTTTGGACTTAAGGGGGAGGGGGCTTCTAGCGCAAAGTAGTGGGTAGAGGCTTTTTTTGCTTGTGTGGCCTTTTATTCGGGCGGCTGCGATGTGGGGGTGCCATGCGAGGCTCCGATCCAGATGGACTCCAAGGTATTTCACCTTTTTGTTCCATTGGATCGGCTTGCCGTCAGCTCGTAAGGGGTCGGTGCGATCGTTGCCAGGGTGTTTCCAGGTGAAGATTATTTCCTCAGTCTTCCCCTGGTTGACTTTGATCTTCCATTTTTTGTAAAAGGCACTGATTGAGTCGAGTCCGACCTGGAGTCTTTTCACGGTGGTGTTAGTGCGATTTGAGGTGGAATAGCAGGCAGTGTCGTCCGCGTAGAGCGCTAGATCGCATCCCTTGGGCGTAGGTAGGCCACTGATGAAATGGGAAAATAGGAGTGGAGCTAGGAGGAGGAGGCTCCCGGGAGTGAGACGGCAAATTGTCTGTCACTGAAAAAGATGCGAGAACATTGATGATGTAGAGAGGGATTCCCGACATGAACAACTTGTGCAGCAGACCGTCGTGCCAGACCGTGTCGAAGGCTTTCTCTATGTTCATGAAGATCATGCTGGTCTTCTTGTGCATGTTGAAGTCTTTCGTCACATGGTCTGTCAGTCGGATGAGCTGCTTAGAGATCGAGTGGTCTGCCCTGAAGCCAAACTGTTGGTCCTGGATGGCCTTCTGGTTGAAGGGAAGGTATCTCTTGAGAATTATTCTCTCGAGTATTTTGCTTAAGCCGCACAGGAGGCCTGTAGCTCACCGGAAGGACTTTGCCCTTTCTGGGCTTGTGGATGGGGATCACGTTGGGACATTTCCACTGTGTGGGGAAGTGACCTTGCGGAGAGGGAGCTTAGAAATTATGCGCGCCAGTTCGGCTGGGCGCACGAGAATCACGCTTTGGGTCGGGCGATGGCCGTCAGTGAGTCTCGTACGAGAGCCTCCGTGTGTTCGTCGCGCATGTCTAGGGTGAGAGAGTGCGATCTCTCAAAGCCGTCAGCAAGGGCTTTGGACTTGTCTGTTGTGGAGTAGACTATGTCACCCGCGTGCCTCAGGGGGGGGACCTGACTGCGTGTGCAGCGTAGGGCCTTCGCCATACGCCACAGGGTATCGTCAGTGAATTCTAGCGAGGCTAGTTTTCTCTGCCAGGCACAGGCCGCCTCGATTTTGACTTCGCGGACGATGAAGTTGGAGAGGGATGGATCCACCATGGATTTGGTGGATCTGTCTCGAGTTTTTTGCCACTCGCGTCGCAGTGTATTGCGTACTTTGATCATGTCGATGACACTTTCGGAGAGCTCGAATCTGTGTTTTCGAGGCGGAGGCTCGGGTGGGATGGCGAGGTTTTTAGCCTCGTTTATGAGTCCTGTGAGATAGGTGACTGAGTCTTCGATGGCCTCAGTCGATGCGAGTGTGGCGGAGCTCAGAGAGATGTTGGAGTTTAAGTGAGACTTGTACTTGGGCCAGTCAGCCCGTCTTATGTCGGGCCTCGGTGTCCTAGTCTCTTTCTCCAGCTCGCCTCCGAGCGTGAAAAACACCGGGAGGTGGTCCGTTGAGAGCTCATGGAGCGTTTTGAGGCCGGACACGGTGTCGGCATCCTTTGCAAGTACAACGTCAAGGAAGGATGGGGATCGTTTGTGTACAGAGGGGTAGTCGGGTGTGTGGATCTCGAATAGATGGCTGGACTCTAGTTCGATTAGGGTCCTGCCATTTAAGTTTGTCCCAGGCGTGTGAAACCTGTTAAAGTCCCCATTAGCCACGACTTTTTTTTTTTTTTTTCAAAATTCTTTTATTTTTCATTAAGTTTATTACAATAGATCTTATAACTAATGTTTTGGTGGAGTGTTTGGCTATCCCCGTCCTGCGCGCAGGTTTCGGGGCTCTCAATGTGTGACTTAGGTGGTAGCGTACATGATTTACTGTGGTTGTGATATTGTGTTAGGCAGGGAAAATGAGTGGGAAAAACCCTTTATTCGCATGTGTTTATGTGTAATAAATATCTACGAACTAAATAACAAAGATAGACGTTCGAAGCCGCTTATATAGGGTACCGACGCATTCGTAGATAACAGGAAGAATCCCACGTCTCGGGGGGTGTCTTATTACGAGGAAGATTCACACGAAATGCTATCGCGGTTTCACTGACCGCTTATCGTGGATCGAATGACACATTCCAATGGGCCATAAGACACGTGTTCCGATGTAGGTACTAAACCCTACACTAGCAAAAAATTGAAACCATATTCAGATGGTGAAATGGTTAAGGAATGTTTGGAGAGTGTCGTTAAAATTCTGTGCCCAGAAAATAAAACGGACTTCTCAAAAATAAGCCTGTCTCGTCAAACTATTACCAGACGTGTGGACGACATTGGAAAACATATTGAAGATAATTTGAAAAATCTATTTTCCAAATAGTTTTGAACAGGTTGAGCAACATGTGGCCGAGCATTGTCTTGTTGGAAAATCGATGTCTCATGTCTGGTCTCCCATTCAGGCCATTTTCCCTTCAATGCTCTCTTTTAACGAATCAGTTGTTGTGGGCTTCAATTTTTACGATTTTTTGCTCTTTGGGTTGCCTTAATGAATCCATTATTTGTCGCCAGTAACAATTCGTTGCAAAAACGGCTTCTTTTTATGACGCTCGAGCAGCATTCCAGTCATGCAAAATTGTCTTTCCACGTCTCTCGGGCTCAACTCGTATGGCACCCAATTTCCTTGCTTCTGGATGAATCCCAATGCTTTTAGGCGCTTGGAAATCAGGCGCAGGTCAAATCATTTCGCAAGCTCTTCTTGTTTTTGACACGAGTCTTGATCGAGTAACACTTTCAATTCTTCATCTTCAAAATGTTTTTGTCTTTGATGTCAAATCGCCACTTTAAAAGCGTTGGAACCTCTCAAAACACTGTGTTTCCGCAAGAACATGTTTGCCATACAATCCCATGAGCAAGCGATGACTTTCAGCTGAAGTTTTCTTAGAAAAAAAGTGACTCAAAAAATGCTGTTTTTTTCGCCATATTTCAAAATTTTCCAAGATTGAAAAAAATATGATGCGCACAAGCAAATCAAATTCTGTTGACTAATTTTGACACCTTATAAATAGAGCTTAAAATGATACGTATATCAATGATTTTCTACAGTGCATACACAAGTGTCGGTATTTAGTGTCAAATTTCGGTTTTTAATTTATATACATATTAAATGAATTTTTGTTGAACGGCCCAGTAGGAAATCTCATTTCCTTAATTTGGCCCGGCAGCTGAAAAAGGTTGGCCACCCATGCTGTGCATCCAAATAACGCTGAATGTTACTATTTGAGAATGTTGCTTCACACAGTCAAAGGTCCAACATAATTCCATGCTTTGAAAACGGTTAATGAAGAAATATGTGAAACGTACAGAGAAGCATGTATCGACTCGGCTTACTTAAAAACGGTCAGCATTGGGACACGACATTGGCAGAAGCAGCTCTCACGTGACTTTCGCCACAAATTCGCACGCTGTTTGCAATTATTTTAACGACTTGCGCGCCTTCTGATTCAAAAAATCTTTGGATCAGAAGAAAACATGAGTGAAATTTTGGGCATGAGCACTAGAGACCAAGGAACAGTCGAAACAGTGAACTTCACCCGGCGAACATGCTCCGAAGAAGGCGAAGACTGTCCTATCGGCCGGAAAGGTGATGGCCACCGTTTTCTAGGATTCACAAGGTGTGATCTACGTTGACTACCTGGAGAAGGGCAAAACGGTCACAGGGCTCTACTATGCCGAATTATTGGGCCGATTCGACGCCGAATTGCAGATAAACGGCCCCATTTGGCGAAGAAAAAAGTGCTCTTCCACCATGACAACGCACCCGGCTTACACCTCAGCCGTCGCCACGGCCAAATTAGTCGAATTGCATTACGAACTGCTCCCCCATCCACCGTATTTTCCAGATTTGGCCCCGTGCGATTATTTTTTGTTTCCAAACTTGAAAAAGTCACTCGCCGGGCAGAAATTTAAGTCGAATGAGGAGGTCATCGCCGCCACGGAGGCCTACTTTGCAGACCTCTAGAAAACGTATTTTTCAGATGGGTTAGAGAAGTTGTCAAGTGTACCGAGCTGGGTCAAGTGTATCGAGCTAAAAGGAGACTATTTTGATAAATAAATCGCCGCTTTTCCAAAATTTTCGTTTTTCTTTTGTAGGCTAAGTACTTATCGGACCGCTCTCGTATATATAAATATATATAAAAATATATAATACATATTGTAAGGTGTATATATATCTTACTGCAAAGGGCACCACCATCTCCTATAGGCATGCAAGTATGTGAATTTATTTTAAACGGACCTCCCAAAATTAAAAAATTCTGAGATGAGACCGAGATGATTATCGTAAAACAATTAAAGAATTATCACAATATACAGTATGTAGCAAAAGAGCGTAAATTAAGTCTAGCATTGGAAAATAATAAAACACGTAGTTAATCATACATACTTAGATGCTTTATTACCAATAAGGTGTCCAGTCTCCTCCGTTTTTCATAATAGCCAGGCATCTTCGAGGCATAATTTCAACTAATTTTTCTGCATATTCACGAGATAATGACTTCCATATGGCCTTTAAATTGCGAGTAAGCTCAGCTGCAGTTAGCGTTTTTTTTCTTCAAAGTTTAAGCTTCATCAACGCTTAAAAGTTTTCAATTGGGTTTGCGTCAGGAGATTGTGAGATACTAGTTGCCTAAAACGAAGCTTCGTCAGAAAAGATTATCTTGATCCAGTCGCGGTCTTTGTTTTCTTGTGCCCAGGACATTCTTTTTTTAACGTGCTTTTCTGAATGAAGCGGTTTCTTCAATGTGCTTCGGTATTTTAACTTAATCTCCATTAAAAGTCTTATTATTGCAGCTAGAGATATATTTAGTCCTTTTTGCTTCAGCTTTTCTTGTGCAGATTGCAAAGATAGACGTGGGTTTTTCAAAAATAGGTCAGTTATCCGCTTATCCTCGGCGGACGACATCTTATTTGTTTTACCACTTTTTGGTAGGTCATCGACGTATTTTGTTTCTAAATATCGGTTTACCTACTTAGTCACAAACGCCTTTGACTTATTCATATACTTTGCAGCCTAAATGCGTGACATTTTTAGTCCTTTAGGATGCAAACAAAGGAACACTGCCTTATAGCGGGAAGCATACGCGCTACTCATCTCTAGAAATGTGCACTCTGTGCGAAGTAAACACTAAAACTGAATAATTTTTACGATGCATTAAGGGCAAAACGTTGGACTACTTGCTTGTTCCTTTTGTTTTGCAAAAAAGCCCCGAAAACATTTTTTTATAGTGGTCACGTTCTTGTAAAACACACTGTACATATACAATTTCATATATATGTGTGTGTATATATATTTATATGTATATATACATATATGTATATATGAAATAAATTGTTTTCAAAACAAGTACTTTATGATGTACACTTGTACAGTATAACCTCGATATAACAGACATCTGAAAAATCCGGTCATGTGTAAAAAATTACAAACGTTTAAAATGCGAAAATGTAAATTTTTTTAAAAAATTCGTTGATTTCGAGAGTTGATCATAAAAAAAACAACAAACTTCAAAAATGCAAACAAAAATGAATTCCTTTTTAGTAGGATTACCGAACGCAAGCCCGACGATATCAAACTTTAACTATCTTCGGTCACTTCACGACGAGTGTCCGAAGACATAAAAATAGAATTTCGTTTGTGTTTTGTATTTTTTTATTTATATCTAAATACATACAGTTAATTTTTACATTTTTTTTTTTTAAACCTATTTTTATATAACCGACATTTGGGTTTAACGGACACCCCCTCCCCCCCAATTAGTCCGTTATATAGAGGTTTTATTGTACTCTCATTTATATTATATGTATGAATTTGATGAAAAAAAAATTGCAACACAAAAGAATTCAATAAAAAATTATGTTAAAGCTTGGCCGTTATCATTTTGAATGTCGGGAAATATTATATTGAAATTTCAATATGGATTCCAATATTGCGCACCTGATAAGTGCTGACACATTTTTATTTACCGTATTATGACACCTATCTATGTTTACATGACACGTTTTTACAAATAATTCATTTTTAATTTGCCAATGATAACAATTTGAGAGCAAGGATGAATTTAATTTGAGTTAATAGAATGTTCATAGAGGAAAAATATTTACAGCCATGGTATTTTTTTTCATTTGACTAAAAATCTAACACAAATTCAAGTATGAAATTAGATTACTAATCATAAGAAAAATAACACTATGTACAGAAAAATATGTTATTTTTTCCTAAATATTATGCATACTCAAGTTCAAAACATATTGTGAAACTTGATAGATATATGTCTTGGTTTCAAATCCTATAAATGTATTCATTTATTATATATCCCAAACCCAAACTAACTCGCTCATTGTCAATCCAGAGATGTCAGTTCGAGAGTAAGTACAAGCATACTCATACACTAAAGCTCTACTTATTTTGCCATCAAAACTTCTTGAATTAGTAAATCTTCAATAAACTAATTAAAATTAAATGTAATAATTGTAAAATTCATAAACATGTTCATTATTTTAAAAAAATTCAACTATCAAAGTAATTAATAAAAATTAAGAAACATCACTCTTAAACCAAAAACTTTATATTTTATCCCAAAAATGTGACAACCCTGCTTAATCGCAGGCTGCTTAATTCAGAAGGGAAATCAACAAACTTTTGTAAAAAAACATTGACACCCAGTGCTAAAAAATAAATAGCCTAGCATAAATTAACTTTAATAGATTTACTATCGGTATATAAGTCACCTGTTATTCACAGGTGATATTCAATCAATTTGAAAAAATGTGGTCCACAGGAATCATCATAACACTTGCTGTTTTTCTGGTATATTTTATTTTTATTTTTATATTTTATATTTTTATGGTTCATTTCATGACATGAATATTAAAGCATTGATTATGTCTTAACATTCAGGTGGTAGAGGCTCAGGATTGCAAAAACTACCCTAGATCAGTGGTAAGTCTTTTCTGTCAGTTTGATTCGAGTGGAATACAATTTTTTGCTCAAAATCCAAATTTATTTTTATTTTAGAAACCTTGCGACTGTTGTTCATCCAAACCGAATTACAAGACTGCAGAGCTTGCTGCAGAATGTGGGCTGCAAAGCTCTCAGGAAAGGCACAATCGCAGAATGAAATCTGGCAGTGGAGATAATCATGACAGGCATTCTGTCAGTAACTATGTATTTCTTTAAAAATCAGATGTATATATATATATATATATACAACATATATATTGTGTATATATATGTATATATATATATACACATATATATTTATTTTTTAAGATGCTAACTGTCAAAAATCTGATTAAAAAAATTGCAATAAATAGCTATTTTATCAACCTTATTTTTTAGTGTAACCCAGCTCAGTGCGTGTTGAAAAAATTCAATCTTCTGACAAGCGATAACAATATAGATGTTGCAGCTTTTAAAGCTTTCATGGAGACACAATACCCGGACGGGTTAAAGAGTGCCATCAACATAGCTGTTGATACATGCGAGGCTGAGCTCACAACCGCCACTCCAGACAACTGTTCTTCCAAGAAGTTTATGTGGTGTTTTAAGAAAAACTTGGCATTGGTAAAAAAATTACTCATATTATATGGAATATAACTGTAAAGACAGTTTAAAAAACCTTATTAAAATAAACTTATTGACTACATATAATATACATACATATATATATATATATATATATATATATATATATGTAAATAAAGCCGTGTTAGTAGGTTTATCCATGTTATTTCGGGTTGACAAACATACTCAGTTGGTACCCGATAAAAAAATTATATAATGCCAATTATTAACAGAATTGTCCAGACTCTGAGTGGGTTGCCAGCACTGACTGTGAAACTTTGAAGACATATCTAAAGAACTGCCCGGCGCCCCCCAACCACCCCAAAAGAGATTAGATGACCTTTCACGCCAACATATTTTTTTTGCAGATAACCGATAATAATGGGTTTTTTTAAATTGTGGGTTTTGGTTTTCAATGAGTGTATAAAAAATTTCTTCCTGTAATAAATATTTACAACTATTCATAAAAATATATTTTATTAAATAAAATGTCTGAATATTTCCAAATGACTAGCTTGTCAATATTCAAATATAGTACCAGTTTACTTTTTTTGATAGCATTATATTCCTCTTCAAAATATGTGGATAGGTGAAAAGAGTTGATTCTTCTTTTTTTAAAAATACTTGTCTTAATATTTCAACACTTACCATACCACAACCGGTCAAATTACCGGTTTTGTATTTTGGTATAGAAACACATTGTTTTTGCACATTTGACTTTATGACTTTTTCTATTTATTAAATACAAGTAATATTCTATTTTATTTATTTATTTGTACACCTATACCTCGCTTTACGGCCTAGATACGTTCCACGAAACTTGGCCGCTAACCGAAATGCGGTATAAGGAATCAATTATTCTTATACAAATTCAATGGGATCGGTTCCAAATTTGTTAAATATGTAACACTTTTTATACATTCTGGCCATATTTTTTTCCAAACATGGTTCATTGTTGTTAATTTTAATTCCTACCATGATTCACTGATGCTGTTAACAGCATCCTTGATGTTATAGTTTTTCCAAAATGTTTTAATTGAAGCTTTACCATCGGTTTCCCTTATAAGTTGTCGGAAATTTCGACGTAGGTAATATGCCTTAAAAGTAGCTGTTGCATCCTAATCCATTGGTTGGATCAGAGCTGTTGTATTTTTCGGAAGGTACTCAATCATGACATCTTCAGATAACTCGGATAAATTAGTAGGATGCCCTGGAGCATTATCCAAAATTAGCAAAGCCTTGTTGGTTAAGTTATTGTCTCGGAAATATTTTATCACTTCTGTACAAAAGTGATTTTTTACCAATCCTCACAAGTAGCTTTAGTCATCCAAGCTTTCTTGTTGGATTTCCATATGACGAGTAATTGATTTTCATTTAGTCCTTTAAGAGGCCTTGGATTTTCGGACAAATATATTAAAAGTGGTTTTAACTTAAAATCACCCACGGCATTTGCACCAAGTAGCAAAGTTAATCGTTCTTTAGACACCTTATAACCAGGTGCAGATTTTTCGGTTTTTGAAATCTACGTGCGATCAGGCATTCGCTTCCAATAAAGCCTTGTTTCGTCTACGTTAAACACTTGTGCAGGTTTATAACCACCTCTTTCAATAATTCCCTTAAAATGTTGGGATATTCCTTAGATGCGGCCTCATCGTCGCTAGCTGCTTCACTTTTCATTTTCAAATTATGCAAATTAAATCTATTTTTAAATTTTTCAAACCACCCTCGGCTTGCTTGGAATGTGACATCTTCAGGAGATTCATTAGTATCTCCATTCTTCAAATTTTCGAAAATACTTAAAGCTTTTTCCTGGATAATCATTTGACTCATTGGCATTCTCCGTTTGTTAATGTCCTCAATCCATATAATCAATAGTTAAAATAAGTTAAATAAGTTAAGTACATATGTACTTACGTACCAAAACTGTCCCTAATTATTTCCAATTTTTCCAGTTAATGTGTAACAATCAGTAATAAATATGTACACAAAACACTCACAGACGAGTCTAAACCGGCCGCTCTATGAGCACACACTGAATAACGCTCGTAAACAAAATAACATTGAAAAAAAGTTTTTTTGCCGTTATAGCGAAACATTTTAGGCCGTATATCGAAAACGTGCCATAATTGAAAATGGCCGTTATAGCGAAAGGCCGTATAACAAGCGGCCGTATAGCGAGGTATGGGTGTATTGTGTATTTTTTGAGTTAAGCTTGTAGTATACCTATTACTACCACAACCAGTCAATTGACCGGGAGAACAATTTATTGCTTTATAAGGTTATCGGATCAGAAATTATGATGTACATGCGTTTTCAACATATTGCATTCAGTTAGTTGCACATTTCTGCAAATATTGTTGCGTAGTTAGTTCAATCAAGATAACTGTGAATCAGAAATTTAAGAATGTGACTAAAATTTTAGATTGAAAGTAGCATTTTAGTCTCGAAGCCCGGTGTGTACCCAACATAATATTGATAGTATAATAGTATTGGTAGGCAGCTTTTATTTTATTTTAATAGCTTTACTCCATTACTAATACAGGTTACTCATTACCCAGAAAAATGTCGAAACAATCAAGACAGTACAAGTTCTTAGAAGATATAAGTAATATTGACGAAGAGTTTTCGGAAATTGATGAAGATGATCTTTGTGAAAATGAAGATATACTGGTTGAAAATGATCTATTAGTCAAGAGTTTGAATGTACAGTTACTGACGATGAAGAGGAAAATATTGTGAATTAAAAAAATGAGATTACTCTGGAGAAGAGATAGAACAAAATGAACAGCATGTTGCGATTGATGGAACTGTTTGGAAAGAAATACAAATAGGTGGCACACCTGGAAGATCACCACTTCATAACATTTTCAGGCAAGAAGTAGGCCCCACAGAATATGCAAAACGCCATATTATGAAGGGTAAAGTTAAGACTGCATTTACGTTGATAATTGACCACCGTGTTATGAACCATGTAAGAATATGCTCAATAGAAGAAGCAAAGAGAGTATTAGGAACCGATTGGAGTTTATCTCAAGATAAATTAGATGCATCTATTGCAATTTTATATGCACGAGGTGCATATGAAGCAAATCATTTGAAAGTTTCATTTTTGTGGAATAACATATGGGGGCCTAAATTTTTCTCAGAAACTATGAGCAGAAATAATTTCACAGATATTTTCAAATTTATCAGTTTTGATAAAAAAAAAAGGGAACGGAGCCAACGTTTGAAAACAGACAAATTCGCCATGATATCTATGATTTGGAATAAATTCATCGAGAACAGCCAAAACTGTTATAAACCAGGTGCTAATATTACTGTAGACGAACAGCTATTTCCAACTAAATTAAGATGTAGATTTACGCAATACATGCCTGATGAGCCTGATAAATTTGGAATCATATCTTGGTTAGCATCTGACGTCGATAGCAAATACATCATAAATATAAAATATCTATGAAAATATGAAAATAGGCCCTCTTCAGTACCACTCACTGAATATGTTGTACTCAAACTCATGGAACCATTTACGGGTTGCGGAAGAACTGTAACCACAGACAACTTCTTTACAAGCAAATCCCTAGCAACACAACTGCTAGTGAAAAAAACAACTTTAGTTGGAACTATCCGCTCAAATAAAATTGCGCAGCAAAAGAAAGATGATATGGACGATGTATGAAAGATGTACTCTTACAATCTATAAAAGTAAATCAAAAAAAAGTTATTTTACTTAGTTCTAAACATAAATCAGTAGCAGTCGATAACAATGATAAATGTTTACCTGAGACCCTTTCATGTTATAATCAAACTAAATTTGGTGTAGACATGACCGATCAAATGGCGAGGAAATATACCACAAAATCTAAGTCTTGCAGATGGCCTCTCCAAGTATTTTTCAATATCCTTGATTTAGCTGGCATAGATGCCTGGATTTTGTACAAGCAAAGGACAGGAGAAAATATCTCGAGACAAGATTTTTTACTCCAGTTAGCAGTAGAACTTGCCGCCGATTTTCGAGAAGCTTGTAAACAACCAAAAGAAGAAACAAATACGAAAGGGACATTGCCTAAATCTACTACAGATTATTATCAACGTAAGACGTGTCAAATAGGTTATTTTAACGAAAAAAAAACCATCAAAATTTGTTCTAAATGTCAAAGAATGTTTGCGGAAAATGTACAATGGAGACACCTGTATATGTAAAAAATGCTATGAGCAATTAATTATAAATTATTTTTATTTGTGTATGTAATAAAAATCGTTCATATACATTTTTGTTTAATTATAATAAAGTTACTGTTTATTTCCTTCTTACATGCAAATTTGATAGAAAACTTAAAGACCGGTCATTTGACCGGTCGTGGTAGAAATAGGTATCAAGTGCTGTTACGTTTAGAGTTAAATAAAACACTTTTGTGATTTTCCCACATGTTTGATTTTATTGGTGACCGGTTTCGCCAATCTTTCACATTGGCATTATCAAACCAACCATTAATGCCAACTTGAAAAGTTGTCGAAACCGGTTACCAATGAAATTAAACATATAGAAAAATCACAAGAGTATTTTATTTAAAAGAATAATGAATTAGTTGTGACCTCAAGCCTAGGCATAGTTTTCAGGAGAAATATTAAGGCCACTTGAGAGGCAGCCACTCTCAGCAGCCATTCTCAGCAGCCCCTCACTGTTATCACAAAGGTCGTCACTTAAAAGGACTAGAAATTTGTTTGAAATTAACTTTGGCGGTATGATAACAGAGCACTTCAGCACTTCTAGGTTAACTTTACAATGGAATGAAATGTATTACTCTTTATTGTGAAAATCTCCTAATATATTAGTTAAGGATAATAATGACAGCATCAGAAGGGTATTAATTCAAATATTATCCCCAAGATGGAAACAGTCAAATCAACTAAATATCTTAGACACAACTTCACTAAATATTGCTGAAAAGATACTTCGCATCCAAAAATGTACCAGTGATTAAAATTAAGCCGTTTAACACATGTTGCACTAGTGAAATGTGTGCAAAACATTTGGCTGTTTAAACCTAAAGATGCATACTTGACTTCTGAAGATTGTGTAGTGCATCCAAACTGTTAACCGAGGGTAGGATTCATGGTTTTAGGACATCGGGTGGCGGACTTCATTAATTCAATAGTAAAGGCTGCAATATCTTGGTCTTGTGGATCCAAAATAACAAGATGTGGGAAAAGATGCAATCCAATATTTGATTTGAATAATCAATCGACACCTCTAGATTTTCTTTTCCTTTATATTGTGTTGTTTTTATTTATTTATTTTAATTTATTATTGATTTTTATCTTTGTATTGAGTCATGCTTTTTTTATTGTTTTTTTGTATGTACACTTTGACGGATATTATTGCAAAAATATTTTTATTTAAAATATTGAAAAGTAAAATTCCACCAAGTACTTTGTCAAAAATATTGAATATATATATTTAATAATATAACTTTTAATATATATTTTTTAAAAAAACCTACAAAAATAACATTATCTCAGGAAGAACTGTAAATATTATGAATGCTAAGAAAGAATGATTTCCATGCATTTTATATTAATTATACGGGTTGGTTAAGAATAAACCACACTAATGTTTTATAACATTTTATTCATACTTAAAATGAAATGGTCACAATATTACATTTCAAATAGAATAAAACATGTGAAACGAGTTATATGAAAACACATTCTGATTCATTTCTTGTCTTAAGCTTGTGGTCAATTTTAAACAAATATTTTCAATTAATTAATTTGAACAATTTGATTTGGTTTACAGACAGTAAAATATTCAAACAATGTGTCAATAGATTTCTTCTTCAACATCACACAATAAACTAGAAATCAATTCAATTTATTATGATAAAAATAAATGGGAGTTCAGATTAGGCAGATCCAGCAAACACATTTACGTTCAACCTAATCCTAGTGATTACTGCGCTTTTTTATCAATAATTGTAAAAGAAAACAAAGCACTTCTGAATCAATACACGATACACATAAATTACAAATCTTGTTTGTAAAGATGAAGAAAACGCAGTACAAATCATTTATCCTTAGATATCACAAAAACCATTATTGTAATTAAATTCTAATACAATGTTTCTAAATAGCTCAACCATTTTTGTCCATCAGCGTGATAAAATCAACTAAACCTATGACAGTGCTATGAATATTTGTGATGTTAAATTGTTCATCAGTTTAGTAACTATTATTTTTAATGGCAATATGGCAGAAATGCCAAACACAAATAACTTAATACCAGTTAACAACTTATGGTGAATGACTGAATATGGTACAATTCAAAGCAGAAAATAAACAATATTGTAACTTATTAGGATGTTAGCATAAAAAAAATTATATGTTCATTAAATTAAATAACAAATAGGTAACAGCTGTACATGTAGTAAGATGATACTAAATGTGTGTTATCACTCTAAAGGTATCAAATTGAATCATTTACTAAAAAGGAAGCCATCTACAAATACAAAATGATTCTACACCAACTTCTGTGCTCTCTCGAGTCTATTATATAGCGCAGGTTCTTGTATACACAATCAAACGATTCACAAGCGCAGCGCCATGCATGCACATAGCACAATAGTCCAAATGTTTTTTTTTTCTGAGAAAACCATCATTTGCTAGGCAAAGATTAAAATTTAGTTGACTTTAATATCATATTTACAGGCCAGATTGAAATATGGTGATCAAATCCTTCGTGCAAAAATAATTTATCAATCAAAAACCAAAACTTTAAACATATTTCCATAGACAAAGCTTTGTTGCAATATTTGCAACATTTTCTATGTATGTTGGTGAAATCGATAATGTTTTTTCAACCCCGTGTAATATTTCACAACTTGGCAATCACAGTTCAATTTAATTATGCTTTCAGAATTTGGATGGTAAAAAAAGTCATATGCTCATTATATCAAACATATACTCTTTTATATTTTCATGAATAATGATTTCACAATACATCATTATATACCACTAACTTGGTACTGCCAGTTTTTGTAGATTGAATTGGACAACTTCTTTTTAAATTTAGATCGGCTTGAAAAACCAAATGATCAAAATTTCATTGAATTTTTACTAAGATTAGCAAATTATTAATATCAAAAATATAGATTGGCATTTGAGTTACATATTTTTAAAAAATGCCATGCTTGATCTAATTACATTATTACACAGAGAGAATGTTACTATTAAAGAGTGATTAAGCTTATATTGTTGTATGTTAACTGTTTATCAATTAATGCAAATTCATGCTCAAAAACTAATATTTTCTGCTTTAATTAATGAATAAAAAGGAATGATAAGTTTACAGGTGAAATTCTACTAATCTAGAGTAAACGTCTTGGCCTATTTGAAGCACTTGAGTGATGGCTGACTGATCCACTTGATGGTCATTGAAGTTCATAAAACAAATTTCTAAGAGAAACACATCACAAGAATGATCCAAATCCAAACGTTCTTTGAATACTCTCCCAGTAGTATCTGTTCCAATTCTGCTTTGTTGTCTCCACTTCAGCTGCCGGCACACCAGTTTGTTTGACATTTACCAACGTGTGGTCAGACTGAAAAAACACAATTTTTAGCAATCAAATATTTTTTATGCTGTAAAGCAATAATATAGCAATTCTCAGTTTTTTTTAATGTAAGCTCTAACTGAATGTGCTGTAATAATATTAAATAACGTTATTGCCTCTGCATTAATAGGTTCGTAAAAAAGACGAGACATCTTATTAAATTGAGTTTAATATCCATGTATAACTGGAGTTGCTTGCTTCCAGAAGTATCCCAGTATCACCCTGAGGTCTACTTTAACAATGGAAGGTGGAAAAGTATGAATTTTATTGATTTCAGAAATCACTGAGCCAGAATCAGCTGTTTTACATTCTTGATATTTTTAAATTGTGTTGATAAACTATGCTCCACCCTTCAACTTCTACAGTGTATTTTAAAATCCCAGCAAAAACTGCTATAATTTGAATTATTAAAAATAATTTATATGTATATTATTTTTGCCATAATTTTTAGGTGCGCTGATACTTCATTATGCGTTTGGGGTTGAATTCAAACGGTTTGCTATCTCTTTTCTCTCATTAGATTGCGCGAGCAAGATGCATTTTTAAAATGAAACATAAGATTTGAAGTTGTGAATTTAAGTAGAAATCGAGAACATTTTGTTTTTGTATTTATGTTTCATATACATTTCATATTTTAGTTAAATTTGTTATGTATTCGTATTCACTGACAAAACCTGGTTATTTCTTTGCTAAATCATTTTTACGAAACTCATATAAATTACAAATTTATGGCACCAATGTTTTTTCAAGTGCAAAGATTTTAAATCTTAATCCTTTATTATCTCCTCATTTTTATTTCCTACACAATCAACTCATTTACACTTAAAATTATCAATAAATGTATCAATATGGTTATTCCAAAATGTTAAGTTTTTCTCAACTATCACCCTCTTTAGATGCTATTATCGTCAAATGTGCATTTACATAAGTGGTTGTTTCCAACAACCACCCCCACTATTCCTAATCTTTATCTTATGGTACAAATGGGAACACAGAGGTAACGGACAGTTTATAGACACACATTGTAGAGATACCCCTGTAAATTTAAACAAAATTACTATTAAAAAAAAATTGTGCTCTTGAACATTATCTGGGAGCACTTTTTCTGAAACATATTCTATCGCGCAAATGGTAAGTGATTTCAATTGAAAACATTTTTCTGTTGTTTTTTTGAATTCAATTTTACAAATTTTTTCAATTTATTTTAGCCCTTCATAAAGATAATGGACAATGAAAGTATGTCTATTATGGATAAGTCAATCAGATGCGTATTTATTACCCATTACGGGCTTATTATATTTACTAATATGATTAGGCACATTAGTTCATATATAGAAGATGATTTAAAGAAACTCTCAGAAAAATATCATCGTGATTTGTGTGGGATCCCACACAAATCACGATGATATTTTTCTGAGAGTTTCTTTAAATCATCTTCTATATATGAACTAATGTGCCTAATCATATTAGTAGACAATGAAAGTAATAAAAGTGTAATAACGGCTCATAATCGAGTATTTTGAAGAATCAGCAGCTCTACCAAGTCTGAAAGTGATATTGAGAACAGTCGTTTCCCAAAGACCTTGACAACGAGCCTGAAATAAAAAACTCTGAACATAAAAATGAAATTCATATACATACCTAAATACAAATTAATAATTAAATAATAAAATATAATAACACACTATAGGCGGATAACCATATTGACTAAACTGATGTGCGTAGCGGGCAAAATTTGCGTAAAATTTTGCGTGCGAAATCTAGTAGTAATTAACCCTTTGCACTCATTGATTTTTATTTTCCGTTTAGCAACTCAGAGTTAATTAGTCTATCAATAATTTATTTTACATACAATTTTATAAATTTTAAAATTTATTTTAAAACAGGGGTGGCCAACCCAAATGATCTCGCGGGCCACTTTGGAAATGCAACATAACTCCGCATGCCGCATATAAAATTATACATCCCCATATAAGATTTATATACACTACAGTAAAACCTCGCTATAACGGACTTCGGATATAACGGACAAAAATCCGGTTATATGTAAAAAAATTAAAAACGTTTTAAATACGAAAAATGTAAAAAAAAAAAAATAAATTTCGTAATTTTCGAGAGTTGATTATAAAAAAACACCAAACTTCAAAAATGCAAACAAAACTTGATTCCCCTTTAGTAGGATTACCGAAAAAGCGCCAATGTGTAGAGGTCCAACTAATTGTATAACCCTTATCTAATTATATCGTATTTTAATTGTAACCATTACTCTGTTAGTTGTATTTAAATGTTTGTTGTTTGTATATTTTGTTAGTCTAATTTTGCAACTGATGATGACCAGGTGAATGGTCGAAACTAGTCATGCGATAAATCAAATAAAACTCACGAGAAGCATTTAAAAAGTTCTTATTTTTTACACACTGTATGTATTTAGATATAAATAAAAAATACAAAGCACAAACAAAGTTCTATTGAATTGTCTTCGGACACTAGTCGTGAAGTGCCGTTGTTGTTTGATATCGACGCGCTTTGCTTTCGGTAATCCTACTAAAGAGTAAACCTAAAGAGTAAATTGACCTTATGCCGCTTTTAGTGTAAACACATTCAAAAGGGTATTTCTGTACCCGTCCCGCCTTTAGACAGCAGTCAGCGAAGTGGGTATTAATGCCTTTAGTGTGATAATATACAAAAAATAATTAAAATACATATTAAAAAAGTTTTTTATCACTGATGTCTTGATGGCTAGAAAGTATTCATTTTCAAGTGTTGTAATATATCATATATTATTGATATTTGTGAAGACCGTCTCACAGGAAGTACGATTTTAGCTATACAGGTTTGATTGGTTGATAATGATTAAGTACATTTTTTCAAATATTGAAAATTGATTAAAGAAACTCTTAATCAATTGGTAATGCACCGGCCATGTAAGCTTGGGGATGTGGGTTCAAATCACGATGACATTTTTCTAAGAGTTTCTTTAATCAATTTTCAATATTTTAAAAAATGTACCTAATCATTATCAAGTAATATATCATCGTTAAGCAGTCAATGGGTTAAGTGCAATGGGATCTTATCACTTCTAGGAAACATATCTTACCATGCAATTTAGGTGTACCTAAGAATCCTTTCATTTGAATCAGAATTTAGGTGACCTAATGATATCAAAAATGATAAAAATCATATATAAAACCTTACCTGTTCATCAATAGTGATTGTAACTGTAGAATGGTGTGAATTAGGCCAGGGTTTGTAACGCCACAGTTGGACTATTTTTTTTCCAGGAATTAACTCGGTAAACTCTCCTGTGATGTTTCCACCGAAGAGTACAAACTTTCCACCCTTTTCAGCTTCAAGCTTCACAGGGCCCTTCGTGAACGCCATAACCATTTCAATTTTAGTCATTGCGTCATAAAACTCTTGGGCTTTACATTGAAATTGTTTTGTGATCTTAATTGTTGTCACGTCTAGCTTGACTCCACTGGATTTGATAGTGGAACTCGTCAGAATCGGTGCCATGTCGATTTTCTTATTAAATCCACTAGTAATGCTAGAAACGCTATCTGGTTTC
Source organism: Atopsyche davidsoni (assembly GCA_022113835.1). Taxonomy (NCBI): domain Eukaryota; kingdom Metazoa; phylum Arthropoda; class Insecta; order Trichoptera; family Hydrobiosidae; genus Atopsyche; species Atopsyche davidsoni. Next base: position 14,633,847 of record JAILWY010000005.1, on the reverse strand, counting down.
ACTGTTTTCTCTTCCTTCTTGGGTAGGATCATTCCTTTGGAGAATTCTTCTTTCAGTGAACTAATATAAAGAGCTAACTGCTTACGAATTTTATCTCGTCCCACTTTATGCAAAAATTCTTTAATTTTGGTAGCTTCCTCGTTATTTTCCTTAATAGTTATTCGTATCTAAAAATAAACATATTTTAATATTATTTATACAAAGTTTAAATAAATAACTTACATTATATTTTATGGTAGTACTAAATGCTAACCTCAATGTCTTCTACTCCATTCTCTTCAGAGAGATTGGGAATTTCAATATTACCCTTGACGGGGTCATCGCTACCACCGACGAGTCTTCCTTCCCAATTAAGTTTTAAGTCCCATTCAAAGAAAAATATTAATTTCCCTTTTCTGTTATTGGCGGAAGCTTCTCCGGTTATTTTGTCAATTTCAGTGATCTTGCAATATATGCCATTAAGAGACAAATCGAAACCGACTAGCAACTCTTTGATTCGATCTTTCGACCATGGTCCTGCATTCTTTTCAGTCCAATGCCAGTTATTCACATTGGTAGCATCGGGTCGCTCTTCGACAATCCACCTGGGATCTCCTTCTCCCCATTTAGCCATTTTAAAACAAACAACTAGAGAACAAATGAGAATACAGTGAGGGCAATGTGACTTAAAATTAAGCAAAGGGAAATTAATTTCAGGGCCGAGGTTTCTTGACTAGGACTTCGCTCTGAGATTCGTTCACTACTGAACCGAAAACTTTATAAAACTACAAATAAATAAACTATTGAATGAGAAAATACTAAGGAGTAAATTGAGAATATATTACGAGATGACGTCTAAAATTTGTTTTACCTTGCGGCACAGAACGATCGCAACAGCACAAATCTGACAGACCACGCTGACAGCAGCTGACATTAATTTTTCGACTCTGGAAAATTTCTGCAGTTTCTAGAACTCAGTTCTACCAACAACACACCAACACTTTTGTCTATGATGCCCCTAATAAAAAGTAAATCTATTTAGTAGAAACAAACAATCTTGGCATTGCCAATTGTTGCTATCGCTGTCGCTGCAATTGTCACGCTTAAGCTATTTCAATAATATATTTTAAATTAACAGAAAACTGAACATGATACTCGTGTTAAAATCACAGTTTTGAGAATAATAAAAATATACGCCAACATAAATCTCAATAAGACGGAAATATAGAAAAAAAATTCTGATCTGGTTGGTGATTCTGAGCTGGTTTATGTTTGTGAAAATATTATAAAACATACAGAATAATGTTCATGCATTTATTTTATGCGTTATAAATAAATTACAATCATCGTTGCGAATGTACGGACACCTTTAGAAATCATTTACATCTAAGAGATATTATACTCATAAAATAATTCACATAGCCTAATATAGATTGATAATGCTTATCGATAGTGCTAGTTTTATGTTATCGCTAGCATTCAGTCGTCATTCAGTTCAGTGTGTATATATTCGCGATGATTCCGTTCCGCAAATTTTTGATTGGCAAGGTAAAAATTTAAAGAAAATTATTGACGCTGTGAATATGGATACCTAAACAAATTTCACGGAAACAACAATGCACCGCGTTGACAATACAAATCCTACGTGTTCTATCGAGTTAGAGGAGTCGATAAGTTTTTTTTAATATCTTGGATAATAGACAAACAAACATAGTAATGAAGATGGTAAAACATTTCCTACGTTATTATAATTATTGAAACGCGCTTCATCCGTCGGCCGGAAAGAATCTAATTCAAATCATTTGTATTAGTAATTCAAATAGAGCATTCATGTTTCGTTTGAGTACCTAATCGTGTATTCGTATTCATCTATTTCTTTCACTACTGTGAGTTTTATTGTTTTAAGGTGATTGACGGGACGGCACTGAAACAATGGCAGCGATGCGCAGCCACGGAGCCCTCTCGCCCGCCGCTGACCGTTCTCGCGAGGGACGAAATGGCCATGAAGGAGGCGGGTTCGTTTCTTGTTGGAAAATTATAGCTGCGTTATAAAAACCAATGAGACTTCCTTCCGATACGATTTCTTTGCAATCTAGTGCCATATTGTAGAACGAAAACAAAGCGACACGATGACGAATCTCCCGTTGCAGTTTTTGGTTTAATTTTGAAGTCGCATAACATGTTGGACCCCTGTGGAATCTGAAGACCAATACCGCGAGGCTACTCCAAACTAATTACGATTAAAATCGATTTTAAATAAAGATATTTTGTATTTTGATAAAAGGAGATAATTTTGATTAAAATAATGATAATCATTGCTGATAATATCATCTTATTTGGCCGTATTGCGTAAATATTTAATTGATAATGATTAAATACATTTTTTTAAATATTGAAAATTGATTAAAGAGACTCTTAGAAAAATACCGTGATTACGATGATATTTTTCTGAGAGTTTCTTTAATCAATTTTCAATATTTTAAAAAATGTACTTAATCATTATCAATCAATAAGACCTGTATAGGCAAAATCGTACTTCCTGTGAGACAGTCTTCACAAAAATCAATATAAATATTTAATGTTTTGAAAAATACATTTTTAAACAAAAATCATTCAAAAGTAAATAACATTAAAACAAAACGTTCAGTAAAACAATTCGACAACTTTTGTTTTATTTAAAAGTAATACTACAGGGTCCGGCACTCGGTGTGTAGCCTATTCAAAAGGCCATAAATTCGGTTTGGAAAATAATTTTTTTTATTTCAAAGTACGGAATGTGTGAAAATAATCAACAATTCAGAATCAATTCACTTTGCTTCAATATGACCACCTTTTGCCTTGATTATGGCCTTGAGACGGTCAAAAACGAATCGCAAGCTGCCCGAATGTGATTTGCCGGTATTTTGGCCCACACACGGACAATGGCTATCTTCAGCGTCTCGAGGCTGGTGTATTTTTTAACTCGGACATTGCTCTCCAAAATGGCCCAGAGAGAATAATCCATTGGATTCGCGTCTGGTGAATTCGAGAGCCATTGTATAGTCGAAATGAAGTTCGGAACGTTGTTTTTCTGCCATTCTTGGTTCACTCGCGCTTTGTGAGACGGTGCCGAGTCTTGTCGAAACGTCCATGGTCTGTGACCGAAATGTTTGTCTGCCCACGGCTTCAAAGCAGCCTCCAGAACACTTTCCCGATAATATGTCGCATTTACTTTGACGCCAGGCTCGATGAAAACGATTGGAAAGCGCCCATCCGCGGTTTCAGCGGCCCAAACCATTATTGTTTTACTGTTTTCTGGTGACCAACTGATGGCTCAAATTCTCGTATGAACGTTGGGTCAAGTAAGCCCTATCATTTTGAGAGTTTACAAATTGCTCAATTGGGAAATTTTTCTCGCCAGAAAACACGATGTTCGGAAATTGACTGCTTTCGGCCAAGCGAAGCAACTCCTTCGCTCTCTCAAGTCTAACTTGTTGCTGCTTCGGTGTAAGATCATGCGCCTTTTGGAACTTGTAAGGCTTGACGTTGAGCTCATTTTTCAATATGCGTCGGATGCTGCAACCGGATGTTTTTAGTTCTTTAGCCATTTGATTGGCACTTCGTCGCGGATTTCGCTCAAGTCGCTTCTTCACGTTTCGAACCATCTTAGGTGACGTTGCAGTCTTTTGATGACCACCTCCATGGCGTTTTGCGATGCTACCAGTATCATTATAACAAGTTATGGTGCGATAAACAAAAACTTTATTCACTTCGAGGTGTTTGAGCTCACGAACAATCACTGCTTGTGATTTTCCAGCTAAATATAAAGTCAATCACACTATTACGTTTGAATTCCATCGCGTATAACTTTTTTTTGCGTTCATTTTTAGCAAAATGCTTTTGCACTCTTGTAAACAATACTCAGAACTGTCAGTAAGCAAATTTATAAACAGCTGCTGCTAGTGTAACAGCTGCGACAACGGTCTGAAGTTGGTTACACTTCGAGTGCCGGACCCTGTAGAAAGGTATCAATGAAAAAAATACCCCTGTAATTGGAGTAAATTATTTCATTATTATTTCTATAATGATAAATGAAAGGATTTCTGTTTGAAATCATTTAAAATCCTATCATTCAATCAAATAAAGATTATTTTCAAGATTCTTTAGAATTGTTTTCAAGCTTGCTGTTTCACCATATCTGTCAATGGAAAAGACAGTGTCAATTATATTTTCATAAAATAAAAGGCAGCAATTAATATTTAAGTTATTAGTATTCCTTTATAGTATCAGTCCGGGTAGCACTTCCGAGAAGTTATGTTTCAATACATCAATATTTTAATTTCTTATTTTATTAAACTTGAATTTTTTTTTACTGGATCGTTTGCTTTTATTCACATTTCAATTAATTTAAAGTTTATATACTTGTAGATAATGAAATCCCAGTTTTGCTAAGTAATTTTATAATAAAAACAAAATAAATTCATATAATACCATTTGTAAAGCTGTCATCTGTAGAGGCGTTACACAGGAGCCACCAAAAATTTTGAAACCAGAACACCAGAAATTTTGAATATGAATATAAATTTACAATAATTATTTAATGTTTAAAATTTTAGTGGCAAAACTCGCTAATGATAAAATTCTACCATTAGTGAGGAAAATGGACGATGAGGAGAAAATGGATGATTCTGTAAGAAGTATGCTTTTTGAGAATGGGGTAAGTATACTATTGACAAGCTATATTGTTTGTTAAATTATATATAGTATATAATATAAACATATAAATACTATATATGTAATCAATATTTTTGACATAGAGTACTTGGTGGAATTCTATTTTGATATTTTAAATAAAATACGTTTGTGATTTTTCAACATGTATAATTTTATTGGTGACCAGTTTCGCCAACCTTTCACATTGGCATTATCAAACTGAGTGAAGATTTTTAAAATAACATGCAAGTAAGTGAAAAGTTGTTAAAGCGAGAGGTAATGTGAATTTAATATATATTAACTGAAAATCGGGGATGTTATATAATTGATATATTGATTTATTTTAAATGGTAGTTTGGTATGCAGCAATATATATATAAATTGATTTTGAAAACTCCACGATTCTTTATTTTCATCACAGCCAATGAATATGATTCAATAAATACAGAATATGTTTTTCATCTTAAGTTATTGCTCACAGCTCAGTTTGAAAAAAAGAGTTGTCATACCATAACATGATTAAATAGAATTGGAATTGCCATAAATGATGTCTCAAAAATCAATAGAAAATATATAGAAACTGATCACCAATAAAAATTAATATGTAGAAAAATCACTCAAGTATTTTATTTAAAATATTTGAATATATATATATATAGTAAAGACAAGTTCCATAGTTACCTAAAAAATATTACAGGACGCATATACTAATGTTACAGAACAATAGTAATGAAATGTTATACTTATTACACATTTATAGTACAAAAATGAATGCCTGGCGCAGAATGCTGTCTTTTGAGTCACGGCCATTTACTAGCTTTTCAATTTTATATCTCAAGATAAAATGCCAGTACTTGCTTTATTTCAGTCACTGTATTTGCAAAAACTAACTTATTTGTTTTTATTCAGGATTTTAATCGAATTTGCTAATTAATTTCAGCTGATGGGTATTGAAACGCCTATTGAGTATGGAGGTTCCGGGTGCAGCTTCACTACAATGATGCTAATTATAGAAGAAATATCAAAAGTAGATGCAGCAGTAGCCGCATATGTCGATATCCACAACTCCGTAGTAAATGCATTAGTTCTCCATGTAGCGAATGAAGAACAAAGGTCTAAATACTTACCATTATTAGCTACTAAATATGTAAGTATCACAAGCATTATTTAGCTTCTAAATTAAGCAAAAGTCAAAGACAATTTGCATACTCATTTATAATTTATTAGTAACTAACTTGGTTATACAAAACGAAGTATCAGAGTGGACTCAAAACCTTTAGACAAAATTTCTAAAAGTTGTAGATATTTATGTTATACTGTTACATTATATTATTCAAATTATTCTAAAATTTTCTGTTTAAATAATTACTATGAACATATTAATAGTAAATATAACTTATTAATAAAATACTATAATTCAAACTGGCTAATCTATTATTTAATGAAAAACTATAAATAACATAATATTAGGGAGAAAATCTCTTTATAGCCTAATATTTGATATGCTCTGTTAAGACACTAAAACTTTGTTAATCTATTACTTTTCATACACAACATGCACCAGCATGTTATGAGAGAAACTTGGTATTTAATTTCTTTGCCTTCCTTTTATATTTTATAGGCAGGAAGCTTTTGTCTTACTGAGCCCCTCTCTGGATCAGATGCATTTGCATTGAAAACTACTGCCAAAAAAGACGGAGAGCATTATCTAATCAATGGATCCAAAATGTGGATCTCTAACTCTGATGTTGCAGGAGTTTTCTTAGTTATGGCAAATGCAAATCCCTCCGCAGTGAGCTTTATAAATATTATATTTGTTTTCAAATAGTTATAACCGATTAACATCTTTATTATAGAGCATTTAATTTTTTGAAAATTTTATGCCTTCATAAATATTATCCAAATGATGCATTTACAGTTAAAAACATATAATTAAAAATTAATAGTTAAATCACTTTACAATTAATCAATATTTTTAACAGAGAGTACGTGGTGGAATTCCATTTTGATATTTTAAATAAAATATTTATATGATTTTTCCATATGATAATTTTTATTGGTGACCAGATTCACCAACCTTTCACATTGGCATTATCAAACTGAGATAATGCCAACGTGAAAGGTTGGCGAAATAGGTCACCAATAAAAATTAACATGTGGAAAAATCACTAAAGTATTTCACTTTATAATTATTTTTCTCTAGGGCTACAAAGGCATTACATGCTTCATAGTTGACAGAGAAACTCCAGGACTTTCTATTGCTAAGCCTGAGAAGAAACTTGGAATCAAGGCTTCGGGAACTTGTATGGTACATTTTGATAATGTTCGAGTTCACGAATCCAGCATTCTCGGAGAATATGGAAAAGGCTACAAGTATGCTGCTAGCTTCTTGAATGAAGGAAGAATAGGAATTGCAGCACAAATGATCGGCTTATGCCAAGGCTGCATGGATGCCACTATTCCATACACGCTTGAACGAAAGCAGTTTGGAAAGAAAATTTATTCTTTCCAGGTATGTTATTAAAATTTATGCGACCAAGAATTTTATGTTTAGTAAATTTAATATTGGGAGAAAATGCAATTTACTTTTTTTAAAATTAAATAAAACTTCCTGTTTTATAGGGAATGCAATTTGAAATCGCTCGCTTTAGAACTGAATTAGAATGTGCAAGATTACTGACATACAATGCTTCGAGGATGAAGGAAGCTGGACTTAACTTTGTGAGAGAAGCTGCCATGGCCAAGTATTATGCCTCAGGTACAAATGTTAATACAGCACATGTATGTGGTTTGAAGGGTACACGGCATTGGTATTTTTTGAACTAAGGAAAATAAAAGATTTTACATGAAAATTTCAGTACCTTTCAGTTTCATAGATATAAAAATGTAGCTTTATTCAAATCAACAAGAGGTGGCTTGTGAGCGGTTTTTGAACTATAATAAATATATACAATACACCTATACCTCGCTATACGGCCGCTCGTTATACGGCCTTTCGCTATAACGGCCCTTTTCAATTAAGGCACGTTTTCGATATACGGCTTAAAATGTTTCGCTATAACGGCCAAAAAATCACTTTTGTACAGAAGTGAAAAAATATTTGCGAGACAAAACTTAACCAACAAGGCTTTGTTAATTTTGGATAATGCGCCAAGGCATCCTACTAATTTATCCGAGCTATCTGAAGATGTCATGATTGAGTACCTTCCAAAAAATACAACAGCTCTGATCCAACCAATGGATCAGGGTGCAATAGCCACTTTTAAGGCATATTACCTAGGCCGAACTTTCCGACAACTTATAAGGGAAACCGATGGTAAAGCTTCAATTAAAACATTTTGGAAAAACTATAACATCAAGGATGCTGTTGACAGCATCAGTGAATCGTGGAAGGAATTAAAATTAACAACAATGAACCATGTTTGGAAAAAAATATGGCCAGAATGTGTAAAAAGTGTTACATATTTAACAAATTTGGAACCGATCCCATTGAATTTATATGAATTTATATTAGAATAATTAATTAGTTATACGGCTTGTCGCTTAGCGGCCAAGTTTCATGGAACGTATCTAGGCCGTAAAGCAAGGTATAGGTGTATCAAACTTGGGAGATTAAGTTCCAGCAATGAAAATATTTATAAAGTCACAAATATTTGTAATGTTGAAGTGGAAATATATTTTTCAATTTAATAGCATATACAAAAGTATTATTATTGTTATGGTCTATGCATTAAGTGTTTGTTGTTAATTTATCAACTAAATTATAAGAATTACATTTCAAAAAAATCATAAACAAGCATAGATACTTTCAGCTATCAAGTATTATACGGATAGTTTAAATTAGTAGAACAATGACAACATAACATTAAATAATATCAAATATGCTATAAATTATTATTTAAATAAAATCTACCGTGCTTTTAAAATAATACTAAAATAAAAAAAATTATTCTTAGTCAATGGTAGCAATCTTGAAATGGTGCCAACATACGTGTTGACAGTCTGATCATATTTACGTTGTTATTTTTATTAGCAGTGAATAGATTTGGATGTGATATGTTGAATACAATTTAAAATGGGTAAACGTCAATGGCGTGGGCTCTATGCGCTCAAGCTTTCTGGAAGATTTTTGTAATTTGTAAGTTTGAAAAATATAAAATATCTTAAAGTCACGTTGGTACCCATTACCAATGTGCTCGTATCTTGAACAATCACTCTTCTTTGTTTATAACATTGGTTTTTTTCATGTTAATCAGTATCAACTTATTTTGAGTCCAGTAATTCTGTCTCCACCCTAGAGCTATCTTCAGGAAAGAGAATTTCCTGAAGACGGTTAAAATACTGTAGCCAAAATATATTAAGGCGGCTGAACATTCAAGAAACCGGTGTTACCTTTTGAAATACTTTTAAATTTGTTAGATTTCCATTTTTCAATTATCCCCTTTAACAGGGCTCAAAATCCGATCACAAAAGTTAACTAATCATTGCTATTATGAGTAAATTATTAATTAAAAAATATTTGGATTCATAGGTTTAAGCAGCCATTGTTATTAGATGTTCTTCTTTCTCGGGTGATGTGCTGCATTTTGATTTGAGACTTCTGGTGTTGGAAAGACTCAAATCTCAACTCAAAACAACACCCTAAAGAAGAACATCTAAAATGGTTGGATTTTTCAAATTAAGAAATAAATACTTTTCTGTAGTCTGGCTAATCGGACATAAAGCTGTGCCAAGTTTTGATTATTGAATTTTTTTTCATCGGTGTTAAAGTATGTTTATGGGAAGAAAAAAATTATTGGTTTAATATGGCATCGAGTCTACCAAGAAAGAAGTTTGTTAAAAACGGCTGTCAAAATTATATTCTGCAGCTATTTTGCATATTCCTTGTTTACTGGCCATTGTGATACATTTTAATTTTAAAGTTTTATTTGTGATATTAAATAATTAATATTTAGTGTTTCAATATTTCTGAATAGAAAATTTATATTCCACAGAAAAATTGTGAAGTGTCCACTAGTGCTTCAGGTTATCATGGATCTAAGACTTAATCGGCCAGTGGCTGAAGGGAACCATCAAACCATAGAGTCGAACCATAATGCTAATATGTAAATGTTATCAAAGAAACCATAACTAGTAGTGATATTTCTTTTATACTGGCCACAGTGTTCGTTTCATTCATTCTAAATTAGAAATTCAATATTTTTGACAGAGAGTACTTGGTGGAATTCCATTTTAATATTTTTGAATAAAATACTTGAGTGATTTTCCACATTTTCGTTTTTATTTGTGACCGGTTTCGCCAACCTTTCACGTTGGCGAAACCGGTTTTGAAACCTCTGTTTTGGAAACCTCTATTTGATAATGCCAACGTGAAAGGTTGGCGAAACCAGTCACAAATAAAAACGAACATGTAGAAAATCACTCAAGTATTTTATTCAAAGATACATTCTAAATTGGCAAACAACCATTAGTAACGGACAAATATATTTTTATTAAATTATTTTCATGGGCATATTTTTAACAATATTATAGCTTCATGCATTTTTTTTATAAAATATTTAAATTTCTGCTTAATTATTTTCCAGAGTTAGCACAGAATCTTACATCCAAATGTGTGGACTGGATGGGCGGAGTCGGTTTTACAAGAGATTTCCCTCAAGAAAAATTCTACCGAGATTGTAAAATTGGGACTATTTATGAAGGAACCAGCAATATGCAATTGCAGACCATCGCAAAATCGATCGAAAAAGAATACACAAAATAATCATCAATTTTATTTATTTTTAAAGATGTAAATTTCTAACTCTAAATAAATGTCTAAATTTTTTCTCCCTTCGTATATTTTTAAATAAATAATAAAGCTTTATAAATCATCAATCAAAAAAATCATAAAATATTTAAAGTTTTTTTTTTTAAGCAATATTAGTCAAGTAAAAAAACTATTACACAATATTAGATTAAAGGATAAATTTTAACTAAACTTTACTCAATTTTTTTACATAGTATTTTTACTTTTAAACTAGAAAACATTGAAATCCACGTTCTATCTGTGAAGTAATACATTTTAATTCAAATAGGGAGGTTACTACTTCAAAAGAATCCAAGGTCACTTTTCATTCATATAATCAAATCTGATAACATAATAACTTTCAGACATGCAACAGCATAATATCCACAAGCTACACTTGACATTTCCTCTGCATATTATTTATTTAAGTTATAAATAAGAATACATCTACAGTGAGTGACCATTTCAAATCCTAAATATGATTGAAGTCATTTTAAAATAAAAAGACTCTTATTTATTTTTAGATAAATTGATTTATTTATTAAAAAACCACAAAAAGGGGGGAATACCTTTAAGTATGAAAAATAAAAGCATTACAAAAATCCAAAAAAAGAACACATCTCTCCGCGGGCCGGCCTTACGTCTCACTTCCGAGAGATTTTACCTAAAAGAACGAATCAATAAAAAATATTTCATTTTTAACTAATTAACTATTTTTATATGGTATTAAATCCACAAACAGAAGACATCTAAACTCAAATAAATTCAATGAGAAATCTGTCAAAGTTTACAAATGATAGCATTCAAATAATTTTTTTAACTTTTATTGATTTTTTTAATAAATACACCAATTATTTTGAACTTTATCCGAATGCGTTTCAACGCTCTACCGCAGGGGTCCCCAACCTTTTTGCACCCAAGAACACATTTTAGAATGCCTGTCGGACGACGGGCACCATTTAATTTTTCAAAAGAAATATTATTTTTAAAATTATAACGATATATTTTGTACGGGACATATCTCGCACAAAGACTATAATTATTTAGGCTTGTGGATTTCAGGGATTCATACTTAGTATCTCTCAAGCTTATCGCCAAAAAGGTACGTAGCGGGCGGAAGGTGTTCACTTAAACAAAACGTTTTCAACTCAAATCTGACGTTTATTGGGCTTTATGGCTCACTATGGTTTTTATATACACTATGGTTTTTAGTCATAATAGCTGCCTCGCCGACATTTCGTACATATTTATTTTCGCTAATATCTCTCTGTTTAACTACTAATTCTTTTTTTCTTTCGTAAACTTAAATTTTTTTATCGTGGTCGCACAGCGGCGGGCGCCATGGTGCCCGCGGGCATAGGGTTGGGGACCACTGCTACCGGATCGCCGGAGCGCGCGTCCCCGCCGCGGTGGCGATGCGCGTTCTGCCCTCGCGCCGCTCTCCTCGTCTCGACCGTCAGGCGGCATCGGGATCGGATCCCGAGCCGACGCATTCCCCGATTCGATGAATAACGTAGTGGTAAAAAAATATTTCATTTACTCTACGGTTATACGTTTTCGGATATGAAACTCACTATCTCTGAAAAGATTATCCCTCGAGAATCGAATATCCCGACTGTCAGATAAAGTTGACCAATAAATTCGTCGATTTTTGGAACGCTATCGCGACAAATTATCAGGCGATCCGTATCGCCGCGCATTCAACTTCCGGCCCGGCTCATCCCTCGGACTCGCGACTCGAGCGGTATTCCGAGAGTCGTGAACGCGTGTCGATTTTTTTTCATCAAATTATATTTGCACAGGAAAATATAAAAAAAAAAAAAAACAATAATTACAAACGCTCAATTTTGAAATCCATTTCAGTGGTAAATACTATATATATATATATATATATATATATGTATATATAAAGGCATGTCGCTCGTATTATTCACGAATCAAATGAAACATTAGCAAACAGACGACACAGTTTTGAGCGGAGCGCTGACTCGATAGAATTTGATTACTCTTTTATTCGCATAATAATGCAAATGTTCAATTGAACGAGGTGACGGGCTTCGCCGGCGAATCTGAGGCTCTCCGCGGCGGGGCGGGAGCGATAGACGAGTGAAAAAAAACTCATTTTCAAAATACTCTGGGTCGAATTTCCCTCCGAGAGAATACAAAGTGGACTCAGATTGATATTTATTTCATTATAATAAGTCACTGACGCAATTTGTGAGGCTCTTTCGATCAATCGATAAATCTATAAAACCGACTCTCGTCTCCGCCTCTGAACGTCGAGTCGTCAAAACGAATAAATCATGCCGGCGCGCTCTTTCCGGTCGAGTGTGATCCGCTAAATAAAAGCTTTCGAGGCGTGCTTTCGCAGACCGAGTCCGATAGCTAAAATATTTGCAATGTTTTGAGATTCAATATGTCAGATAGTTCGTACCCCCCGAATCCTAAATAGAATCCTGTCCCTTCGACTGCGCGACGCGCGCGTCCGTCGCAGCCGCGCCGGAGAACCCGGAGGGCCAGGAGGACCGGAGGGCAAGGAGGACCGGAGGGCCAGGAGGTCCGGAGGGCCAGGAGGACCGGAGGACCAGGAGGAACGGAGGGCCAGGAGGACCGGAGGACGCCAGGGGCGGGCGCGGCGCCTCCCGAGCTCTTCCCGGCCGAGCGCTCCCAGTGATGAGAACTGTAGGTAGTATTGTCGTCGCGTGCAATCAAATTTGAGAAGCGGCTGTTGATACCGCTTTGTATATTTTTTTAGCGCGATCGTCGCGGCGGCGAGAGAGAGACGGTCGCACTCGATAGCCGCAGAAATAAATGATTCCCTGTCGGAAACCGAGAGCGGAGCCGCGCGAGGCTCGGCTCAGCATCAGCGGCTCGATCAATTCGAGTCCGGTCGTCGTCCGGGCCGGCTCACTAAGCGGGCGAGCTGCGATCGATTGCGATGATTCCTCTGCGAAAACTTCTAGTCGGCAAGGTAATCGCCCAAATTTTAAACTCGAAACTAATTTACTTTGTGAATATAAATTTCCCCTATTGTTGTTATTCAGCCCCGTCTTTTCGTCGACCGAAAACGGCATCGATGGATGAGCGAAATTGAATACCTGTACGTTTTTGTTTTTGTTTTTGGAGGTTACGAAAACTTGCAACGTATTGCGGAATATATCCTAAATTGATTGAGCGGGCGCGGGCGCGTGCCGCGCGTTTCGATAGGAATTCGAAGTGACAACACCGATATTGACTTTGCACAGATGTTTCTCTAAAAACGTGGACGTGGACACAGATGTTTCTCTAAAAATAATCATGTTTCTTATTTGCGCATTTGCTTAATAAATTGATATTAAAAACTAGTTTTTGTGCTGTCTCGCAGGTGGCCGGGCAATGGCGCGCGTGGCCCGCGACCCCGGGCGGCCCTGGAAGGCTCCAGTGCGCGCGGGCCACGCAGGCCACGCGGGCCACGCGGGCCACGCTGGCCACGCTGGCCGCCCCTGCCCCCCCCGCCCCCCTCACCGCCTTAACGGAAGACGAAATTGCTATGAAGGAAACAGGTTATTTTCTCGATATTTCACTGCGATACCCAACACCGTGACTGTCTTTCTAGATCTATTAGTAAGAAGGAAAATCTAATTTTTGCTCGATTATCTTATTAGTATCCCCAGCTTGATCTGAAAACAGTTATTTATTTTGTACATAAACATTGACCGATGTTGACATCAATCCATTTTAAAACTTTATCAGGTGTACATATGAAAGTGGACGACAATATATAAAATAACTTGACATATTGTTATTTATATGGGCTCAATATAACATTTTAATTGCATGAAATGGATGTTACCCAATTTGGTAAATTTAATAGCAATTTTGTTGAAGATGGAACTATTTAATTTTTTATATATTTATATACTATATATATATATTATATTGTTTTTATTTTAAGTGACATAGCTTATGTGTAATTGTTCATTTACTTTTATCATTCTTCGCTGATTAGACTGGCTGCTTACAAAATCCTCTTATCTTTAATTATTTCTGTCAAATATTTATTCAAAAAGTTCTCAACACTTCTCTCAGGGCTGCCGCTTTATCTTGTCTGTCGTCTCAAAAATACAACTTAGTAGCCGTCTACAATTTGTATGTTTTAAAATGACAGTATGTTCAACTTGCTATAAAAAATGTCAAAGGTTACAAATGTTTTTGTAAATGTCTAATTTATGAAGCCGATTTCGATTTTTATTACCTAATATACACATATTATATGCAAAAGGATTTATCAGAATTTATTGAAGTTATTAACTTAAAACAATAAATTTAACATCATATTGAGCTAATTAGCAAGCGCCCCAAAATAATTAGTTGAGCATATAAAGAAATATATGTATTACAAGTTAAATATAATAAACATCTAAATGTAATTCCACCTAGTACTTTCTGTCAAAAATATAAGTAATATTTTTAACAGTAGACACCTCAATGTTCTAAAATTTTATAAAAATTAAACTGTAAATATACAATACTTTTCATACTATAATAAGTTTTTTATAATATATTAAAATATTGTATGGTAATTGTACTGGAAAAGCAAGCCTTAGTCAACAAGTTGATAATATTTGGGTACCATTGTACATATTTATCCACAGTTACGCACACACTTCTTATCATATAATAAAACAAATCATGCTTTTTTTTATTGCCTTGTTTTGTTTTGCATGTGTTAAAATTTTTCAAGAGCATCAATCATAATATTGCTATGTAAATATAAATGATAACACACGCACAACTACACTTTAAAACTAAAATTACCTATTAAAAATATCAAACAAAAGTTTGCTTGTTGGATTTTACATAAGTCATTGTAGCCTACATACGGTCACCTGTGGATCAATAAGTTTGTTAGGAATGAAAATGTAGTTTTATTACAATAAACTTTTTTTTTGTTTATCAATGTTATCCCGTTAGGTGAATGCACTTTTTGCAACGTTTAATTTTTTTTTTTAAATTTCTAATAAAGAAAATTTGTCAAACTCTTCAAAATAGGTTTCTGCAGTACCAATTTTTTTCCTGCAAGCAAAGTTTTTATGCTGGACAATAGAAAAAATTTCAAGGTAGCTAATTCAGGCTAGTACAGTATGTGCAGCAGCAATTGGTAACAAAAACTATGCAATTTAGCAGCAACGATTATGGATGAGTGAGCTGGTGCATTATCATATGTTGGTGCAAGTACAAGCATGTTCATGCAAGAGCAGACTTATATTTATATAATATTGATTATAATGTTTTATTTCTTTATTTTAGTGGCAAAACTTGCTACAGAAAAGATTAAACCCTTGGTAAGGAAAATGGATGATGAAGGGAAAATGGATGATTCCGTCAGAAATATGCTTTTTGAAAATGGGGTAATTTTTTTATACTCCTATATAATTTATACTCCTAATGTATTTTTTTTATACTCCTATTCTAAAATAATATTTTGTTTTACTTCAAAAGAATACTTTTCATGTACATTAAGGTATTTTTCAATTCTCACACTCTAATCATAATGACACAATACTTGCCTAACATTGGGCATTATAATAGGAATGTCATCATCATAATTATTTGGTATTTCCAGAGATTACTAATTTTCAAGGTAAACTCTGTTATAAAACAGTTAACTGATTAATTTCAGTTAATGGGTATTGAAACACCTGTGGAGTATGGAGGTTCAGGGTGCAACTTCACCACAATGATGTTAATCGTAGAAGAAATAGCCAAAGTAGATGCATCAGTAGCTGCATATGTTGATATCCACAACACCTTAGTAAACTCATTATTCATTCATTTGGGAAATGAGGAACAAAAGTCTAAATACCTACCATTATTGGCTTCCAAATATGTAAGTTCCGCATGCTTTGTTTAGACTACATTGAATATTCATTGAAACAATTAGCAGCTACAATCAGTTTTTCAAAAATATGAGATAAAATTACATAATTATTATAGATATGCCATAAGTAATGCTAACAAAAGTTTGAGTAACCTTACAGTTTAAATCCCATTATTTATCATATAGCACATGTAATATTTGAGTGAAAAATGTTTAGTGTTATTCCTACTTGATTTTATTTGGTGCTACCGGTTTTGCTTGCATGCTTGGTGCATCTTCAGGCAGATGAATATAATGAAATACCAACATGTACTTTCAGTCAAATATATACCACATGTGCCGGGAAATTACAGTCATTGATGTCACAATGTGAATTGAAATTTATCCAAGTATTTTTAATATTTTATAGGCAGGAAGCTTTTGTCTTACTGAGCCCCTCTCTGGATCAGATGCGTTTGCATTGAAGACAACTGCTAAAAAAGAAGGAGAACATTATGTAATCAATGGATCCAAAATGTGGATCTCTAATTCTGACGTCGCAGGAGTTTTCTTAGTAATGGCCAATGCAGATCCCTCAGTGGTGAGTATAATTAATGTGCAGTTTAATTTTTTTATTTTAAAACTGTACTAAATGTACCTGAAAATTTTGTACAAGTATAATACTCAAATATATATTATTACACGTTAGTATATTTGTAAATAAGACCCTAACTGTATCCTACAAAAAATTCTTCTATAAAAAATATTAAAACTAAATATATGTAAAAATTTGAAGGTATTGGTGGTCACTATCAGAAGACTTATTTTCTTAGGTGGTGCCATTTTCGAAGAATGAAATAAATGGATGCCCCACGATTGAGAACATAATGTTCTGGATCCTAATTTAAATTGAATTTTACATGAAACAGTAATCAAAATTTGACAAAACTTCAAACACCCAAGGAAATAGGTTCAACCTCAATATTATTCAAATTAAACAATAAATTGAGTAATTAGTTTAATATTGGATCCATTAAAATGACAAATATGTATATAGTATGTATAATGTGTGGAAATATAGATAACACAATCTTTATTTTTCTCTAGGGATACAAGGGCATTACATGTTTTATTGTTGAAAGAGAAACTTCAGGACTTTCTGTAGCTAAGCCTGAAAAGAAACTTGGAATCAAGGCTTCGGGAACTTGCATGGTACATTTTGATAATGTTCGAGTTCACGAATCCAGCATTCTCGGAGAATATGGAAAAGGCTACAAGTATGCTGCTAGCTTCTTGAATGAAGGAAGAATAGGAATTGCAGCACAAATGATCGGCTTATGCCAAGGCTGCATGGATGCCACTATTCCATACACGCTTGAACGAAAGCAGTTTGGAAAGAAAATTTATTCTTTCCAGGTATATAAATATAATATTTTTGATACACGTTAAACAACAGATCATTAGATAATAAAATGTTGATAGAAAATTAAATGAATAAACTTTTTTGAAGGGAATGCAATTTGAAATTGCCCGTATTAGAACTGAACTAGAATGTGCAAGATTGCTAACCTACAACGCATCAAGGATGAAAGAAGCGGGGTTAGACTTTATGAGGGAGGCTGCAATGGCAAAATATTACGCTTCAGGTACAAAAATTCATGACACGCCTAAGCATGTTGAATTATTAAAATGTTATCACATACCTACAATTGATTTACAATGTTATAAAAACTCTAGTTATTTAAATTACTGATCCAGTAATTTAATAATAATTAAAATAATAATTTAAAAAAGCTAAAAGAATTATCTCTTTTCTGGTAAATTTACCAGATTTTTTAGAATCTATCAGAATTTAATAAGACACATTTACTTTATTCAAACCCGAAAACACTGTGCACATTGCTTTGACTACTGCAATATATTCAGTCTGATCTACACGTACATCAATCACATAACTGAACTTATAAAAATAGAAATGTTTTGTAAAAGTAATTTATATAGTAAATCTATTTTTTTTATAAAACTAGGAACAAAACTCCTTTTTAACACATTGTGCCATTGCATTGTTCCGTTGTATTACGTATTTATTGAGTTTGAATATTTTTACAAATACTCGCTGTCATAAACAATCCCATATAAAACCCGAGTCTCGTAACTGTCATAGCTGTCATTTTGTTCAAGACCTGAGGCATTCGACATTGTGATCACAGTAGACATATGCTGTACTTTTAAATAATTATTCCTATAATGGCCGTTGGTATTATTTTTACAGAAAACCTTAGTTTCTACTTATCTACCGATATTTCTACCTATCTTACAGAAATAGCACAACATCTGACATCCAAATGCGTAGACTGGATGGGTGGGGTCGGATTCACCAGAGATTTTCCTCAGGAAAAATTCTACAGAGATTGTAAAATTGGAACCATTTATGAAGGTACCAGCAACATGCAACTGCAGACCATCGCAAAATCTATTGAGAAAGAATACACAAAGTAATTTTATAAAACAAAAATATTTTGTAAAGTTGTTGTACACTTTTAATCATGATAAGTGTCTCCGTTGATTATTTCACTGTCATATTTATTTTTTAAATAAAACTTGGTTTTCATCAACTGTAGTTATATTTTTATTTTCTTTCTAATTACAAAAAAATTAAAACAAAAGATACATACCAAATAAAATTTACCCAGAAATTTACAAAGCACCAACAATTTTTTTTAACAAGAATATTGTTTACAGGACTGTTCAACACTACTCAAATTCTCATATGTATAGTGTGTAAGAGTCTACATTATTTAATAAAATAAAACCTCAATATAACTTTATTTGAATAGTAATATAGCTACATTAAACATACCCACAAACTTATTTTAAGTGATCAAGTGAGCTTCGCTGTCCATTGCATTAGTATTTTACTTAGGATCGTGTGGCAATTTAAACCCTACCATTTCAGCAGTTTCTCTAACCGTTCTTTCTCCATCTCCGGCATATTCAGAATTAATTTTCATGTACCTCCTCATACTTTTTAAGTAGCACAGGTATGTACTGGCTGTGTATTGGACTTCTTCTCGAGCCTTGCAATTTTGCAGCTCAGACGTCTTGTACTTGCGGCACTCTGCCAGAATGTACTGCACCACTAAATTATCTGAACGTTTCTTCTCTGTTACTACATGCCTGACTTCAGAAAGCAGTTGCCTAATAAGACGCAGAGTTTGTTGGCTGTTTATGGTGGCCATTTTCTTAAAGCAATAGATTGAGCGGGAGACTGAGAGAAAAATAATTCTTGGTTTACTCAATGCAAATTCAATTTTTTTACAATATTAGCGGTTATGAACTCAGTCCCGTCTTCGTATATGGGGTCTTCAGTTTGTTTAACCCAAAAATTATCAGTTATGAGATTGAGAATGCTCTCAGGAAATATATGTATTGAAGTATCATTGAATATGTCATTAAACTTAAAACTATTTACTAAACTAAATTCTTGTGCATATGAATAAATATTTAATATATAAGGAGCGTTGTCATTCAAAGTTTTCTGTGATTGAGATTCAACTAAAGATATAAAACTATTGCAAATTAATATGCAATTTTTTAAAGATTTCCCCCAATTATGCCATAAAAAATTATTAGTGAGCTGGTGGGGGCAGTGAGGAAAATAGACAATTGTTAACCCGTTAGAACTGAGAGTATGTTTGCCCTCTAGGTTGTTAGTGATCAAATTAAAATCTAGTTTTTGTAGAATATCACATTCATCGCTATAAAATATTGGATCATGAAGCGAGCAATTGACTTTAAAATGATCTCTTAGACACAATACCAAGGCGAGCTGATAACGAGATATCACACACTCACCTACATGCCCTAGCCCCAAACACAATATATTGGTTACTTTTGAATGTGTCAAGACACCCAAACATTCATTTAAAGTTATCAAGAAAGTCTTGTAATAATCCGCTTCTAAAAGGTCTTCTTTTGCCGCGTTAATTCTCCTGTAAAGAAAAAAGTCACTTAAAAATCAAATAAAAAAAAACTCAACATGTTGCTGTACAATCAATCATTTTTTTATTAAATAATAAAATAACATTAAAAAGCCACAAAACATCCGAAAATTAACCAACATTTTTAATAAACTAATAAAATGAAGCAAAAATTTTAAAATGTCAGGTCAACATTTAAATTTTATTTTTCAAATGTTACCTAATTAACGTTAACCTCAAAATTCACATGTGAAATATTAAATAAAACACTAAATCATTTACCTAAGAGCAGTTTTTTTGTCGATTTCACAATCAACAAAATTTCCTCCTGTTACGAAAGGAGAATTGTTTTTGTTATTTTTGTTTTTTCCTTTTCGTTTCTGGCGGACGATTACGAACCCGTCAGAAACCGCGTCGTCGGCAGACATCAGAAGTGGTTATCGAATATGGCAGATTTGCGACCATGTGCTTTGTGATATATATTTTTTAATTCGTGGCGAATTTTAGTGCTAGTATTCAGAAAATCTAAAAATATTATTCAATTAACTAAATGGAGCTTATTATGCAAAGATAGATAAATACTTTAAACAAGCTATAAAACTAATGTGATAATTATAATAGGAACACCATTGAAAGCTATAAATTATTTATTTACTATTACGAAATGTGTATATTATGGAAGTATTTCATTTTGTGAATGGATAAAAGCACATATTTAAATATATTTTCATTATTAACAATAAATTACATGAGACATAAATAAAAACATAGGGTATGTTCATTTTTTTTTTCGTTTCTTATCTTTTTTTACATGATCTAAATATTTTTTATTCACCTCAACACCAACACAATTTTGAGAATCAAATGAAAAGGTAGTTTTTTCATTATCTTTAAGGTTGACTTTTTTCTTCGTTTTATTTATTTACATTTAATATCTTTTATTTCATCTGTTTGGTAATTTGAAGATTCATCTGACATACTAGCAGATTTGGTAAAAGCACATTTTTCAATTGCTATATTATAATTTTTCTGAGTATTTTTATACTTTTCTTCTTGTTCGACGATTCTTTGTAACTTACCATTGCATTTCAAACCATGTCTAGCACCTCTGTGAACAAAAAAAAAAAATGTTAATAAGACAATGCTAATTAATTATCAAATAAAACCACTGTCATATTTTTATGGGCCAACACTGTTTCACTACTTATAAGTTGTGATTTTCTGATTTTGAAGTGTTATGCACGAATAGAACCATATCTCCTAAGTTTATTTACGCTGAATGGAATTAATAGATTAGTTCTTGAAATTACAAGCATAAATAAACTTATTTCTAAGACTACCCTTATGTCACAAGTGGTATTCCAATAAAAGATTACTTTAAATTGGAATATCATGGGAGAGTAAAACACGTCCTGACTGAAACTGAACTGAACCGTAACCACCTTTAATTCAGATTATAAACAACCTCCAACAAAAAGACATTTACTCTGTATCGTTTACACTGACGCATTAACACAAATAAAAGAAATACAGAATTGCAAGTAAAAATCCAATTTATCCTCATCGAGATCTTCTGCTGGCCATCCATAAAAAAATAATGCAATTAATACATGTGAATGAAAGAAAATTTATTGAACAGGAATCCAAGTTGCAAACCAATTAAATCAGCCTATAATTTATCACAGTAATTATCACTGTTGTGTCATTGACTTCATTATAATATTTTTACCATAACCTTATATTACATTATTTTAATTTTCATAGCAACAGCTTGATCTCAACCAATTCAGATATTATTTCAGCACTTGATATACTCTCTATTTTAAATGGCAAGCATCCTTTAGATAATTTATTTAATCAATAATGTAAGAGACATTATTCTTCACCAATTTGATGCAACTACATTGATTTCATTGAGCGATATGATTAATATTAAATTCTTATGAAGTTTCTCATCACTTTTTATGAATATATAACAAAATTAGTGAAAAGTAGCTATCAAAATATAAATTGTCAACTTTTTATCATCGCAAATACAATATTTAAAAAAATTATAGTAAAAGCTAGTGATGAGTTAATGATAGAAATACCTTAAACTAAATATAAATCGTCTTTTTCAGAAACATAGAATGAACATTAAAACTAAGCTCTATAGGATGGAAGTCCATATAGATCCATAAATGAAATTATTATATGACTCAATGCAGTCATGTCCCGCAAGGCACATGCAGCCCTCGGACCTCAACTATGCATTTCTAATTATTGATCACATTATCCAATGTCTAAAATTTTGCAAATTTTCTAACTGAATGGCATCAATTCAGATATCACTATAAAAATTAAATCAAGATATGATTAGATTCAACTGAAGACTATACTTGAAGTGCACGTGTACCAAAATTATTATAAATATTTTTATTTAACAAAATTACTTATGAGCAGTTCTCCCTCCACATGCTGCAAACAATTCTTCATCTGTTAATTTTTTTATGCCAATTTCTGATGAGATATACTTCTTTACTAATGAATCTGAATCAGAGATAATTTTACTTTTATCTTCAACACCATTAATTAAAGTCGCTTGTTGAATAAAACTTTCAGTGTACAATCTTTTTTTTCTTCTCTTATTAAGTTCAGCATTATTTTTTTTTCTGTTCTTCATGCCACTGGATATACCAATTTCAATAGATTCGCCATCCTTAGTAGTAAATGAATCTATTTCACCGTTGTCTTTTACTTTGACCTATAATAATAAAAAACAATTCTAATTTTATTTAAAAAATTATGAATTTAATCAAAAGTTTTACTTGATTGCTAATATTAGTGAAAGTTATCATAAACAGTGAGCTAAAATAAAGATTTATATACAAATCAAATCATGTTCATTGTTGCCACCTTTGACTGAATTCATGAAATATAGAAATTTAGATCTTAACAACGGTAAAACTTTGTGATGTGATGTTTGCAACTCTCGGGGAGTTTGAAAGTCCTTTCCACACTGGTAATACTTTTATTTACATGAAACTTTCCACTCTTAGAAACAAGCTTTGTTAACACACTAAAGGCGGGGCGGGTATTAGTACCCGCTTCGCTGACTGCTGTCTAAAGGCGGGGAAGGTACTGTAGTACCCGTTTGAATGTGTTTACACTAAAAGTGGCATAAGGTCAATTTACTCTAGGTTTACAGCTCTTTAGGTTTACAGAAATTTTAGAGATTTGTAAACAATCTAATTCTCATCTAATTATATCGTATTTTAATTGTTACCATTACTCTGTTTGTTGTTTGTATATTTTGTTAGTTTAATTTTGCATCTGATGATGACCAGGTGAATGGTCGAAACTAGTCATGCGATAAATCAAATAAACCTCACGTGAAGCATTTAAAAAGTTATCTTATTTTTTAAACACTGTATGTATTTAGATATAAATAAAAAATACAAAACACAACCAAAATTCTATTGAATTGTCTTCGGACACTAGTCGTGAAGTGCCGTTGTTGTTTGATATCGATGCGCTTTGCTTTCGGTAATCCTACTAAAGGGGAATCAAGTTTTGTTTGCACTTTTGAAGTTTGGTGTTTTTTTATAATCAACTCTCGAAAATTACGAAAAAAAAAATTTTTTTTTACATTTTTCACATTTAAAACGTTTTTAATTTTTTTACATTTGACCGGATTTTTGTCTGTTATATCCGAAGTCCGTTAAACAGGGGTCCGTTATAGCAAGGTTTTACTGTAGTGTATATAAATCTTATATGGGGATATATAATTTTATATGCGGCATGCGGAGTTATGCGGCATTTCCAAAGTGGCCCGCGAGATCATTGGCTGTTTTAAAATAAATTTTTAAATTTAAATTGTATGCAAAATAAATTATTGATTGACTAATTAACTCGGAGTTGCTTAACAGAAAAAAAAATCAAAGATTGCAAAGGGTTAATGTATAGACTAGATTTTGCACGCGCAATTTTACGCGAATTTTGCCCGTTACGCACATCAGTTTAGTCAATTTGGTTACCCGCCTATAGTGTGTTAAGAGTCAGAGTGATATTTTTCTCTATAAATTATCATGTATCCTTAATAAATAGGTACAAACCTCTATGTTATTAGAGGCGCTATTATAAATTTTGTGCCACCATTGATTTGTAAACTCTTCTGCCAGGTCATGACCAAGTCCTCCGGAACCATGTTTAGGAATGGGCTTAAGAGCTGTTTGTATACCATCTTCAGATTTACCCAACCCCTTACCTAAAGAAAAATAAACTACAAATACAAAAATGCATTACCCTATTAATTACCATAAAAATATCAGGTAACATTGAAGAGCTATTTTTGGCAATATAAATTATCTTGTTTATGGCAAATGTATAAAAAAAAATATATATTTATTATCCACTTTGTTCCGAATCATTTTAATATTCTTCTTCATCAAGTGCCTCTCCTCAGAGGAGGTTGGTGACCATTTCATTGAGCCCATGCCGAGTCAGTGTTCATGATTTTCTAAGGTGAAAATAATGTAGGGGGTCCCCGGGTCCTTCTACACCGCAGTTCCATATTGGAAGGAAAAGTCTGCCTATTGCTGCTGCCCAATATCATTATTATATAATCCTTTCCTTACAAAGCTCTGGGGTTTAAATATGATGCCTCCCCGCTCTCCCCATTATGTTGCTAACAGAATGGGGAGAGCGGGGAGGAATATCAATATAATGAACCAAAACCATATACTTCACTATTGCAGTAGGTGTATGAATATGGAATTTGCAATTATTTGAACAAAAATGTTCATTATACCTTCAGTCCACCCATATTTCTCCAGCTGTTTTTTAGCAAAATCCATTTTTGATGAATACTGGATAGCGTAACAATAATTATAATGCTGAATATGTTGAGTTGCTCTCGACAAGTCACAACCCGCAGGACGCAATTCGAGTGTCCCTTTTCTTTCTGTCAAAGTCAAGTTAAGTAAACATGCTCGTTTTACTAATTAGTTGCCAGTCGACAAAAACTCTCAACTCATTTTACTTAAAATGCAAAAATAGTCAACAAATGAA
Source organism: Atopsyche davidsoni (assembly GCA_022113835.1). Classification (NCBI taxonomy): domain Eukaryota; kingdom Metazoa; phylum Arthropoda; class Insecta; order Trichoptera; family Hydrobiosidae; genus Atopsyche; species Atopsyche davidsoni. The sequence continues at coordinate 14,608,520 of JAILWY010000005.1, read as the reverse complement.
TGAAATAAATTATATCCACAGTTAATGAAATTATATTTAGTATGAATTATTATACGACTTCACTTATAAACCAAATTTTTGTCTGCTATTCATGATAAAATTATTAAAATGACGGGGAAAAAAATGACAACTTGCACGAAAAAATTGACTAAGAATTTCAAACATATATACATATTTAAAACTTAATTACGGTTTATTGACATTTTAAATATATATTAGTTTGACCGATTTTGTTATTTTCTTGTCACGGCATTATTTGCTCAACCTCATAATCAAAACTTTCTCCCATCGTATCAAAAAAGCGTTTAAAGATTTGTTTATGCAATATGCTTAAAATTCTGTTATCAGATCGGTCACAATTTTTCGCGGTCAAAGCTATTTCATGGTTTTTATAATGTCGTTTCAATAATTTGATTTTTAATATATTTTATAAATAGTTGAAATTTTCATGTGTATCTAAATGTTTCTTGGTGTTAAGCAACTTTTTTAACACTAACTTTCGTTTCAAGCTTTGGTACAACGTTATCACACCTCTATTTGAATAGAAAATACTGCAAAATACATTGTATGCATATTTGAATATGCATATAATGTATTTTCTGTATTTTCTTCTCGACTGTGATCATACATAATTTCCATTAAATACAGATATACATATATTAGTCATCTTCACTACATTTTTTATATATTATTTTATTCTCAAGTGTTTTCATATTGTTTGTATCTCAAACAGATTTTCATGGTTTAGTTGCCGTTACAATATTTTACTTAACATTTTTTCGTACCTCTGAATCTGATGGTTCAGATGCGTTTTTTTCTTCCCAAGCTGTCGCAACATAAATATATGTAATGTCGGTAGAACACGCTCGCCTTATGAGGAAGACGATTGAAATTCTCAAACCCCCTGACATCAACAGAGACGACGGTCTCAGGTGGAAAAAACGTGGACGAAGGTCTCTCTTGGAATGGTACTCCCATATTCTCATCAAAATGACTTTCAAATCTCTAAAAACAGCCTCAATACCGGGGATCGAAACGTAATAATAAAAAAAATCGCGGCACGGCACCCAAGAACATAGTATTTAGTATGTCGTGAAATCATATACCATATGTAGTAACATAGTCAGCGTTATTGTTATTTATTTGTGAACGCCTCGAGGACGCTCGCTCGCTCGAATGCTTTGTTTGTCTCGTTCCCGATCTTCTTCGTTACATCCTTCTTAGTTAGAGATTTCTAGTTCTCCGATCATTTGACATTGGATATTTCCCGTAAAATAAAAATAAAATGAGGTTGCAACATTTATTTTCATTTGACGGGGAGTATTCCCGCCTCCGTTTGTAACGGATCATATCCCATTTTGCAATACGTAGGTATTCTTTTAAATTAGTTTTTCTTCTTCATCGAGTGCCTCTCCTCAGAGGAAGTTGGCGACCATTTCGTTCATGCTGAACCAGTGTTCATGGTTTTCTAAGGTAAAAATAGTGTAGTGGGTCCTCGGTCCTTCTACACCGCAGTTATATATTGTAAGGAAATGTTTACGTATTGCTGTTGCCCAATAACATTATTATAAATCATTTCCTTGCAAAGCTCTGGTGTTTAAATATGATACTCCTTCTGCAGCAAGCTACAGAGACAATATCAGTAGCTCCCCCACCTCGACAAGGTACCTTCAAAGCACATCCCTCCACAATCATTCCAAGTCCACTACTCCATTACCGGTCCTTTACACACGCTCAGGGTACAGAACGGCAGCCATGCACAAGCAACGGAATGAAGAGACCGGAGAGGTTAAAGAAGTCTTTAAATTCTATTATTATGATTATAAATTTAATTCTTTGTGAAATCGTGTATTTTGATTATATACGTTTTCTTTTATTAAACTCTTTCCTTACTTTTAAATCTCGATTTTATGTTTAAAAAACTCGATTTACCTAGCGTACTATGTGATCGGTTGCACACATGCATATAATGATTCAATCTATCGCCCGGATGCCGAGTCACGGTGATCGAATATAATGTTATTAAAAAAAAACTGCGTGCCTCGTTTGGAAGGACACTGCACGCCGGCCTTGCGGCTCGAGGCGCAGAGAACGATCAGGAAATGCGTTCGAAATCGCAATGTCGAGTATTCAATAGAGTATTTTTTCAGATGTATGTAAAATTAATTTTGTATCAAAAAAAAACAAAATTTGTTGTTACCAACCCGATGAGACAATAGATTATTTTAAGTTTGAATTTAATCTAGATGTTATTTACTATTGTTGAATAAAATGGCGCCCGCCAGACCGGCGCTGTTTTTTAAGTTTAAACTAGTTTAACGAGCCGACCAGGGTCCTATCCCTCTGTAATAATGAATTGTTGGGATACAGCTTCCTATAAAAATAAGATTTAGTTGACTTTTAGAATTACTTGTTACTGATTTATATTTGAAAGTAGGTATAGAAATCATTACTTCGCGAAGTTATTTCCTTTGATTTTAAACCTCGCGCTTGTTTAAATACTAGATTTCTTTGTGTAATCCGATAACCAGGAAACTAAAGTATATTTTACGATTGTGAGCACAGTTAATAAATAATTAGTTGATTGCCAAATTTTAATATGTTTTGAGTGCGTAATCTTCTAAAAATACTTTTCTTTGTTCTGAAACCGTATAAAGACCAGTGAGAGCCCCCAAAGGGCCAGTGTGTGTTCAACCAGTGTTCGACGAGTGTTCGAAGTGTCTTCATGGGGTAACTATGCCCGGAGACAGCACTCCGGTGAGACGTAAATTGCGATCTTATCGTTAATATCCGGCGAGGTTATGAAAGGTTCATTCCCGCTGTGATGATCATAAGGACCTTACAAACCCTTATGAGTGGAAAAGCAACGCGCGTAGAAACCACGTCCGCGTGCGTGAAGATACGACCACGGTTTGGCGTATTCTGTGCTAACATCGCGTCAGGTGACGTAAATATCGTGGGAGGTATTATATACCTCAGTGAATATACCGCCGCGAGTTCGGAAGTATATTGTGACGGATTGTCACGCAGTTTTAAATTACCGACCCCTGTGTCGGCTCAAAAGTGAAGTAAAAGTGTTAAATGTAACATGTCTGGAAATCATATATTATAACCAAGTTTGTAATAAAATTTAAATAAAAGATTACAAGAAAGAAGCTCTTTGAATTACCTACTATACAGTCCACTGATAGCTTATGAACCTTGGCGAATTTGTAAGCTAAACATCGAAGAAACAGAACGTCTATCAGAAGTCTCGAAAGCGAGAACCATACCTGGTAGCGTCGTCAACATGGTCCTTCGAACCGGATTTATATCGGCAACCTATGGATGCCTGAAGTCACCAACATGGTTCATTCGGAAACGGATTCATAACCAGAAATATATGGATCTTTGAAGTGAATCGGAAACCAGGATCAGAAACAGTGATCCTCTGAAGCCAAGATGGCAGTGCAAATTGAATTAAACGCACTCTTAGAAATGGTATACAAAATGTTACCACCGGCGACAGCACGAACAGCTGTCGACTGGAATTTACCAACTTTCAGTGGGAAAACCTCAGATTGGTTGACTTTTAAAGCAGCCTATGAAGAATCATCGAAATTCTTTGAATTTACTCCACGCGAGAATACTTCTCGATTGCGAACGTGTTTGACAGGAGCAGCGAGAGATTCAGTTGTCTATCTGTTATCTGCTTGTTGTGATCCGTCAGTAATACTGAAAACCCTAGAACGAAGATTTGGGAACCCACACGCGCTTGTGGCAGACCGAATAGAAAAAGAAAGAAAAAAGGCAAAAATTCAGGAAGAAAAGGCAAAAATCCAGCAAGAAAGAATAAAAATTATTCTTGAATATGAACAAGAAAAGGCAAAAATCGACCAAGAAAGAATAAAAATCATTCTTGAATATGAACAAGAAAAGGCAAAAATTAACGAAGAACTTGTAGAAAAGAGACGGCAGCTAAAGCTAGCACTTCTCGAAGCAGAGCTTGAAGAATTACAAACTGAGAGCGCTCTTCGAGAAAGTACAATAACAAAAATCTCGTCAAAGGAGGAGACAATACAATCTCGCTCCTGCAAAATTGAAAGGACGAGTGAAATTGCGGAATGCTTAATGATTCCGCACAAGCCGCTGCTAGATGTGCAGACGGCCCGAAGCGTCTCGGCGCCGCCCATATCTGTGTGCCGTGACGTAATGAAAAATATCTCGACAGCTGAGGAGTTGCCGCTGATGCCGCAACCTCAAGAAGGTAGCTGGTCGAGTGAAATTGCGGAATGCTTGAAGATTCCGCCCAAGCCGCTGCAAGAGGTGCAGACGGCCCGAAGCGTCCCGGCGCAGCACAAACCAGTGCGCCGCGACGACATAATGAATAAAATCTCGACAGCCGAGGAGTTGCCGCTGATGCCGCATCCTCGAGAAAGTGGCTGGTCGAGTGAAATTGCGGAAAGCTTGAAGATTCCGCCCATGCCTTTGCATGCCGTGCAAATGGTCCGAAGCGTCCTGACGCCGCACGAACTCGCGGGTCGGGGCGCGGCCACTGACGTCACGCCAGCCGGAGAGCCGCCGCCTGCGCCTCTTCAAGCTGTGCGGGCAACCCGAGGGGTCCTGACACCGCACAAACTAGCGGGTCAGGGCGCTCCTACTGATAACATCGTGCCAGCCGAAGTGTCACTGCCTACGACACCGCTCAAAACAGCGCGACGCGAAATCACCATCGCAGAAATCCCGATGGCTGAAGAACCGCCCCCCACATTGATGCAAACGCCGCCCACGCCGCTGCATAAATTACAGCCGGCCCGAAGCGTCTCGCCGCCCAGACCCATACGTCGAGACGCCCCAACGAACGACATCTCGACAGCCGAGGAGTTGCCGCTGATGCCGCACCCTCGAGAAGGTAGCTGGTCGAAAGGTGTCACAGAATGCTTAAATATTACGCCCACACCTCTGTATGCTATACAGCCGGTTAAATGCATTCCGACGTCGCCTAAGATAGCGCGTCACGTGAATATTATGAAAGAAATCTTGCCCGTGAAGGAGCCATCGCTGATGCCTCACGGTCACGAAACTGACTGGTCGAGCTACCCCATGAAAGGTGTAGATATTTCGACCAGGACAATGCAAGAATTGCAATTGCTCGTAAATGTTACGAGGCTGCACGAGATCGCGTACGATAAAAACGCATTCAATGAAATCTCGTTTGAAAATTCATTCGAAGAGTTATTAACAAAAAATAACTGTCGAACAGCTGATGTCGGGTTCAATAGCCCCGACTACTCTTGTGTCATATCACAGATGAAAAGGCTTAAACCAAATGGCCAGCGCGCACTGCAAACGCGTGCTGAGCCTGGGTATAATGAAATCCCGCAGCCTCAAGACAAACCACCACCGCTGGTACCTTTATGCCTGCGCCTTGCTTGGCGTCTGCTACATTAAATTGGTACCGAAAACGAATACAAATTGCGTATCTTAATAAATGTACAATAAGAGCGCATTGTATCAGAAAAGGGAGATAAGAAAAATCTCGATAAAATATAAACAGACCGCACAGCTGTGAGTTGAATAACCTTCAAATATAGGCAATAAAACCAAAGCCGGTGCGAGTCGCAGATGACAAACCTACATCTGTCGTCGGTGACCCCCCGCGCACCCCACACCCTCGGGCCGAGTACTCGATACCAAGTATAAAAAATCGGTCAAAGCCACCTCACACATATGGTTAAATAACCATTTCGAAATAAAGAAGTAACCATTTTGAAATAAACAAATGAGTTGAAATAACTCCAGTCTCAAAAAGAACAAAGAAGAACATAAAAGAACAAAAAGAACTTAAAGAACTCAATGAACTCAAGGAACAAATGAGTTCAGAGGCTGATTTTACGCGTGCCTCGCGCGGCCGTAAAATAAAACAAAGGTCAGTCGTTAAATACGACAAAAAACCTATGCGCGTCGATGACATAGCGCAGCGGACCCGAGTAGGTCCTCATTGTTCTTCCCGCGTCCCGCGCCCTCGACTCGGGCGCGCGGCTTAAAATCTGAAATGCGTCACTCCAGTTAGTGCCGTCTTCGAGAATGGAACTGAACTAAGTGATTGACGATTGCACAAAACAAAATTTGTGCATTCAACAAGCATCCCGCTGGCGGGAGTGCACTGCGAGCTCCCTGCACCCTGCAGTGATGGGTGCACATCACGAGCCCGGCGCCCGCTGAACGCGCCCGGCTCCTGCCACACCGAAAGCGGCTCTGGGCCCCGCCCCGCCCAGATGCGCCGCCCTGAGATCCGCCGCCCAGGCCTTTCTGCCTGGTCGAGCCGCGCCCTGATTGCGCGCCTTGAAGGCGCCGCCCTGTGTGCGCCGCCCTAACCGCCCGCCCTGAACGAGCCGCGCCCTGAATGCGCCGCTCTGAGATCCGCCGCCCAGGCCTTTCTGCCTGGTCGAGCCGCGCCCTGATTGCGCGCCCTGATTGCGCGCCTTGAAGGCGCCGCCCTGTGTGCGCCGCCCTGTGTGCGCCGCCCTGTGTGGGCCGCCCTGAGTGCGCCGCCTTGAAACACCGCCGCCCAGGCCTTTCTGCCTGGTCGAGCCGTGCCCTGATTGCGCGCCTTGAAGGCGCCGCCCTGTGTGCGCCGCCCTTTGTGCGCCGCCCTGAGTGCGCCGCCTTGAAATCCGCTGCCCAGGCTTTTCTGCCTGGTCGAGCCGCACCGTGAGTGCGCGACCTGAATGCGCCGCCCCGGACCAGTAGTCCGGGCCATGCTGCCCTGGACATGCCGCTCCCAAGAGAGGGACGTCACATCCGCCAGAACGAGACAACCGAGAGCGTTCGATTGAATCGAACGCCGCTCCACAACAACGCGCCGTCCGATCGAACTCAGAACTTCCCAGAAGAAACTGAAGACATCCTGTGAAGTTCGGACAGTTAGATGATCGTGTTAGAACGTGTGTTACATCGCACATCGTGTTGGCGATTATTATTTTGGTAAAAAAGCTATTTTTTACGTGGTAGGGTATGTTACCAACCCGATGAGACAATAGATTATTTTAAGTTTGAATTTAATCTAGATGTTATTTACTATTGTTGAATAAAATGGCGCCCGCCAGACCGGCGCTGTTTTTTAAGTTTAAACTAGTTTAACGAGCCGACCAGGGTCCTATCCCTCTGTAATAATGAATTGTTGGGATACAGCTTCCTATAAAAATAAGATTTAGTTGACTTTTAGAATTACTTGTTACTGATTTATATTTGAAAGTAGGTATAGAAATCATTACTTCGCGAAGTTATTTCCTTTGATTTTAAACCTCGCGCTTGTTTAAATACTAGATTTCTTTGTGTAATCCGATAACCAGGAAACTAAAGTATATTTTACGATTGTGAGCACAGTTAATAAATAATTAGTTGATTGCCAAATTTTAATATGTTTTGAGTGCGTAATCTTCTAAAAATACTTTTCTTTGTTCTGAAACCGTATAAAGACCAGTGAGAGCCCCCAAAGGGCCAGTGTGTGTTCAACCAGTGTTCGACGAGTGTTCGAAGTGTCTTCATGGGGTAACTATGCCCGGAGACAGCACTCCGGTGAGACGTAAATTGCGATCTTATCGTTAATATCCGGCGAGGTTATGAAAGGTTCATTCCCGCTGTGATGATCATAAGGACCTTACAAACCCTTATGAGTGGAAAAGCAACGCGCGTAGAAACCACGTCCGCGTGCGTGAAGATACGACCACGGTTTGGCGTATTCTGTGCTAACATCGCGTCAGGTGACGTAAATATCGTGGGAGGTATTATATACCTCAGTGAATATACCGCCGCGAGTTCGGAAGTATATTGTGACGGATTGTCACGCAGTTTTAAATTACCGACCCCTGTGTCGGCTCAAAAGTGAAGTAAAAGTGTTAAATGTAACATGTCTGGAAATCATATATTATAACCAAGTTTGTAATAAAATTTAAATAAAAGATTACAAGAAAGAAGCTCTTTGAATTACCTACTATACAGTCCACTGATAGCTTATGAACCTTGGCGAATTTGTAAGCTAAACATCGAAGAAACAGAACGTCTATCAGAAGTCTCGAAAGCGAGAACCATACCTGGTAGCGTCGTCAACATTTGTTTTTTTTTATTTTTTACTATTTTGTTTGATTAAAAAAAAAATTGCGAAGTAAATATGTGTTTTTATTACAGTGTTTTGTCTTCGGTAGGCGGTAAAATCGTAATAAAGAGATCGGACTTTCATCGATAAAAGTAAAAACGCGTTACACGACTTCAGTCATCACTTTCAAGTTTCTACCTCAAAAAGAATGCCAGCTTTCTGATAATCGCGATTTCAATGAAAAATTAATACATATACACGTTTAAGTCTATGTTACTTTCATTGTTAGGTGTTGAAATATTGTTTTAATTACAAAATAGTTTATTTAAGTGTCGGCGTCCTCGGACGTTACATGTCGAGCGCGGCTCGCGCATTGTCGGCCCAGAGGTGAAGAGTATAGTTAACCGTTAATGTACATTTTTGCTGACCCATTTCTATAGTTGATCAGTATTCACTCGGTTACCGTGCCACTTTGATATGCAAATCGGTTACGTCTTCCGAGTAACATCGATCTGGTGGAATTTCACATAACAGAAACGCGAAAGAAAAATTCAAAATAATCGGCTATGCATACATTACTTGTTAAAAATAAATTAAATTATTGAAACCGTAGTTCCATGGACTAATGTATTCTTTATCATTTGTATTTTATTTCCATGTTATTTATAAATAACATGGAAATCGTTTGATTTGATCTTGCTCAACTTCAATTAGATGGAGGTGCCTTTTGAATTATTTGCATTACAAAAAGAAAGATATTTCATGACGCCCCACACTTGCAGGAAGAATAAGTAAGAATAAGAATAGTGGCTCCGACTTCGCGGCGAGTAGAACGTTCTCGTTAGGCTTGTTTGGATTCGTACTTTTCACACTTGCGGTGCTTCACGTTACTTTGAAAAGCGGGCGCGTCCCAGGCTTCGAGGGAAGGTCTTTATTCAGTATAACTACACTAGGCAGAAATGTACGCGGTTACTGCTTCGATGCGAAGCCGCTTATATAGGCTCCCGCTGCCTTTGTGGATAGCGTAAACAGGAAAATTTCCCACGTATCGGGGGGTGTCTCATCGCGAGGACGTCTCGCCTGCAATACGATCGCCTTTTGACTGACCGCTAATTACTAAGGGTTTATGTTCTATTTTAATGGCAGTCTAATAAAATATCTAACGGATTGAGGGTCGAATGTCACCTTCCAACGGGCCGTAAGACACGTGTTCCGATGTAGGTACTAACCCCTACAATGGTAACGTTCGGGTTGAAATGACACAGGCTTTCCGACGGTGACGAGGTTTTACAAAAACCGTATTACCGATTGAGTCCATTCAAGTTTAGGGAGACATACCCTTTAAAGTAAAGATTTTAAGAAATTCAATATTTTTGACAGAGAGTACTTGGTGGAATTCCATTTTAATATTTTGAATAAAAATACTTGAGTGATTTTCCACATTTTTGTTTTTATTAGTGACCGGTTTCGCCAACCTTTCACGTTGGCATTATCAAACAGAGTGAGATTTTATATAATACTAAGCAATTAGGTAAACAATTGTTAGAGGGAGAGGTTGTTGGAAAGAGAGAGAATGATTGTCAGGTGGTAAGGGCTAATGTGATTTTAATGTGCCTGACAAGTGGAGGATTCTATATAATTGCAAATTTTTGTGTTAATGGGGTAATTAAAACACCCCAAAGCCACTACTTTAATTACCCCATTAACACAAAAATTTGCAATTATATAGAATCCTCCACTTGTCAGGCACATTAAAATCACATTAGCCCTTACCACCTGACAATCATTCTCTCTCTTTCCAACAACCTCTCCCTCTAACAATTGTTTACCTAATTGCTTAGTATTATATAAAATCTCACTCTGTTTGATAATGCCAACGTGAAAGGTTGGCGAAACCGGTCACTAATAAAAACAAAAATGTGGAAAATCACTCAAGTATTTTTATTCAAAATAGTAAAGATTTTACCCAAATACTTACAAAGAGATTGTGAAATTTACATACACCGATAAAACTCAATCGTGTCGTCCTTTGTAAAATGAGTGTGGACACGCCTTCAGCGGCTTCACGCGCCCTGCCACTGCCGCTGCGTCGATGTCGCCGATGTCGCCGATGTGCGGGTTCATGTCTATGAACCCGCACATTGACAGTTTACAATTTCTGCTGTCTAGTGATCGCATGTCGTGCAGGTGTAGCTATCTTTTTAATGTTTTGCTTGATTCGTTAATTACAAACTTAAATGCAAATAAGCTTCGAGACGCGGCGGCCCGCTAAATAAATTATAGCGCAAATGTCAGTATCGAAAAAATTAATACCGCAATACACGACAAACTGGTAACGCAAAAACTACTCAAAAGGCGTATCTTGCTATTCTTCACATCGGAATTTCGCGCATTTGAAAATTTGACGATGCACGTCTCGGGATCGGAGGCCGGAGCCGTTCGCGTATCGGGTCCGCGACCTGCGATCCTACTGAAATAAAACGTCAATTGATCAAAATAGTATATTCCAATCGACGGTTGCAAACATATTTTTACCGTTTTGCAACGAGAGTGGAGAGCTGACGGCGTTTATTTATTTTTTTGTCATTTTATCGTCATCCGGGATGAATTTATCGCGACAGTTGTCGCATTCAAAAATATCGCTAAAAAACAGAACGGGCATCAGATTCGCGTCGGCGGGTCCTCTCGATCCCTCGGTCTGGAGACCGAGGCCGTCCGGGCGAACGCGGGGTCCCCCTTCGAGCCGATGATAAATTTACTTTCGGGCTCCGGAGTGTCGGCGACGAATCCGAAAACGAAACGACAAGCTTCCGGTATCGTCTTTCGCCAAAACGGGGGCAGTCTCCCCGACTCGCAGATCCGGGACGAGTTGCGGAGTTTGCGCGCCGATCGCCCCGACGGCGGCCGAGGCGCGTTCGCGGTGCCCCACATGATTAATAATTCGGAAAATAAAATCCAAACGGTGTTTCGGCCGCTCAGCCCGCGCACTCGGGGTTCAGATCACGCCCGCGTGACTGTCGGGTGTACCGTTTCGGGAAAGGATGCGAGGACTGGAGCCGCGGGGAGGGAGGGGGGACTTTGCGCTTTCCTGGCCGAAAGCGCTCGTCTACGGTTTGCGAAAAATGGCCGCGGGTTGTCAGATGCTATCGGCTGCGCGAAATTGTAGATAGCACCGTTTTGCTCGCGTTCCCTGTCTGGAGTGTAAAATGACGGCAGTCGGTTTGAGGCGGGAGGCGGGAGGCGGGAGGCGGGAGGCGGGAGCACGGCGTCGGCGTCGGCGTCGCTCGCGCCGCGCCGTCTCTCAGTTTCCCCGCGCGGCTATTGAAAGGTGATCGTGCTCGCGGAGAGCCCGAATTGTCGGTCTGTCGGTCGCCAATTTTGCATCTCGTCTCCGGCGAGTCGGAGTCGGAGACGGATCGGACGAGACGGCGAATGCCGGCGAGCGTCCGCGTCAATCAGAGGATTCGAGCGAGGCGCCGTCATGGACGACCGGCCCTCGGGACTCCCGGAGTGCAGGAGGAATAAGTTTAGAGAGTTCTTTTCCACCGGCAGATGGATTTCCGACGGATACGACCTGCGAGTGAGTGAAGTTCGACTTTATTGACGAGATGACCGCATTTCGTGCTGCTTTTTTTGTAAACACTTCGACCTCGACCCTCGCGAAAATCTCCCCTCGAGTTTGTTCAGTGTGGGTAATTTATAAAATATAATTTCCCATCGCGGGCCTCCACAATATAATAGTGTTGCGTATTGCGTGATACTGCATTCTTAGAAGGAGAACTATTGAGAGTCTACATAATCGTACGTACTGTAATTAAATAAAAAATAAAATTATTTTCTATATTTTTTGACTTGTGATTTATGAAAACATAAATCACAAGTAGTTATTGTGAACTTTTATATATATATATATATATATATATATATATATATATATATATATATATATATATATATATATATAATGAATCAATTTATGTATAATGTTCAATTCAAATTCATCTATCGTAAATCTATCGTAAAAAGTAATTGCAAGGCCGTAATTCAAATTTGTTTCCTGTTACACATTTTTTAATCATACGGTTATTGTAAATAATCACTACCAGCATATGTAAAATATTGATCTTATGTTTAGAATTTATATTTTATGTAATTTATTGTCTATATCTAAATATACTGTACCAAAACTCTCATAAGTACACATGCATGTAGGTTTTACATTTACTGTGTACCGTTTGTATATATGTGATGTAATATTTTACTCGATTCAAATTATATAACCGTAAATATAATTTCCAAGCAAAAGTAGGAACCCAGCGCGATGGAGTTTCGACTTCACAATACAGGTATTGTGCATTATGCGGATAGGGCATTCTGTGTGGAAATCAGTAGCGCAGTAGGCGCGGCGCCTGCATTTCTGTGAAGTGATTTGTCGGGAAGTGTCGGCAAGTGTCGGGAAGTGTCGGGAAGTGTCGGGAAGTGTCGGATCCGGCGCCGAGCCCTCTCCGCGAGTCGGATTGTCATCTTCAGCTTTCGTCCCTTCCGGTAGTATCTAGGCCTGTCCCTATAAAAAAATTTACTCCCTCATCTTTGAATTGTCGCAATAATTCCCATAAAACATGAGCATACATAACATATTTATTAACTCAACATGCGTCCCAGATAGGTATGTGCGTATTGGACTATTGTTTTCAATTCGGACAGTTCGGAATCATGCATCGACTTGAGATTTCAGGACCCGAGCTGCTCACGGGAGTGTTCGGGGAATTTAACCGTCGTTAATAAAAGTTTTTTGTCACCACAAAGTCACTTATGGATATTGAATATTTAACAGGTCCACATTTTTTTACCTTCGAATGCGGATCGTGTACACGCCAAACGACGGGAGAGGACTCGTGCAAAACCCGCTTGTTTAAAGAAAATCTGCGGATCGCTTTAAAAATATATACTGTCAATAAAATAATTGTGTAGACTTCACAAGTTAACCTTCACGTATTGCGTATGTCTGAGTTGAAATGAGTCTCACTGCATATTTAAATAACAGTCCCCCGGTGTCAATGAAAGGGGATCTTCGATTGCCGACGATCACGGAGTAGAGGAGGAGAGAGGTACCGTACGTTACCATAGGTCTTTGTTATCCGATCCGCTTGTGACTGCTTATTTTATATTAAGCGATTGTTGAATCACTCTAACGATACTGAACCGGCGGCACTAAGCCCGGCGGGAATTTTCCCTTCTGCTCTCAATGATACTCGTAATATTGCGTGAATTCGAGCCGACAATTGTAAGTGTATGCCGTGCAATAGCGTGGCTTGCGTGGCTTGCGTGGCTTGCGTGGCTTGCGTGGCTTGCGACAGCGTGCTCGAGTTCCCATCGCAATCAGAAATGTCTCGTCGGAGCCCAGCGGCGCCGACTTCCGCTTTCGATTGATTCCCAATTGGAACGATTGCAGGGAACAACAGCTTTTAATATCGACCGTGTGGATGGCATTCTACTTGCAAACAGCGTATTATTAAAGCAGGATGTGCGCTTCTCTCCGATTTAAATTATGATTTGATTATGATTTTGAGATAATATTACATTTTTAGTCCGAGATACGTTCCCAAAATGGTCTATATTGGCCCCCAGAAGTCGATTCCACGCTCGAGGCGTACAAAATTGGGGGTGCATGAGATGTAAATATGGCTCCAAGAAAATGGATCTCAGGTCATCACCAAAATTTAGGCCTCAGGCGTATCGTGAATTTCATAATGTTTCTAACTAAAATTGCATACGTACGTATAAATTATCTTATTATTTATTTATTAAGTACATTTCATGAAATTGTGTAAGCAGGTACCTACTCGTCTGTGATCGCAGTGGGTTGAATTAAAACTACATATTTTTTTTATTTTTAAATTCCCCACTCTACAGTAAAACATGTAAACTCTGTGTTGGCTATCAATAACAAAAACGTGTTTGAAATTAATGTTCTTGTAAAAAATAAATATTAGGGAGGCAGAGGTCTACGAAAAACAGTAACAGTTCATGGGACATTAAAATTTAGGGACCTCTGTTCTAGACAAATGTATAGAATATATATATATATATATATATATATATATATATATATATATATATATATATATATTGTATATATTTATGTGCTAACAAAGCATTTGTATGCAGTCATCCTATAATGGAAACAAATGTCAAATATTTTATAAAAATACTTTTTTTTATTGTTTAGTCCATGCAAAATATCATAAGAGTATCTCCCCTTCGTTTATAAGAATATGTTTTAATATTTTAGGAGCAAATATAGGTCGTATTTGTAAGATAATCGGACCAATTTCCAAAGACGCGCGTCCAACGTGGGTTCGCGCGGAAATTGCCCAGCTATGGCTTTTACGAGTATAATGCATCGATTTGGTTGACTTTCCGTCATATGTAAAATTCACAAATCGACAATCGTATCGCTTTGGAATCATTTAATTAACAATAAAAGTATATGTAATAATGGTACATAAATAATAAATAATCATTTTTTTTAATTGAAATATCCTAGAACTTCAAAATCATGACATGTTGCAGACGGTTCATGTGATGGCGGTCTCTGGCCTTTTGCTCGATGGCGTTTCTATAGGTGTTATAATGTATTTTGAAAAAAAATTAAACCCGGTTGCATTCAAGTTAGTTACTTTATTTCACCTGTTGTGCATAAAATTCATGAACTCATATTGTTGATCATAACGATATAAATTATTTAAAATTGCAAAATATTATTTTACAAAAAGCAACCGGAAGACGACCAAGGTATTGATGTGCGCAACTTGAGATATTTGGAAACTTATTACTTTGGTTAATTTCATGTGCGAATGCACTCTGTAATCGAGCGGTGAACGAGTATGATCGCAGAGGCTTGAAATACCACGGCCTGTGTTGCATAATCTATCTACTGACTTGGACTAAATTTTTTCCAACATTTTGAAAAATATATATATTTGTAAACAGTGAAACGTATTCCAAACATCTTTAAATACGTGCAAGTATAATAAGATCAAATGACAAACAAATTCCTATCATATTCATATTTGATATGGATATTAAGATTTATTTTAACATAATTTCTGATACGAAAGTTAGTCTAATGTAATATATGATTATTGTCTCTGGTCTGGAGAGATCTTCGAATAACAAAATCAATTTTATATCAAATGTATTTATTATTAGTGGATACTATAATGAATATCAGTGAGAAATATTATTGAGATATTTGCACATAACTTTAACTAATTAATTTAACATTTAATATATCGTGAAAAAGGTCAACGTCGTCAGGCAAGCGAGTCCTCCCGCGACACGCGCGTTGTGTCCGGTGGTGACATAATCTACGTGTGCTTTCTCGACTCAAAATTTTCATAACCAGCACTACGATTCTACTATACTATCAAAAAAATGTATAATATCATTTTATATTTTGAGATATCGATAAAAATAGATAAACAATACCAGGCCGTTGTAGAATTCATCGGGTCAAATGTACCAATTTTACAACATGCGGAGTCATTTCATGTGCTGAAACTACTGAACTATCTAGAATAGAGGTTTCTGAAGTAATTAACATGAAATCAGTTTGCATTCAAACTGAGCAGTGAGTATTCACTAAATAGCACAGGTCACTCAAGATAGGCCAACTGGCGTATGTGATCTCGTTTCTTTTCTTGGTTACCGGTTTTGGATGAGTAAAACATTTTCAAGCGGTATATATATATATTCCAGAAATTAAGTTGTTAAACACATTTGATAAGCATGCCCAGAAAACGACTTTGTCTTTTGTTTGTATTTGATGAATGGTTTTATTTTGTGAATGATTTTGTGATGCGCTTGCGTATTTAATTTAATAATAATGAATATGCTAATTTTTCATTGTGATTACTACTGGGTTCCAATAGTGCAATTAAACACATATACTTGATTATATATTAAAAGACCAGCTGTCGGCACCCGGAAGTAGTACCACAGCGCTGCCCGGGGCCGACAGTAAAAAAAAAAAAAAAAAAAAAAAAAAAAAAAAAAAAAGGCTAACAAAGAAACGAAAACTTACTTAGTATATCTATACATAATAGTACATCATTATGATTTTTAGTTCACAGCTGAGATTGCAGAGGCGATATGGTCTATTATTTGCAGTTCACGTGTGTTGCGATGTAATGAACCAGAACCGCGATCGTACGGTAATAGCCCTATTCCAAAAATCCGTTATTTTTAATATATGATTTTAAATTACATACTTAAAAATGCTTGTCACTTGATTTGATTGTTTAACGAATTATGTAATTTTTTTGTAAAATAAACATTCAAAATAAATCAGCCACATTTAGTTATAATATTTAGCTCGACGAGTGCATTGTAAATGATGGCTTGGATATTTTTTGATGAGTATATATTTTGCTTAGTTATCATTAAAATCATAAATGTTTATTTTTTGTATTGTTAATTATAGTACATTATTAATGTTAACAGTGTGTTATTTTATCACGTTATTTAGGAAAAACCCCTAATAATTCAAAACAAATTAAACAGCGATAATTTGTACTGACTCGAAATAAGAGGAGTCACGTAAAGTTTGTTTTTTTTCCATCAGAATTTTTTAAAAATAAATTTTGATTTCCGTTTTATCATAATAGTAATAATAACTATAAAAAACAGTTATTAACGAATAATTTTCCTCGAGGGATTGCTTTATTTGTTTCTGTATTAATATATTTATTTGTATAAATGCGCATATTAAATAAATCGACAATGAGTCGAATGTAGCACTAAAGTTGTTATTACTTTTTAGTTTAAATGTTTTGTAAATTGTTCGAGAATGGAAACAGAGTGAGTACTTGTGCTTTCTCTCATTTAATATGATGATGTTTCGCCTCGAACTAATAATATAATTATCTGCATTGCCATTTACTTATAAATTATGTTTCTTAACTGTACAGTAAGATTATCAATTTTGTTGAAAGTGAATATAATATAATTTCACTCGCAAACAATGCAATTCAGTGCATTGTCAGATAGCGAATGCACTCGCAACACCGCCTCACCCCCTCCTCCTCGCCTCCCCCTCCTCCTCGCCTCCCCCTCCCCCCCTCCCCCTCGCCTCACCCCCTCCTCCTCGCCTCCCCCTCCCCCCTCCCCCTCGCCTCACCCCCTCCTCCTCGCCACACCCCCTCCTCCTCGCCACACCCCCTCCTCCTCGCCTCCCCCTCCCCCCCTCCTCCTCGCCTCACCCCCTCCTCCTCGCCTCCCCCTCCCCCCTCCTCCTCGCCTCACCCTCCCCCCTCCACTCGCCGTCCTCCCCGTGCCTCGGCGGGCGCGCCCGAGCGACGCTCGCCTTCGTCGGTTGCATACTAGTTAATTGGAATGGAGCAACACAGTTTCTATTTTATTGCGAATCTTCTTTGTTAATCTAAGATCGAATTCAAAATTGTTGCATTTCAATATAATTTGTTCATCGCTTTGAGAAACCGGCGAGCGCGACGGGCGGGGGATGCTCTCGAACAAGGAGGCGAAGGTGCCGATGCTCTTGGCAGTCTTATCGGAAGATTATCAATGTAAAGTATCATTCAAAATCGTAGTCCTTTACGTATTTCTTTCATACATAGTACTACTCGACCGCAACACGACAAACAAACAGTAAAAAACAGTATTCAAAGTAAAAACTTCGTTATTTTTTTGTAAAATAATTAAAATTACAAACTACAAGCGGTTTTCAAAAGACAGATAAGTTTTTGGGAAAGGGCGAATTTATTGAATAAATATATAATATTTTAAATAAAATGCTCTTGCGATTTTTCCCCACGCTTAATTTTATCGGTGACCGGTTTTGCCGACCTTTCTCGTTGGCATTATCAAACCAACCATGTTTGATTTTGGTGGTAGCGTACATGAATTTCTTTATGTACAATATTGTGCTAGGCAGGGAAAAAAAATGAAAAACCCTTTATTTGCACTAGTCATAAATAATTACGAGCTGATAACGATAGCTGAAAGATATAATTTTTAACAAGAACAAAACAAAAAACAGAAATAACAGGTAGTGATAGCATATCAACATTTGAAGACATTCATTGCTACTTTCACTGATATTGATCACCAAATGCGACGCTTAACTTGCCCTGTTTAGGCATTTAAAACCTCTGAACTATAAAAATACAGCTCTTCAACATCAATATTATGAGAATACATATTTTCATTATTTTGACAAGTTCCTTGAAGGAGAGATTATGTTTGCAAGCTTTTTTATCCTTTACTTTTATCTGAGAATTCTTTTTGAAAAATTTATCAGTAAATGTTAGTAGATTGAATATTTCACAGCCGCAGCCAGCTCTGGCGCTGACTGACTTCTCCATCATGAATGCCGCAATCGTCGGCGAACTCCACTGGACTGGGACTTCATTCCGATTGCACAGTGCATATTCCTCTACACAACAAATTCATAAATGGTCATGCGGTGTGCTTATTCAAACATATTGTTATGACGTTACGATTTACCTTAATCGTTGTTCATGCAAAGCATTTGCGAGACGATTTGAATGCGCGATTATGCGAATATATTAATTAGACACTCTTAACTGTTAGTGTCCATTTTTATGCACATTTAACATTTTAATCCAAATATTGTGCAAAAAAAATTATGAAGTTCGAAAACGAAAACAATTTGCAAAATATATATACAGTAATATGTTCCGGAAAAAATCGCGTTAAGTGAAATTCGCGTATATCGGGGTTTTCGATTAAACATACATACATAGTCAAAACTTGATACAAAAAAATACGAATCATTTGAATCAATAACTTTAATTCTAAGAACACTTTATGCAGTATTACATGTTATTTTTACTGAAAAATACATCTATTTTCTTTTGGGTAGCGTTTCTTTTACGTTCTTACTTGTAAAATACGTTCATAACACCCAACGCTGTTTTTAATTGTAAAGAGAAGTCAATTACTACTTTATGTTCATACACATTCTTAAAATAAGAAATTCGCGTTATAGTGAAACCGCGCATAACGGGGTCGCGTAAAGCGGGGTATTACTGTATATATATATATATCATTGCAACTATAAAAACTACACGAGTTTTTTTTATAATAAAAAAAACTTTTTTTCACTAATATAAAATTTTTATTTTTTTTTATTTTTATTACTAAATAAGAAATGCCCGAAATAGCGAAGGAGGTGCGCGAAAGATTATCTTTCTGGATTGAAGTTTTGATTTAATCAATCGTTCTGTCAAGAAGGTTCAATGAAACGGTTTCAGGCGTATTTTTAATAATTTAAGTTAACGGTATTGAAAATAATCAAAAAGCTAAACCGCCTAAGCACCGATAAACTCAACGTCGTTTTACTGGTTCGTACCCAATTTAGAAACTTCCCGCAGCGGGTCCTCTCTTAGAAACCTCCCGCCCTCGTCGCCCACCGGACATTTTGAGCGTCTTCCTCTCTTTCGGTCGGAAATACGAAGTCGTGTCTGAGTGTTTCCGACTACTTACCCAAGCAAACAATGAAACGGCCCTAAAGCAATATCTCGTCGGAAGTATATATATATATATATATATATATATATATATATATATATATATATATATATATATATATATATATATATATATATATATATATATATATATCTACATTTTAATATCTGAAATATATGTTTGCTATCAGAATCGTTCCCTTTTAGATGGAAAAACTAACACTCCACGATAATCCTAAGCTTTTTTGCTGCATGCAAACACTACATTTTTCTATCTATGTATGGATTAGTCAATCAAGATGCATATTTATTACCCATTACAGGGTTATTATATTTACTAATATGATTAGGCACATTAGTTCATATATAGAAGATGATTTAAAGAAACTCTCAGAAAAATATCATCGTGATTTGTGTGGGATCCCACACAAATCACGATGATATTTTTCTGAGAGTTTCTTTAAATCATCTTCTATATATGAACTAATGTGCCTAATCATATTAGTAAACTACATTTTTCATTATTTGAAGCTGGGTAATTGGTATTAGTTGTAGCACTATTGATGTTTTGCGCGTACGACAATATGTACGAGTTTCAGTATACAATTAGGTTTTTGTACGAAATAATGTTGTGATGTGTAAGTGGGCTAGTTGGGGATGGCTCGGTTTGTACCGGTGTGCAGGATTTCACAGGGAAATAATAAAATTAACACTGAAAGTGTCACAGGTGCTTTATTAAGTTTGTTTCACAAATGGGTAAGGTAAGTAATATTTTAGTTGAGATTTCCGACAAATCAGACGGGAGTCACTCGAATTTAATTAATGAAAAATATTTGGAAATTTTTTTTTAATGTCATAAACAAAAAAAACTCTTTCTAACGATATTTGAAACTTTGTTTGAAAATATCAACGACTTAAGATGACACAGTAAAAACAAAATGTATAAAAATCACAAAAAGAATTTTTTATTTTAAAAATATTTGAATAATGCTGTCCAGAATAACCCCTGCTCTCAATCTAAAAAATAAACGTTCTTACAATTTATTGGGAAATTATTTTATCCTTTTTGTTTAGTAAACAAAAGGGATAAAAGAATTTCTAACCACTTGTCGATGCACTCGATCCATTCCAAACCGTCATCTCGAAGCTGAGCTTTTGTGCAACCGGAAACTTCGAAAATTTTTTCCATGCTGATAGATTTTTTTGCCTCCAAGTCCTGCACCAAGCACAAGAGCAACGCCAGCAGCAGCGCGGCGCGGGCCCCGAGCGGACGCATGTGCCGCATGTGCCGCATGTGCTGCATGTGCTCCAAGTGCTGCATGTCCTCCATGTGCTGCATGTCCTCCATGTGCTGCATATGCTCCAAGTGCTGCATGTCCTCCATGTGCTGCATGTCCTCCATGTGCTGCATATGCTCCAAGTGCTGCATGTCCTCCATGTGCTGCATATGCTCCAAGTGCTGCATGTCCTCCATGTGCTGCATGTCCTCCATGTGCTGCATATGCTCCAAGTGCTGCATGTCCTCCATGTGCTGCATATGCTCCAAGTGCTGCATGTCCTCCATGTGCTGCATGTCCTCCATGTGCTGCATGTGCTGTCTGCGCGCACTCCGCGCGGCTCGGCAGCGTGGACTGGCGAGTGCCCCTCGCGAACTCGCTTTATAGATCCTATGAATAATTCTAAGAATACTTCAGTGGAGCCGAGAGATCGACGGGCAAAAAAATGCACGATATCTTCATGTTTGATGGCATGACGATGGAATTTAGGATTTTAGGAATTGCGTCAAGTGTGACCGTAAAGTTGATGCTAGTTTGTGAATGTTTCGTGTGCTTCACAATTAGAATACCCTTGTTCGGGACTCCCGATGAATGATCGATGCGTCTGGTGCCCCATCACCTAACCTAACCTAACCTAACCTAACCTAACCTAACCTAACCTATGCAGGTATGCGCGCGCTCGGAGTAACTCGCTTCACTATACCGAAATTGTTTATCACAAGTTCTCTCGTGGAGCTACAATCTGCATAAAATGTTATTTTCTAAAATAAAATATCATTATATTCAGCTTCTTCAGAGACTAACGTAATTTCAAAAACACCAGTTCATCAATTATCGCGGTCGAGATCCTCGTTCGGTGTACATTACGTTAACATTGTAAATGGTTTCGAAAATAACAGATTATCTATCTATTATTACTCTGATATAGTGTTATTATTACCGAAAACTCTGTCTACGCTACTGAATGGTCGTGTTGAATTCAGTGTAATTGTTTTTCATTCCGATTTTGGCATTTACAAGTACGCGGAAAAATGCGTCCGTCGAACGATACACGATCGGCACAACAGTATCGATACGAGCGATCGGAATAAAACTGCTCTTCGAGTAGACGTTCTCAGGAAGTACAAATGTAATATACTTTCATTATACTAAATCACTACAAATTTCATAGCGATAAACTATATGCGATACGGGCCACGATCCTTATACGCGCGGTCGTCGTTATAAATACATTGATTGAAATTGAAATATCTTTATATAATTTTTATATTCATAATTAACAATAATAGCCACAAAGTATAGAGCTGATGGAGTTGAGGTTTATATTTTTTGCGATTCAAAAAAGGCAATGAAAAAACCGTATTTGAGGAAACAATTCTGAAGTTTTCGTTAAAACTTTTAAAAAATTGCATCTTTTCACCATAAATGACAAATTTTGTATTTTTTTATTTTCACAGACTCATTGCATTGTTACAAAATTGTCGATTAAAATGCCACATAAGAATGGCACACTTCCACATTGTACGGCATCGCACCTAGCCAGAGGCCTTCCAAAAAAATATATATTTCAAAATTATTTTATTTTTATTATTGTGTCTTAGGTGGTAGCATACGTGGATTTATTTAATTACAGTATCCCGTTAGGCAGGGAAAATAAGTGGGAAAACCCTGGCGAGGGGCCGTCCATTCGCGACGAAACAATAAAGCGCCCGACAAAAAATGACTGACAACTGAGGTGAAGATTGTTTTTCGGTTTCGGTGGGTTCATTAGTTAAACGAATTTTGGCATAACCATATTTGCGATTGTAAAGATAACTTAGTCATGATAAAAATTAATCAAATACATATACTTTGGCTTTTGAAATATAAACTATCGCCGGATGGAAGACGCCATCTTTGATATATTAGTAATTTATTGTTCGAAGTTATCGACTCGCCCGTTATTAGTTTTGCGAGTCAATCGGCATCGTCGCCCGCCGTCGTATTCCGTCACGGCGTCCTGCGAGGATCAGTCAGGCCGGGGCCACTTGCAATGCCCTATTGCAGAGTTGAAATTCAAATCAAACCACTCAGTCCACCCCGAGACGCACTCGGGGTGGAATCATCTTGTGAATGTTCGTTTCTAGTTATTGTAATTAAAATCAAACAGTTATAAAAAATGAAAAACCCCCAACGAAATCTTAAGTTAACCTTTCGTCATAAAATATAGTAAAAATAAATACTCACCACTCGAAGAGCGAACCCCGGCGCTCTAGCGCCATCTATAGAATTTGTACAGCGGCAGTTTGAGCGCTACCGAGGCGAGGCGGGGCGAGGCGGGCCGAGGCGGGGCGAGGCGGGGCGAGGCGGGGCGAGGCGGGGCGAGGCGGGGCGAGGCGGGGCGAGGCGGGGCGAGGCGGGGCGAGGCGGGGCGAGGCGGGGCGAGGCGGGGCGAGGCGGGGCGAGGCGGGGCGAGGCGGGGCGAGGCGGGGCGAGGCGGGGCGAGGCGGACCGAGGCGAGGCGAGGCGGGCCGAGGCGGGGCGAGGCGGGGCGAGGCGGACGGCCGGAGTGACTGCCGGTTCGTTGCCGAGTTGCTCGCGTGCGAGTCCCTCGCGCCCTGAAAGCTCGGATTCGGGGATTTTCTCAACACACTCTGCTCACACCGCGCGACAAAGATTCGTCATGCTACTCGCAGTGATGCGGCCGAACAGTCGGATGCCCGCATTGGGGAATCGGATTTAAGAAATTGAATTATTTTATTATAGGAACACGATGAAAATGTGACGATTAAACTAAATGTGCTAGCATTCTCGAAGACGATTTGATCAAATACTTATGCCAATATTGCGAAATTGTTACTAATAAATGCTTACCATTACGTAATAAACTCAATACGGCATCCGTTACATTTTTGGAATACTCGTTTGCTGAGCTATCGATATTGTAATATTATATTAATATCTGTGACTGGCGTCATCAGCCTTGGAGACCACCTGCGACTGATAATCGAAGGTCATTAAAATATATGACGATTCTCAGGTTAATGTTTGTAGAAGGTTCAACTGAGAAATCGAGAGCTCGATTACTCACTACGCGGGTGTAAATGCCGAACCAAAAGGATATATTTTTTAGGTGTTTTGCAATTTCTATTAATGTTTACCGTCCTGTTATTTTTTTGATATTTTTAAAGATATTAAGGATTTATGAACTAAAAAAAAAGAGAGTTGACAAAAAGAAAAAGGCTTTGGCGCTCGTCGCTAATGAGTGTATTTTTTTGGGAGTCTATCCGATAGACGAATAGACGCGTCTAGTCAGGAAAGAATATGAAGGTACGAGCTCGGTGACAATATCGGCGGAGACGATAGCTTTAAATTGAGAACCACTCGGTTACCTCGGACGGGGGATATCCGAGAAACTGAATCTCGGAGTAGTGCGCTCGACTTCGTATCGACCCAATAGACCTAAGACCTATTGTAAATCTAACAAATTAAAATAAAAGAATCTTGTAATTTAATTTAATTTTTTTTGCCACATCATTTCGTGTCTTAGAAATAGCTTCGTTGGATTGAAAATAAAAGCTTGCCGTTATTAGGATCTGCCAAAAAAGCTACCGCAGCTTTAAACTTACCCGATTCTGCAATTTTTTTTTGTTTAATAAAGATTTGGTATTTAATCTAGTCACACCTTATTGCAGTAAGCCGTTAAGTTACATCATGTTCACAAAAACCAGCGTAACTCTTGGTTCAATGGTTGTTTTAATGAAGACAGCTATAAAATTAGGCTACTCGGTCAAACGGTACATCGGTTGATCTTTGATGATTGGGTCAAGTTTGGAGATGGCGGCGAGGCGAGTCACACTGCATAGTCACATTGCATCTCTGTATCATACAAATCTCTGCTGACTACCCTGATGAATTCTCATCAGCGATCTCTTCGACGCCGAGTGTTTGAAGTCTGAACAGGCGCCACAAAGACACTCATATCATCTAAGCACAACTTCCAATCTGAGCGTACATCTTTATGCATTGCGTGCATGAATGCCTAACGAAATAATAGCCCCGTTACGACTTCGTAAGTAATGTAGATGGCCTAAACGCCACAAAATGACATAGGTGCCAAAATATTTCCGACTACAGAATAGTGTTATTTCAATAAAAACCGCCGTTCACTGCAATATGATTTTTGGTCTCTCAGCCCTCGGGAAACAATGCTAGGTTCTAGTATCGATATCGGGTCAGCGTCTGACAGGATCGGTTAACCTACTTATTGACCATTTTCTTTAATAAAAATACCCACTAGGTTTAATTCATTGTGCCGTTTTTTTATGAAATTTCGCCAACTTAACCGAACAACATTGCATACTAAAATTCGTTGTTCCGATTTGTAATATGCTATTATAATTTTATGGTCTTTCTGAAATGGGTTCCTTTTGCAATGTTTTTTTCCGTTTGCATGAAATTATAGATTTGACATTTAATTGAATGCGAGAGAGTGGGAACAGTGATAAGATGTTAAAGTTACTAAGTGTTTAAAACGGTTTCTATGGCCGTAGGGACATTGAAAATTATGTATCTGTATATATATATATATATATATATATATTTATATATAAATTAGACTTTGATTTAAGTTTATGAAACATGTGAAAAATAATAGCTTGTTATAGTAAACTTGTGAAAAAATGCTAATAATTTTTAATCAAAGCTCTCGCTCCTTACTCAAACTATTATAAAGTAATATCTTTTTTATTGGTGACTGGTTTCGTCATCCTTCCACGTTGGCATTATCAAACTCAGTTTGATAATGCCAAATATTTTAAATAAACTTTTGTTTTTGTTCCACATTTTCAATATGTGGAAAAATCACATTAGTATTTTATTTACAATATTATATAGTAATCAATATTTTTGACAAAGATTACTTGGTGGAATTCATTTTTAATATTTTATTTAAAATATTAATATTATTTAAGTAATATATCTCTACAAACAATAAATTCAAGCAATTGTTAAATAATGGTACAAATAAGAATGTAAATTCGTATTAGGTAGTGCTTTACTACCTACGCATTTTGCGAAATGGATTTTTATAAAATACTTGGGAGCTTAGAAAAAAATTGGGGGCGGTCACATTGCATCTGCACATTGCACATCGCATATTGTATATCCCACGACCTATGTATTACAAAATCGGGAGATTCTTAAGTTGTGCATTACAAGGACTTACCTTAATTCTCTTTGTCTGGTGAGACTACAGCATTTCCTTAACACATATAATAGTTTATACTCATTGTTGAAAATGATATTTTACTTAATATAATTTGATTTTGAATATTTATTCATTTGCGTGACTGGCGCTTATTGTAAAAATTGTCATAATAATATAGTAAGAAATACATAATTAGTATTTATTATGAAAGTTCCAATCATATTTGACAGTCGAACTGCAGCCCAGCGTCACCAGAAGCATTGCTCACCTCGCGGTTATAGTAGGAATACTGAAATTCGCTGTGGGTAGTAAAAATACTTTTATGAAATACGTAAAGTTTTCAAACGTTCATTTTTTTAAGCTTGCACGAGGCCTCGGAACCTTCGCGAAAGTAGTAAGTTTGCAAATATTTTCTTCAAATTGAGTCTATCTTTATATACTGCGCTACCTACCCACCAAAGTGTATACGAAACGTCCATTTCAAACAAATGTTCCTGGTGAGATTTACCACAAGAATCTCCATGCAAATTATTTTCTGTTAAAATTACAATGCTAAGATTATTGTAAGAATAATGATATAGAGATAATGCATTTCGGGTCGTCCCTGAGAGATATTTGATAAGAATAGGGACCACTTTAATCACACATTCGCATACTGCTAAATATTGGGGGACGATCCATGCAAATAATAAAGAGGTCCACGCCCTAAAATATTTTTGAAAAAACAAAAGTACACGTTGCAATATTCTAACTAATATTTTCACCAAAATTTAAGTGTTATATATATAACTCATTCGTAATGATACTTTAATAAGAAATATATTTTCTTATGGTTTCGTTTTACGCGGCCCGGGAGCGCGAGCAGGGCTGACAGCGCGAGTAGGTTCTTTATTCCTGAATAAGTTTATGTATGCATTAAATAAATAACTAAGAACTAGATTACAAAGGTAGACATTTATAACAAGAACTTGGCGTTCCTTCTTCTATAGGGTGTCCCGGGAGCCGTCGGAGACTGTTATATATTCACCGAGTAGGATGTGGTGGGGGAATTTATGTCTGCAATGGACAGACCGTGAGTCTGGGTTGTCGTCTCCAATGCCCCTGAGGAGGGGATTGTTGGATTTCCGTATGGACTGGTATAGCGAAACGTGAACGTGAAGCGTCGGGGTTGCGATCGGCGGGATTTTGGTCTGAGCGCAGAGGGTGCTGGTCGAGGTGCGATAGTTGGCACCAAGGATGAGGCGGAGGCAGGAGTTTTGGGCGGCCTGGATACTCGCGATGAGATGTTGGTTGGCTTTGGACCAAACAGACTCGGCGTACATCATGTACGGTCTGGTGAAGGTGTAGAGCCTGAGTTTAAACTCAAGGGGGAAGGGGCTCCTAGCGCACAATAGTGGGTAGAGACTGTTCTTGCCTGTGTGGCCCTTCACTCGGTCGCGATGTGGGGGTGCCATGTGAGGCTCCGATCCAGGTGGATTCCAAGGTATTTCACCTTTTTGGTTCATTGGATCGGCTTGCCGTTGGCTCGAATGGCATCGATGTGTTCAATGCCAGGGTGTTTCCAGGTGAAGATGATTGCCTCAGTCTTTCCCTTATTGACTTTGATCCTCCATTTCTTGTAAAGGAACCGAATCAAGTCCGACCTGGAGTCTTTTCACAATGGTACTAGTGTAATTTAAAGTGGAGTTTGACCTACCTTTGTTTTACTGTTATAACTTCTCAGTGCTTGACATTTAATAGAATAAATACTATAATTATAAATAAAAATAAATAATATTCATTACAATTTTATATATTATTAGCCTATAATAAAAAAAAGTATTTTTCTAGTTAAATAGACTAGTTAAATAAACATGTGACTACCGACAAATATAAATATATGATCGTATCTGAAACGTTTTTACTTCTAATATGATTATAAGTCAACGGGGAATAAGGAATATCTAAATGATGAAACATATCTCCTAAATGATTTTGATAGTCTCATATGAACACAAGATAGAATAAGAAGCGAGCGTACAAGTAAGCACGTTGAACAAAATGTCAACCGGTCTAGGTAGACAGAATATCTGGTTTTACAAAGAGAAATAAAGGTTTCATGTCGACCTGAGGCTGGAGATAAACGCTGACATAATTATTATTTAGAGCATAGGTTCTCAACGGGGGCGGTACCGCCCCCCTGTGGGCGCTGGAGCTTTCCAAGGGGGCGGTGGCGAGTCCAAGAGAAAATGGGGGGCGTTCTGAGGTTTACGGGGGGCGAAAAATCGTATTATTATGGCCTAAATTTCAATTGTTAAAATCTCAACCTAGTTTTATAATTAACAGTATAGGGATCTAAAATGTTTTTCAATCATATTTATTAGCTTTAATTAAAGCCTGCACAGATATCGCTTTAGATGCCGCAAATATACAAGTACAGTGTGTCCAAAAAGTGTATCGGGTATTTGTTAGTTCAGCAAAACAAAAACTACTAGTAATCAAGTATTTATTTTATTGTTGATTATAAGTATACAAAATGGAAAATTATTTCAAAATATTGATTTTATCCAAACGGTGACCGTTACTCTGCTGATACTCTTCTAATCTGGAACGAAAATTGTTGATAACACGCTAACAGGGTGTCCAAAAAGTGCATCGGGTATTTGTTTTAGCGTTGAAGTTGAAAAATCAATTTTCGATATAGCAAAATAAAGTGATAATTAAATTAATTAAATGACACGATTTCGCCAGGTAATGGACTGCCCTCTGGTTTGCCAACCAGACACCAGAGACAGGCCAATCGTGTCATTTAATTAATTTAATTGTCACTTTATTTTGCTATATCGAAAGTGAATTTTTTTAAAGAGTATTAAGAAAACTATAAATTATATTTATCTATTTTTTATTTTTTAATTAATGTCCATTTTAAGGGTAAAATAAAATCTTGAAGATGTTGAAAAATTGGATAAAATGACGACTTTTCAAAACCAAAGTTTGTTAAAGATTTTTTTTTTTAAATTTTTAAAATAATATGGCGCACATGGTTTATATTTAATCTTTTAATTTAAATAAAAAAAAAAACTTTTAAATGTTTAGGACTCTTGTAAAATGGGCCAGATGAATCTCCAAATTCCTACACTTCAATCGGAATTTTTTTTTTTTATCACATTAATAGTAAATTTATAAGAAATAAAAATATATTTTATTAGGAAGTAGGAATGTATCAAACTTTTAGCATTTAAATTTTTTCGATTAGTGCAGTGGATTTTTCGCAAAACGGACTAGAAAATGATCAAAAAAACTCGATTATGTGGACTAGGCCCTTCCGCAAATTGATGTTGTGTTTGCGTATCATCTTCATCCAACAACGCTTACAGATTGGCGTCCTCAGAAATAGATATAATTTAACAAATTGTATGCAGGCGCGGAACTGTGCGTGGTGCGGGCGTTTTTCGTGACATTTCGCGCGAACATATTTATATGCGACCCGCGCTCTAGTACTAGTCGACCAAAGACGACTTAACATGCGACCCGCAAACAATGTGTTAATAAATAATATACAGAAATAAAATTGGTATAATTATAACTATTATGTCTAAGGGGGCGTTTTGAATTTTTTTTCTTGTCAAGGGGGCGGTGGTCAATAAAAGGTTGAGAACCTCTGATTTAGAGCAACGGAAATTCTGACATTCTACGTGACTATAATTTGCCGCAAAGAGCAATAAAGATATTCTAGATGTCTAATCTATCAACCCATATTCAATACAAATCTTGATTATATATATATATATATATATATATATATATATATATATATATATATATATATATATATAATTTACGGGGATCCAGAATCATGCACTAATCCTAGCGACAAATAATATAAATATGAATAAGTATACTAAATAATATATTATATAGCTTAAAAAATACCCCTATTAAAAAAAATGTGTTCATAATCGTCTCCACGATAATCCTAAGAATTTTTTCTTCATGAAAATACTACATTGTTCATGATTTCACACTAAAAAGCTGGGTAACTAGTATTAGTTAAGGCACTATTAGTGTTTTGCGCGTACGACAATACGTTCAAGTTTCAGTATTCAATTCGGGTATTGTATGAAATATAGCATATATATTAGGGTGTCCCTTAAATTTCATGTTCGATATTTTTTTACGCATACCTTCTTAAAAGTTTAGTAATAACCCTGTATTGTCTAGAAAAAAAATATTAGTTCGATTTATAAACGATAACCCGTGCCGACTTGCGATTTAAACATGTCCATACAAGTTGCGTAAGTACTGCGCTGTGACTTTTACAAATAAAACATGTAGTTACCTACATGTTTTATTTGTCATTTCATACGTGATTTTTGAGATTAGTAGTGCTTCATTGTTTAGTGCGTTGACATGTCGGTGGAATTACGGAGTGTTAAACAAAATAATTTCCTTATCGGTTTGCCTAGATATCAAATAAATGGTGCAAAATTACCATCTAATCGACAATTTCTCTCGGTCCTATTTTACAATATTCTTGAGGTTAAACTGACTGTTAGTGAAAGTGCAAATCTTGTGATTAGGGAGTGCATCATATATTGGGAAAAAGCAAGAATTCCAACAGTGGCATTTCCTAACTGCGTGAAGAAAATTGTTGATTTATATCATGTTTGGAGAGAGATGCAAAAAAATTGTAAGAAAACTCAGGTTACGTTCAAGAGCCGTGAGAACAATTTCAAAATTGATCTTGATAATTTGTTTGATATTGCACATGCTGATGCTTTTGAGAGAATGAAAATAGAGGAAGATAAATTATTTTTAATGAAACAGAGAGACCCAGGTCGACCGGGATGCTTAGGTGGTGTTGATAAAAAATTGGCGGAAAAAGAAGATAGATCTAAACAACGACGAATGGAAGAAGAGGAAAGGGTCGTAAGACAAAGAGAATCACTAGCTGCTGAAACTAGAAAATCAAGGGCAGAAGCATTAAAATCTGACTTCCAAAACAATGTACCCGACGTAGTCACAGTCCATTGGGATGGAAAACTATTACCCAGGTTGGATGTACGAAGTTCTAAAGAAGAACGCTTGCCAGTTATTGCTTCGTTTGACGATAAGGAACAGCTTCTTGCAGTGCCGAAACTAGAACATTCTTCTGGAAAACATCAAGGTAAGGCTGTCTCAACAGCTCTTTTTGACTGGAACCTTCACGATAAAGTACAAATAATGTGCTGCGACACAACAGCTTCCAATACTGGCCATATTAATGGAGCTTGTGCTATTTTGGAGCAAACTTTAGGAAGAGAATTTCTGCTTTTCACCTGTCGTCATCATGTTTATGAATTGGTCCTAAAAGCTGTCTTTGAAAGCAAAATTAAGCAAATTACTAGTAGCCCAGATATTCCAATGCTTAAAAAGTTCAGAGAAAATTGGAAAAACATCGACGCTAGTAACATTGAACCATCTCTTAATTTCGTAAAACAACGTGTTGCCGAGACAGACATTCAAGCTTTGTTAATATTTTATAAGGCAGAATTTGACAAAGGTTATGTAAGAGATGACTACCACAAATTGGTCGAACTGTGCGTAATAATTTTGGGAGGAGACACAGAGGAAAAATTAAAACTAAGCCCCCCCGGAGCCATGCATCAGGCACGCTGGATGGCGAGAACGATCTATTCTTTAAAAAAAATTGTTTACTTCAGTCACAATGCAGAATAACTGCGAAGGACAAAAAGGCTCTACAAGATGTTTGCTTATTTGTCGTGGTGTTGTATGTTAAACCTTGGCTCGAATGTACAGTGGCGATCAAAGCACCTAACCAAGATTTGCGCTTCTTGAAGATGTTAAAAGAGTACGAAAAAGTTGACGCAACAATTTCTAATGCTTCTATAAGCAAGTTTAGCCATCACTTGTGGTATTTATGTGAAGAGACAGTTATTCTATCACTGTTTGATGATGAAGTTGATAACCAAACTAAGAAGAAAATTATTGCCAACTTCAACCGGGACAAAACCTCAGATTTTAGCAAACGCGATGACCCGTCAAAGGAAGAACTTCCTCAAAGGTTGTTTGGTAAGTTAAATTGACTTTTTGTATATTTTATTTAAATATATTTAAATTTTTGTAGATTTTTTTTGTTATTTGTCTTATTTTTCTTTTTTTTCCAGACAAAACACTGCATGATTTCGTATCGGAAAAGAGCAAACAATTTTTATCACGACTGCAGATCGACGACAGTTTTCTGAAGGAAGATGTATCTTCTTGGAATAATAATGCTGCTTTTCTGGAAGCTAAATGAAAAATTAATTATTTGAGAGTTGTGAATGATACTGCTGAAAGGGCTGTTAAAATGATGCAAGATTTTAACGGACTTATCACGGCTGAAGAAGAACAAAAACAGTTCTTGCTGCGCTGTGTCCAGGAACATAGAAAATTGTATCCGGACTGTAAATAAACAACTCTAAAAAAAAGTTACCCTGACTGATTGTTATTACTTTATGTTTTTGATTAAAAATTAATGTTCATCTAATTGAATTTTTACTTTTATTCACTTAATTTATTGCATTTATAATGA
This sequence comes from Atopsyche davidsoni, assembly GCA_022113835.1. Lineage (NCBI taxonomy): Eukaryota > Metazoa > Arthropoda > Insecta > Trichoptera > Hydrobiosidae > Atopsyche > Atopsyche davidsoni. Next base: position 14,575,912 of record JAILWY010000005.1, on the reverse strand, counting down.
TTTTATACCAGACCGAAATATCAAGACAAAACACGTTTTTTACTAAACTTTGAAGCTCGGTCGGCACTGGTTGCAATTATGCTAGAAAGATGAAATTTTATATTTAAGTATCTTATAGCATTAGTAAAAAAAAGTAGAGGGTATGCATTTCGAAATTTGAAAAAAAAATTTTTTTGGTCATATAAGGGACATCCTAATATATATATATATATATATATATATATATATATATATATATATATATATATATATATATATATATATATATATATATATATATATATATATATATATATATATATGCTATATAATATGTATTTTATACATATAAATTTATATTTAAAGGCTTTTCTAGATTTTTAACAAGGTATTTTATTCTCAAATGTACATTTGCCATAAACATTTTTCAAAATCTCACAATATTAACTTGACAAGTTTTACTTTTGCGTTTGAATCTGAATTCGTTGGTGGTTTCGGAACATTTTTCTTTTAAACTTAAATCAAACTAATATAAATTCTGTTTTTAAATTCTTTTCTCGTTGTTTCTTTACATAAAATCCAGGCATTTATATAATACTATTTCGATTTCACTTTGTATTTTTAAGCCATTTGGTCCGTCAAATCTACACCAAATTTTGTATTATTATAAAATTTAATCGTTTCCGATGTACGTTGGTCACTTTTATCTATTATATTGATTTATGTATGGAACTTAGCAGAAACACATTTTTATGTTAAATGTAAACGATAATATGTTTTGATTTATAGAGTTCGCTTAAAAAATATGTCATATTGTCATTCCGTTGTTTGGGAAATTTAAGTTGTTTTGGTCCTTTCCTAAAGAACTTTTGTGGTTTACCCACATGTTTTATTTTATATTTGACCGGTTTCGTTAAACTGGTTCGTTGGCATTATCAAAAATATTGAAAAGTAAATATTGAAAAATAAAGTTTAAATATGTTGAAATTGTACAATAGTTGGTAGGTTTGGTTTTAAATAGCCTTAGAAAACTTAGTTACCTCATCTTCGTGCACTCCCTGGTCGTCCTTTTATAAATAATTTTCAAATAAAACCTAGCATTTTTTTGTTAAACGAATGAATTTAAAAACGTATCTATAAATACAGAAACGACACACAATACTAAAGTAATTTCATTTTAATATAACAACGTATCCACAGTGTTTACACACTGACAATTTAATGAATGAATCTCGAGCTCTCGAATCTCGAGAATGAATGAATCTCGGATCGAGGAAGCTTCCAGCGCGGCAAGGCTCGGCGACACACAGGCGACACACGGGCGACACACAGGCGACACACGGGCGACACGCGGGCGACACACGGGCGACACGCGGGCGACACGTGGGCGTCGTGGCCTGGCGTCAGCGCTGGTCCCCTAAATGCAGCTTCTAATTGCCGCTTCGAGTCCTAGCGATTCTACTGATTCCGGAGACGAGAGACTCGACTATCGGGGGAAGAATCACTTTTGAAAAGAAATAAACAATAACGACAATAATGCGTTCTCACCACTGCCGTTGTTCTACTGGAATGAGTTAAAAATGCTTTTCTTTCCTTTTTTATACGTATTTTATTTTAGAATTTATAAGATAAAATCTATTTTTTTTTAAAATAAATGGATAAAAATAGAGTCTATAGCACGCTATGCAAATGCAGTGTATATGAGTTCACCTGGACAAGTCTAGGAGATAAAATACTGGATTGCGTCATTGATTATCTTAAAAATATGCAGTCGATATGTGTGCTCACCACCTAAAGAACACGGGAGTCGACACGCGTGAGCTATGAAAATATCGACAGCATACCGCGCTGTCGGTTAATTTATTTTGACTGGCCACGTTGTGAGATAATAGGAAGGTAGAATCCCGGTACACTCCACGTTTTTAATATGCTAAATATTTTTACGAACGTATCCTAGTCTTCGAGATTTATCATTTATAAATCAGGGCTATTCTCGTCGGTGAAACTGATAATAATGGTAAGTACTACTCGTTATTTATGTAAATATTTTAAGGTATTCAATATTTTTGACAGAGAGTGCTCGGTGGAATTCCATTTTAATATCTTAAATATATTTACTTGTTCATACTATTAATTCTGAATTTAAAAGGTTGTATTTATAACCGATGGTATTTAATACTACTTTCTAAAAATGACCTAGAACATGTGAAGTTGCCACTGTAGTAAAACTACGATATATATATATTTTAAATTTTTGTTGAACTCGTTACCAAAAGAGCCATTCGGACGTTTCAGTCTGTCTAAACGTGTTGTTTGTTTTTATTAATTATCTGGGAAGTTTTCCGACGTTCGCTTTGGTCGCTAAGAAGCAATGCTAACTATATAAATTCAATTTTCATCTCGTGTCTGATCGAAGGCAGTGCGCGAGTCCGGGCAGCACGCCCCGACGACCCTGATGAGTCACACCATGATGATTACTCGATGAGTACTCGCGAATGATTCAATTCCTCGGCTGTGAAGTGTCCCGCGCTCGTCAAAATACGATTGAAACAGAATTCGCCCGATCCCAACAAAATTAAGAGTTCTTTCCGACTACGAACGATTTGACCGAAAAGAAGTGCAAGAAACAATTTAATTTGTTAAATATATTGACAATTCACAGCGTCAGTCAGACCATTAAACCGGGTTATTCCGCGATCGTGTTTATTGCAAGATGACTGCTATAAATGACTGCACCGGGCGGGGCGGGAGCGGCAGGCGTTCTCTCGTCACTAATTATTTTAGTTTTTAGGGTGAGCATTCCTCATTTGCTATACAATCTAGAGTTATCTTTTGTATCAGAGTAGTCGTCCTGGAATATGCAATGCAAGCTGTGATGCAAAATCAAATGGATCGCCCGTACGTTTTCCTGTCCTTTCTATTCGGATGTCCACCCCCCTGTTCTTTTTTCAGGTTAAACTAATACCCCTCGAACCCCGCGAGCGCGACTCGAAGTCCCCGAATAGCGGCTCTCCTCGCGCGCAGAAAAGAGTTGAAAAGAGTTCCGGCGACAATCGAGAAGGCGGTGAATTTTATTCCAGAACTAATCTCATAATATAATAAGCCAATAGCTCGACCGGGCGAATAATTTGGCTCAAATGAGGATTTAATGATCAATATATCGTATCCCGAGTGACCTGACCGTCCTGTATTATCTGAAAAATATTTTCAAATTTGTTTATCATATTGGCGGACAGAAATATTTTAAGTACATTTTCTCAAATATTGAAAAGTGATTAAAGAAACTCTCAGAAAAATATCATCGTGATTTGTGTGGGATTCGAACCCACATCCTCAAGCTTACGAGGCCGGTGCATTACCAATTATGCCAACGAATCACTATTACTTGGCAAGAGTTTCTTTAATCATTTTTCAATATTTAAAAAAATGTTATTAATCATTACCAATCAATAAAACCTTTATAAGCAAAATCATACTTCCTGTGAGATGGTCTTCACAAAAAATCAATAATATAGAAATATTTTATTTCAAAATGCATTGCGTTCGTTCTACTCTGCAATCAGAGCTCATCACCCGAGACGAGGTCGAAAACAAAAACTGTTATTGAATTGGAAAACATTCGGTTCGTTTTATTTTGCGCGCGGGACGAGTCTCTCCGCCGCGTCAGTCTGCGGCGAACTCTGCTCGAGTGCTAACGGCGGCGCTGAAGAGATTCTCTTCGGCGATGTACTCAAAACTTATTTCCATACAGTAATATTTACATGTTACCCGTGTATGCATGCGTTGTGAAAAATTCCATAAATATATCGATCTGCAGTCCCAATAACTAGACACTTGCCCACTATCAAAAACTTCGATACTTCAGGTTTCACTCCTTTTTAGTAGTATTTTTAATATTATGGTTATTCTAAAATCAGACGATATAAAATATCAGAAGTCACAAAAGTGTCTCACCACTTCACAGAAACGAGGAGTAGACGAAAACTAACGCGGCGCCCGCCCGATTGTCGGAACGGGCCAGCCGCGAGGGCGGAGGGTCGGAGAGTGCCTCCCTGAGCATTCATTCGAGTCTCGACTGTTTGTGTTGTACTCGTATGGGTTGTTCACACTGTTTGCTTCTTGTTTCCAAGAACATCGTCGTGAAGTGAAATATTCGATTCTGTGCGACATCGACGAGCCCGGGCCGGAGAGGAGCGAGCGCTTCTGGTCGGGTCGGCTCGAATGCGCTCTCGTGTACGCTTTCATATTTCCTAACCGTTCCCCGTACAGAAAAATTGTTCGAATTCCCAGAAGTAAACAATATTATTTGCGCGCTTTCTTCTCAACGAAGCCGAGTCGTTTGACCCGCGCGACAGGGAAATTACCGTGTTCATAAGTTATTAGGAATTTCTAAAAGAAAATTTAGCCGTTTCCGTCAGTGATCGTTTTTATGGATGTGTATGTTAATTTAATACGAAACAATGCAAAAAATAACAACGCAAGTAGATAAATCTGGCATCTTCGTGTGTAAATATATATATACACTCTAAATTACTATAAAAAGCAACCCATTGACGATTGAGCATTGAAAAAAGGCAAAATTTTAACTAAAAATAAATTTAGACGAACCCGACGATGCAGAAAATTAGCGATTTTTGTTGCGATATTTGATGCGATGTTTGCACAGTCCGTAAAAGCATTCCCCATCGAATCGATTAAACAAAAATATGTATTTTTTAAAAATGTTTTCGTGCAATTTCTGCCCAAGTTTTTTTATAAATTACGATTGCCGGTCTCGGTTGTGGCGAGGATCCTCTCTGTGCTCGAGCGGAGGCGCCCGCTGCATCACTTGCTCCTCCAGCGCGGCGTCGCACCAAATAATTAAGCTCAATGTTAATACCCGTCCCCCTCGGGTGCATTTTAAAATTCATCGTTTTTGTTGTTTAAAAACCTTGCACCCACGTTATTGAGATCAAATTAGACGTTAACTATTTGTTCTCAAATTTAATTTTTAAAAAATACTCGCACTACTTCGTACGATCTCTCCTTACTGTGACATATCATGCATTTTTGTGGCATCACAAAACTCACCACCCGCCAATTTTTTTGAATTTTTATAGAAACTTTTTAATAAAATAAAAAGTTTAATAAAATGAGTTTATACATTTTTGAAAGAATACGCATTTTGGAAAATATATTTTGGAAAAATCGTCGTCGTAAATTTTCCAAAACTCAATGACCCGGTATCTTCAAGTTAGTGCGACACAACGTTCACGCAACAGCGGGTGACCTTTCGACCCGAGTTGTTGAACAGTTCACCCGCTGTTGCCGACTCGTCCTCGCCGCAGAGTCCTCGTCACTGCGAGCTCCTCGTCACGGAAACCCTAAATTTAGTCAAAGTGCTCGCAGGCCCGTCAGATCTATATGCAAGGCGCTCTCGCCTAACAACCATTGCAGTCGATGGCCCCCGCTAGCCGCTTTTAGATTTAAGTGCACGTTTAAGTCGCTTTTTATAAATAAAAGAAAACGAAACATTCGAGGAATCGATACGGACATTTGGTAATTATGCACGCAAATCGCTTAAAGTTTATAAGGATTAGTGTATTTTTTTAGTTTGATGTAAAGTTGGAGCGCACTGCGAATGGCCTTATTATTCGCGCAATAGGCATGACGAAAGATTTTCAAATCCTCTTCCATAATGGGGGTACACGTTTACTATTTACGAAAAAAACTTTATTTCGGTAAAAAACTAGAGTTTAACGATGTTTAAAGCCATTTTTATAATATTTTTTCAAAAGTGCGCGAAAACGCGACATCGCGAGGCGTGACGTCATCGCGTCCGCTCTGACGTCATTAACTAACATTGTCAAGCGGCGTGTCATTGTGTTTGTATTGAAAACCATCGACCAATTTGAATACCATAGAGTTGTTTACGGTGGTATGACGTCATGCGCTGTGATTGGTGTTTCAGTCAAAATGGCCGATTGCAGTATTTTAACCTTTTAATTTGTTGAAAATCTTATTAATCTTAGATTTTTAAATAAAACTAAATCAGTTTTTTAAATCCTTTTAATATGTATTTTCCCTTAAAATAATTATTTCTTTGATTCTTTGATACTGTCGTCACGCCTATTGTCATAATGTGACCATTTGTATCTAAATCTACAGCATTTAAAAAAGAATAGAATTTCTTTAAAGTTAATTAAATATTATATATATATATATATATATATATATATATTGAAATTGATCAAATATGAAATACAAAAGAACTTGTGTACATAATTAAATTAGCCTATAAATAGTGATTCAACCCCGCTCCTCCCGCACCGCCGGCCGCACTCCCGGCCGCAAACCCAGCCGCAAACCCAGCCGCATTCCTGGCCGCACGCGAGTGCAGTCCGAGCCTCGGGAAACGCTGAGTGAAGAATTCAGTTCGAAGTGGCTCGCCTTCCCGCCTTCCCGCTTGCTCAGGCGATTTGCTGCATCATTTTTTATATTTACCTCCTAATCTAAATTCCTCATTTTTTAATTTAATATTATCATGTTTTGAAAAAAACTATGGTGCGTTTGTAACAACAAATAAGTAAATTAAACATGATGCAATGAAAGCGTCAATTACTTTTTAAAAATAAGATGCGCAACAGGTGCGGTGAGTCATTCGGCCTCTAGCCTCGCTTGAGTCCCGGGCTGGAGAATAAACCATTTTACCTTTATAACATTAATTTTCAAGCTTGTAGAACCAATTATGCTTAGTTACGTCTAGCAATGTTGTCAGCGGCTCCACTGCGTATGTTACCGGTTGCAATTTGGCCATAATTCCTGGGAGCGATATGTCAAGAAGCGTCCAGATGCTGTCCCCAAGGCGCGCGGAGAAAGAAATGATTTTTTGGGTATGAAAGGCCCATCCGTGGAAGCATAAATATATTTTAATATCACATATTTTCCCTACCTAAACTCTCTACTTATTACTCAGAAATCCACGATCACTACCACCTAAGCGACATGACATGCGCGCAGGAGCAGCCGCACTAAAATAACTGCACTATAACATCAAAAGTCTCGTGATTTTTTGGTTAGGAAATATAGAGCTCTGGTAGCCTCAACCGGGTTTTTTGCCTTATTCTTCCGTGACTTGGAAACGTTGCTAATCTCGTTGGAGATATAGCCAGGATCCTCTCTTGCCCCGGTTTGAAAACAATGTGTTTAAGTGACCACCCTGAGTGAAGGAGCTTCTGACATAAGTTATAAACTCCATTTCATTTTTCAAATTACGTCCATCGGCTATTTCCAAATTTTACCGATTACTTGAATATCGAGTTCTAAAGTATACTCGTAGTCTAATCTAGACGGCACGCATTGCAGCAGGCAGATGGTGTCTCGCTTGTTGTTTCGTGACGCGTGGGTCCAATTTTTATAATTATATAAAAAAAACAAAATATACTTTTACTAGAAATAATCAAAACAACTAAGAAATCAATGCGCTTCCTGATCGACCCATTTCAGCTCGCGACGAGTGCGGGTGGACTTGTTCTTGTTTTTAAAAGCGTCGTCTTTAGCACGAGTGCGTGCAGATGAGTCGTGGTTAACCTTGAGTCGACCTAACATTCCCTTTTCAGGCGATATCTTTTTCTGTTTAGAAAAACAAATTTCTCTGGAGAAATTTACCGGTTTGTGCAGATCGTCACCGCAATCGCCGTGCCTTTGAAAGAACAAAGTAAAGGAAATTATCGGATTTTTAAAATAAATGACAAAATTCGGCATTAGATCTTCATCAACTATTTATTTTTCGCTTGTACATTACATTTGAGTCTCTCAGTTTAATATCTCTTAATCACGTGTTTTTTTATATTTTTTAATTTCAAATCCTCTATCGGCCGCTTGTTGTCAAAAATATTGGATACGTATGTTACATAAATTAACAAACCAACAGAGTAAAACTATACCGTTAGCTATAGTAAATGTGAAACCTCTTCCGTGTCAAGTCTCCGAGTGCAAGATGCAAGATGCAAGATGCAAGATGCAAGATGCAAGCTCAATCTACAGTTGCCGAGATTAGCGCAGCAAGACGGGTTACGGTCGCTCGGGACAGTTAGCTCGTTGCTTGAAATGTTGCCTCGCGCAGGCAAATCTGAGAATCGTATGAGTAACACGATATTATTTACCCAATTTTGTTTCCGGAAATCGAATAAATTTAACACACGTAATGTGTAACTGAGTCTCGCCGTGAATCAAGATTGACACACAAATTAGAGACCGACGGGCCGCGAGCGTCGCGGCTCGGATCTCAACGAAATAACGAGCAGCGCTTCCCAACCCGGCAGAAGCATAATTCAAATTATTCAAATAATCAATATATATTCTTGTTGAAGATTTAAGATTTAAATTGTAGATTGTGATGATCTTAATTTAATTATGATTGATTCTAATCAAGCGCACCACTCTGAGCGCATGTATTATTTGTTGTTGTATTTTCTATATTCAATTTTAAAAGTACTCTAATTTGGTCCCGTGAATAACTTTTTGCTCCAGCGCTTAGTGTAACGGAATTCATATTTATTGTCATTGCACATTATTACATAATATTATTACATACTCAAAGTATGAAGTGTATAAAATCACTCGAAAACATGTCTTTATAATTTTTAAAGAACACTTCGGAGCACGCAATTTTATCACTTGTTCAAACGTTATTGCTATATATTTTTTTATCTATCTTTGCAAGTTCGAATTAAGAAATTTAATCAAAATTCGAGATTCATTGTTTTTTTTTATTATTATTATTTACAATACGGTATGTGGCTATTCCCCAATCCTGCGCGCAGGTTGTGGGACTTACGAAGTGTGGCTAAGGTGGTTTCTCTATTTTTATTATTGAATTTGTGTAGGGAAAAAATATGTCTAAAAATCCCTCAGTCGAGCTCGGATAGGCTGAGAAAGTATATAATCTCACTACCCTGCATGAGTGAGAGACTGCATGGGAAAATTTAGGTAGGCGCACGAGTTACAATTAAAAGATAACCGCCGTCGCACGCCGAATTCTCAAAATTTAAAAAAACAAACACAGAAATCGTCAAATTCCTTACTTAAACCCCTCCAAACCATCCAGAACAAAGTCCTCCGATGGGCAATGAACGCCCCGTGGTTCGTCCAAAACGCCCAACACCACAGGGATACAAACACCAAGACGATCCACGAGATAATCATAGACCTCGCCAACTCCTTCCAAATCTCCACCCCCTTAGTCCCAAACCCATCTATCAGATCCCTCCTCGACTACAAACTCGAAGACTGCCTAAATCAGAAAAGGCCAAAAGCCATCCCCCCACCCCCCCACCCCCCCACCATCCCCCCCAAATCCCCCCACCCTCCTCCCACCCACACACCACAACTCATAACTACATGGTGACACACGCCACATAGCCAGTACGAAAGCGTTCGAAGGAAAGAACAAATATATTTCCTTGTACCGCTGTCAAGCCAAAGACGAAGAAGAAGAAGAAGAAATCGTCAAATCAATCTCAATGCCAGCTCTATTTGAACCGGTCTTAAAATTACACGTCTTGTAGGTTTCGTTAAGAGATTAGGTGTTTCAGTATTTCGTATGGTTATTGAAATATTTCCACAATTATTTGTGGGGTTTCAATCGGTATATTTTCTCTCAACAATGAGGTATTCGGTTATTATCATATTTGGGATTATTTGTAGAAACATCGGCCCCCCCTTTTGAAAGCTGCGGCGTCTGCTCGGGCCCGCATGGCTCAATCAGGCCGCCCGAGTCGACGCCAGAAACGTTATTTTTTTTACTCGCGATGTCGGGAAACGGAGACGCCCTGAACACCCGCATCATTCGCTCAACAAATTAATTTTATAGTGATATTGTAAAGATTTAAACTTTAAAAAAATCCGCTTTGTTGAAAATGTGCATTTCTCACCTATACAGGAGAGTTAATTGTCTTTGTATAGTTGTGAATTGTTGTTTTTTTTGATAATGATTAAGAACATTTTTTTAAATATTGAAAATTGATTAAAGAAACTCTTAGAAAAATATATCAACGTGATTTGTGCGGGATTCGAACCCACATCCCCTCGCTTACATGGCAGGTGCATGTAAGCGAGGGGATGTGGGTTCGAATCCCGCACAAATCACGTTGATATATTTTTCTAAGAGTTTCTTTAATCAATTTTCAATATTTAAAAAAATGTTCTTAATCATTATCAATCAATTAAACCTGTATAGGTAAAATCGTACTTCCTGTGAGATGGTCTTCACAAAAACCAATAATTAAAGTTGTTTTTTTTAACACAAAATTATTTTTTAGAAACTAAAGTGGAATCCCAATCCACGGCTTCCGGTCACGGCGAGTAAGTCCCCTTAAAGTCTTCGCTCGACTAGATGGAGACGACAGGCCGCGTCAGCTAGGTGTGATCTGTGATCTGAAACGTTTTCAAGAAGTTTTTTCTGTCCATTTGTGTGTTCTACGATTACCGACTGGCGTATTGCGCGTAGATATCGTGTAATAATTATATTTTTATAATAATGACACGGAATATTGTAACAAATTTATAATACAAGTAAAACCTTGATATAACGGACCTATATTTAACAGACAAAAAATACGGTCAAATGTAAAAAAATTAAAAACATTTTAAATACGAAAATTTAAAATTTAAAAAAAAAAAACGTAATTTTCGAGAGTTGATTATAAAAGAACAGCAAACTTCAAAAGTGCAAACAAAATTTGATTCCTTTTTAGTAGGATTACCGAGAGCAAGCGCGTCGATATCAAACTTTAACTGTCTTCGGTCACTTCACGACGAGTGTCCGAAGACAATTCAATAGAATTTTGTTTGTGTTTTGTATTTTTTATTTATATCTAAATACATACAGTGTATTTTTAAAAAAAAGTTTATTGATTTATCTTAAACCTTATTTTATAAAACGGACTTTCGGCTTTAATGGACACCCCCTCCGCCCAATTGGTCCGTTATATCGAGTTTTTAGTGTTTGTAAATATTCCTGTTCTATCAATATTATTGCGATTATTGAAAAAATAAGTTTATACAATACAAAATGCTATGATACTTTGGTTATCTTAAGTTATTATTTACCGTTTTTGTAGTCGCGCTTGGGGGAGTAAAAAAGGACCGCCGGGGAGCCTTCGATAATATATTATAGATACAAAAGGTATATATTAAAATGATTCCTTGTTGTTCGATTAAAATAAACGCATAAATCGAAATAGAGGGGAGAAATGCACCGTTTATTCGGGCGACCGTTTGGGTTGAAGTAATAATTGCAACACCGTGTATGAATTTTCCATCCACAGATGAAGATGATGATCCACAGATTAGCGATATTTTTCCATCGCTTTCATTAATCGGCAGACACACAATGCCTCTATTCATCGGCACGAGTAACAAACAAGGCGGTCCCGCAATAATGCCGCCCCGTTCACGCGCGAGCGGCCCAGGCGGCCAGGCGGCCAGGCGGCCAGGCGGCCAGGCGGCCGGGCGGCCAGGCGGCAAGGCGGCCGGGCAGCCAAGTGGCCAGGCGGCCGGGCGACCAGACAGCCAGGAGCCCCGCGAGCGAGGCCGACCCGCGCCTGCCCTCGGGGACGTCTCCGGGGCGGCTCCGGGGCGGCTCCGGGGCGGCTCCGGGGCGGCTCGGCGGGCGGTGGACTCGGCTTCCCACCGCGCGGGTTTTGCAGCCTTAGCGGTAGTAACTTTTTACAGCGTACTCGAATGCCACTTCTACCGCCCCGAGCGAAACTCTGCGCTCGTGTGATTACAGATTTGTTGTGAAGTTATAATTATTTAAATTGTTATTCGCATAATGACATTTGAAAGTGAGCTGATCTTAATCAATTTTCGTTCCCAAACTTTTATTTTTTAATAGAGATTTTTTTCATCTGCGCCGGTGTGAGAAGAAATCATACGCGGGTCCAATTCCCATTGAATAACGTTACCGGACACCAGTGGCTCCCGCGGCTCTATCGGCCTCGTATTGCGTCATCGCACCTATCTGGGTAAATCAATCCACTAAATGCGCCTGTCTACAGAAATAAATGAATTTCCCAAATAATTCAGTCTATCGGTTCATTCTATCTTTTAATCACGATTGCCAATCGTCCGTGGTTATATTTCGTAAATTTCGACTGACGCTATAGAATTGTCAACCACCCGAGTTCGCAGCATTGGTCTGAGTCCTCTCGGTCGGCTGGCTAGAGAAGCGAGCTTCCACGACTACTTCAGCACGACCGATACCGGGAGATAGCGAAAGCTGGACACAACCGCAACATAAGTTAATATGACTTTGACTGCTAAACAACGATATACTTATCAAACGGTATTATTGAGAACAAAAATATTTTTTTATCAAACTAAAAGCACGCCACTGATTGAATTATCTTAAAATTAGTGTTCAAAAATAGGAAAATACACGTACCGTCATCAGTTTAATAATTTTATAAAAGCATGTATAAAAATTCTATGCATAATAATTTCGATTTCGTTTCATTGGGATTCGGCAATTTGGAAAATCATCATTGTTTTATCGTATGATTGATAACTTTATGAAAATGCTCACTTCATTCTTCGCTCTGACTGGCAGTGAAATTTTCCACGCAATTATACCTCTTTTTAATTTACCCGAAAGTTACGGAACCAAAAAAATAAATAATTGCGCATATTGATAAAATAAATCTACACGGGCATTTACAGCATCGATGCCAAATTATTAACGTTTTTGCACACCATGCCGTTTTACACGCACGCTTGTCCGTTGTTTTGGATACATAAATGATATCTCGCTAGGGAATTTTAAAGATCCCGCCGCCCGGTGAGATCTCAGGCTTCAGCTTCTGCCCCATAAGCGGTTGTGAGACACTGCAGAAGTTTTACTTTGAAAATGTAACCGAGCGGGCCCAGCCTTTTTTTGTATTCGGTGTAGAGTTTATTTTTTTATATATGAAAGCTGTGCTGTTAATTTTGCTTACGATCGCTGGTAAGTGCTATATATTTAAATAAACTTTCATTTTTTTGTCATTGAAATTGCGAAGTCGTTCCACTGATTTATAACGTACTTCCCGGGCGAGTAGATCTGCGGCCACCGACAAGTTTATCGACCTGCTTATCAGTGGGGGAGAAATCTACGCCAAGCAGAATAATTGAACACTGAAGACAACACCTCCAGTAGATTCTTTACCACGACGAGATGCGATGAGATGCGATGAGATGCGATGAGATGCGATGAGATGCGATGAGATGCGATGAGATGCGACGAGATGCGACGCGCAGCTCGTCCGAGCGCAGGAGGCGCGCGCGGTCAGCCGAGAATTTCGGAGGTCGCGTCCGAGAAAGAACTCGGTTTGCAAACACGCGAGGGCGAGGCGAACGGAACTTCATTTGTAGAATGGAGTGTCGGTGATCGGTGCCGGCTGCTGAAGCGCCGACTGCGGGACTGCGGGACTGCGGGACTGCAGGACTGCGGGACTGCGGGACTGCGGGATTGCGGGACTGCGGGACTGCGGGCTGCAGCGGACCGCCGGACTTTCACAACTCTGCGTTCCGCGAGGGACGCGGCCTCCAGCATCACAATTCCGCAGATAGTCCCTTGCTCTAGCATATAAAACTCTTTCGATTAATATAAGTTGCACACTTTGATGTGATAAGTGGCTACAGACGTATCCTGATCTATTTGATGTACTTGACAGAGTACTCGGTGGAATTCCATTTTCATATTTTAAATATAATACTTTTGTGATTTATCCACATTCATCAACCTTTCCCGTCGGCATTGTCAATCGAAGATAACGCCAACTTGAAAAGTTGGCGAAACCGGTCACCGATAAAACTAATCACGTGGAAAAATCATAAAAGTATTTTATTTAAAATATTATTCTGATGTAAATAGAAATCAATTCGTGGACCCGTTCACTTGCTTGTGAACATATTCGTTCATATTTTGTTTAAAATAAAAATTTTAAAATTTAAATATTTTATAAAAAGAATTTTTAATACACTTATTTGAACTATTTTTTCACTAGCGAAAGAAAAATGACACGCTTTGAGTTAAAAAAAATATATTATGATGTGATGGTGACCTGATGGTGTGTAAAAAAAAAAAAAAAAACACTCGTAAAATGTCAGCAGTTCTCTTCTAGCGGCCTCGGAGACCCACGTGGGAAGCCCCCGCCCCCCCTCGGGGAGGCTCCGGAGGTCTCGCCCTTCACCGTCTCTTTTCTTCTCTTTTTTTTGGCTTTATCAGCGGTACAAGAAAATGCATTTGTGTTTCCTTCAAACGCTTTCGTTCTCGCTAGGTGGCGTATGTCACCTTGTAGTGTTATGTGTTAAGGTGTGTGGGTGGGAGGAGGGTGGGGGGATTTGGAGGGGGTGGTGGGGGGGCCCTTCATCGTCCGTCGCGTCAGCTACCGCAGAGGCCCGTCGAAGGTTGTGAACAGGATTCATCAAGTACAGGGTGTTTTTTATAGAGGTATAGAACTTTAAATTGGCAACATTGTTTTAACTGGCGGCCATTTTGTCAGCTGTCAAAGGATTTATGTTTAGTTTGGTTTGGCATTTCAACATGAATAGACTGACGCCTGAACAACGCTTTCAAATTGTGCAAATTTATTTTGGAAATCATGGTTCTGTTCGAAAAACGTATCGCGCACTACGTCCATTTTACGGTCGACATAATCGTCCATCAGAGCAATTAATTCGATTAACTATGGAACGTTTTCGCACCACGTTTACTCTAAATGATAATACGTATCCACAGAGACGTCGTACAGTCCGTACAGAAGAAGTCATTGCTGCTGTAGAGCGTAGCGTAGAGGAAGACCCGAATCAGTCTATTCGCCATCGTGAACAGGAATTGGATATGTGTCCATCCACTTTATGGAAGATCTTGGTTTGCGTGCTTACAAAATCCAACTCGTGCAAGAATTGAAGCCACACGATCATCTAGCAAGGCGCAGATTTGGTGAATGGGCCCAAAACAAGATTGCCGTTGATCCCGATTTTCATAAGCGAATTTTGTTTAGCGATGAAGCTCACTTTTGGTTGAATGGATACGTCAATAAACAAAACTGCCGTATTTGGAGTGATGATAATCCTCAAGTGTATGTTGAGACACCGTTACATCCAGAAAAACTGACTGTTTGGTGTGCTTAATGGGCTGGTGAAATCATTGGTCCGTACTTCTTTAAAGACGATGCTGGTCAGGCCGTTACAGTCAATGGTGACCGCTATAGAGCCATGATTACTGACTTTTTCGTTCATCAATTGAACAACCATGATGTGCAGGAGCTGTGGTTTCAACAAGAAGGCGCAACATGTCACACAGCTCGTGCCACAATTGCTTTATTGAAGGAAACGTTTGGTAACCGCATAGTTTCACGTTTCGGACCCGTTAATTGGCCTCCAAGATCGTGCGATTTAACGCCGCTAGACTATTTTCTGTGGGGATATGTGAAGTCGCTAGTCTACGCCGATAAGCCCGAAACGATTGACCACTTGGAGGACAACATTCGCCGCGTTATTGCCGATATACGGTCACAAATGTTGGAAAAAGTCATCGAGAATTGGACCTCCAGACTAGACTACGTCCGAGCCAGCCGTGGCGGTCATATGCCAGAAATCATATTTAAATTATAATGCCAAAAAATTATCTTTCGAATAAAGTTAATTTCATGTCAATTTAAAAAAATTATCTTTGTTTTATTCCATTTCAAAGTTCTATAACTCTTTAAAAAAAACACCCTATACTTCGTTCTGTTCACGGGCCTCTTTCGTTTTTGTGTATCAATATACGACGAAATCGTTTGCAGACGTCGCTTCCTGCAGGCGTCAAAAAAACGAACGTGTTCGTATTTTTCTTAACACGATAACTTTTTTATATTTGTTTTTAACGAGTATTATAAATTATATCGGGATGATGTATGAGAGTAGTTTTTTATTGTTTTATAATTAAAAAAAATAAATGCTGATTTAAAAAAAGGCAGAAAGATGATGAAAAAAATTCACGCGAAGCCGAGACACGGCAACGGAACGCCCCGGCCCCGCACGCAGGGACTTCCCGTTTAATCGCCTAGGACTGCTACCGGAAAATATAATCCAAATAACATATTTTGTTACAGCCTACTATTGAAAAACAGGGAACGTTGAGACATAATAAAATTATTGCCATTTGCTTCTATTTTTAGTAAAATGTCTAAAATATATCGTATACAATAAGTATATGAATGTATCGCAATTATCAGGGATACATTGATTTGCAATCAGTTGCGAGCTGTGTCGCTGTCCCCATTCAAGGCCGGCTCGATGCAGCGTAGATTTGAAAGCGCTGCATGTAAACCATAGGTTCCCAAAGTGGTCAATATCGACCCCCAGGGGTCGATTCCGCCATGCAAGGGGCCGATAAAAGCGAAAAATTAAATTGGGGGTCCATGAACTGTAAATGGGGGTCTACGAGAGAGGATCCCATTTAAGCAGGTTATCACCATAATACCACAGTGGATTATCAATCCATACGGTTACATTGAAGAATCGGAAGTCATACTACAAGAAGAACTGATCGGAATATGCACTAATGAAGAACTGAAGGAGCAGTTTATAAAGGGATATCAGCAATTTTGACTTCAGAGAGGCATACCTGCTATTTATCCTGCATTATGGACTATCGAAAGAAGGTTTTTGATAGCTTTTCCATCTTCATTCCTCGTGGAAAGGGGTTTCAGTGCGGTTGCCATTCTTCTTAAAAAAAAAAGAAATAGATTGGAAATCACTGGGCGAGGAGATTTAAAGTTAAATCTGACTTATTTGAAGCCAAATATTGAAAATTTGCTATCAAAGCATCAGACTCATCCCTCCCAGTAAAAGTATTGATTTTTTTAGTGAATGTTACTATAATGTTAATGTTATATTTGCATTTTGTGTTTTTATTTATAAAGGAATATGTACAGTAAAACCTCGATATAACGGACCCCTGTTTAACGGATTTCGGATATAACGGACAAAAAATCAGGTCAAATGTAAAAAAATCAATATTAGCAAGGGGTCTACGAAAAACAGGAAGACTCGACAAGGGGTCGACGGGACAAAAAATTTGGGAACCTCTGAATGATTGTAGTCCGCAACTTCCAGTCTATTTACTACGGAAGAACCCGTTTATCACCCCGTGTCTCAGGTTGACCGATATTGACCTCTCATACTTGACAATCGTCGGGCGGTCGCGGTCACCGCACTCGCTCTCCCCGAGAAGGATCCCAACTGAATCGACTGCCCCGAGAAGTGTGAACAATTTTCAATCTCATGCTTTTACGCAACAAATGATCAGTATTTGTCCGAAATTCAAAGGACCCGATATGTCCTTAATTAAACACGAATAAATTAATCCTGCGATGATACAAGTATTTCATGGTATTCTAATGTGCCTAACTGCAATTTTACCCAGAGACCACACAGGTATTCTCGCCCGGGAATTTTTTTATGGTTGTTATTCCCAACAGACTGCCGAGTAGCCTTTATGGTTGTATTGTATATGGCCCCGCCCGGGTAGGTTTTATGATTGAATTTTCTTGCCTTCAGGAAATACGTGTCTAACCCTATATCTGCATTTCGGTTGCTAAAGCACGTATGCCGCCTATGTTTATTATGAATATCCTGTCAAACTGTGTAGATTATTTCTAAATAAAAACAACTGTACTGCGCTGCACACATGCAAATAAAGGGTTTTTTCCACTCATTTTCCTTGCCTAACACAATATCACAACCACAGTAAATCATGTACGCTACCACCTAAGTCACACATTGAAAGTCCCGAAACCTGCGCGCAGGACGGGGATAGCCAAACACTCCACCAAAACATAAGTTATAAAATCTATTGTAATACACTTAATGAAAAATAAAAGAATTTTGAAATTTAATATTAAAAATTTAATTTTTCTCTGCAGCAGATTATACCTAACTCAATCGTCGGCGGAGCTTCTGTCTCCCGATGGATGGATGGAAAACTACAAACCGGGCAATGGGGTATAATAATAATAAAATACAAATAATTAACCATAAAAAATAAAACAATAGTAAAAAGTTATAAATCAAAGAAAGTTTCTTTTTTAAGTTGTTTTTCAAATGTAATTTTTTTTTTTTTAAATACTTGCCATATATTTATCTTAGATCTAGATAAAATTGAAAAAAATCGTATCAGTCGCAGATCGTGTCACCGACGAATCCTCTCGTTTCTCGACGAGTGGAGATGAATAGAGCCGGGCGCGGCGATGCGGACGATTCGTCCCGCGAACGAGCCCAACGTGCATCCTCTAAATGCCGAAAGCGTCCTCAGGAAAGTAGCTCCGGAGCGTCGATCCGAGCGGTAATCGATTGTTACGTTATTCTCATCTGCTAGAATACATCGAGGTAATGATTCGACCGAGACCCGCCTCGCCTCACCCCGCCTCGCCCCGCCTCGCCCCGCCTCGCCCCGCCTCGCCCCGCCTCGCCCCGCCTCGCCCCGCCTCGCCCCGCCTCGCCCCGCCTCGCCGCGCGCTGACCCTGATGGCCGTAATATGATTTCTCTTCCAGCGCTGAGGATCATCCGAGAGCGGTCTTCCGAATTCCGTGGCCGGCTCCGATCGCCGGCGTGCGGCTACTTTCTTTGTTGGCACTTTGAAAATGAGCATCTCAGCGGCGGGTACTTTCACAAAGGTCAAATTGAAATAGCGTTTGCCTACTTTGGATGCAAAAAAGCGTTCAGAAGATTTGACGAAGACGCGTGCTCGCGAATAGCGTCGAAAACTCGTGTGAAAACTTTCTACAATTACCTACCGCCGGGATGGCGCTCCGTCGCGCTCCATCCCGCTCTGACTCGCCGCGTCCCGCCCCGCCTCGACTAGCCGCGTCCCGCTCTGCCCCGCCCCGCCCCGCCCCGCCCCGCCCCGACTAGCCGCGTCCCGCTCCGCCCCGCTCCGCCCGCATCGCTCGGTCTCGGGCGACGGCCCTCGGTCGCCAGTCACGGCTCGTCCGCCGGCCGGTCGTCTCGTCGTGAGTGTGGCGATCCGTTCGCTGTTTCTTTTTTATTATTTTCGCGATGAGTGCGACTTTCGGACCGTTCACCGAGGACGCCTCGTTTTGATTCTTCGTTTTGCATTCGCACAAAAGTGACATCGAATCGATGCGATGGCGAATCCCTCGATAATGTGCGGATAGATTTTGAGATTGTTTTTTCGTCGTCTTCGATAGTGAGCTTGCGTTTCCTCGGTGCTTTTGAACTGAAAGCGGACTCGGATAACGTTCTGCCATCGCAGATTACCTACAGACATTGTGAGTTTCGCTCGATTTATAATATTTTATTTAATATTGGAGATTCTCCACAAGCGAACGGGACTAGTCATTATTGTTGCGAATAATTTACGAAATGCTCTCGCGTTACCCGCTATGCTCGCCCGGTCCGCGACCGAAATTAAGTAAATATTATTATATTCGTGTCTTGTCACCTACGAGCGTTGAAAAGTTTCCACAGTGCAACAGAACGTTAATTAAAGTAAAGCAGGGGAATAAACTATCGAATAAGCTGAAGACTCGGTATTATATATATATATATATATATATATATATATATATATATATATATATATATATATATATTTATTATAGACAAATTTACAAAACATTGTGAAACACCATTCCCGGAAAGTCTAGTTTGTCAATACTAAAGAGTGTGTTTCTTTGTCGTACTGTCCGTGCACAGCCGACGCCGACAAACCCACTTGATGCGCCCGCAAAGCCGGAATCGCCGCAGGCTCCGACGAGACATTTCAACAATGTTCAGAGGAGCTCCTCTGCTCTATTTATCTTTTCATTCGCAAAAGGAAACTATTGACTGTATGCAAATGACTCAACTTGTTACGTTACTCGATTCTAATGTGAAATGGGGTTTCCGCATTCGGCGGCGCGAGAGGCACCTCCGAGGCGGCGAGGCGGCAACCCACTTACCCTGGCGGTAATCAATGGGAAAAGAAATTTCATCGCACTCATGGCACGCAATCGACCGATCGACTGATTGACTTTTCTCCAAATTTACAGAAGATTCTATTTGAGAAACGCGCACGACAGATGTGGGATATGAATTACAAGCGTTCGGTGGACTATCCGGCCGACCCGGCGACTCGCTGTGTGGCCGCGGCTGTCCTTCGGGTGTGCACTCACACGATGCAACTTGTCGGTCGACAAGGCAACTTGTTGGAACGTGTGTGGAGCGCTTTAAAGCGTTTCTCACCCGTAGCAACAAATTGGCCTCTCGTTCGACAAATTAAACAACGGTGTAGCCATATACCAGTAAATATCGGCGAAATCTCACAAAAACTACTGGTGAATGGCTACACCCTTGTGCAATTTGTTGCTGCGTGTGAAGAGTAATAGCGCTTCAGT
This sequence comes from Atopsyche davidsoni, assembly GCA_022113835.1. NCBI lineage: Eukaryota > Metazoa > Arthropoda > Insecta > Trichoptera > Hydrobiosidae > Atopsyche > Atopsyche davidsoni. Next base: position 14,555,524 of record JAILWY010000005.1, on the reverse strand, counting down.
CGATCTGAACTCGCGGGGCAACGCCAGAAGCCAGTCTCTCTCGTGAATTCGTTATTAAATTCCGATTGCAACTTTCTCGCTGCCCGCGGCTTGCCTGCCTCGCGAACTGCATTGTTTGATTTTTTGTAATATATATATATTTTTTATTTCTTTCCGGTGATCTGCGATCAGGACAACGTGTAAAACATTGGAGTTGCATTACCTCGACGAGGATTTACGGATTTGTCTTCAGATATGCAGTGGCCGGACACTCGTATTGAAAAAATGAAAAAGCTGATCGATTCGAAACGATATTTAAAAATTATTATTTTTTTAAAAATAATAATTAAGAAATACGACCCGGCGGCGTTGGGCCGGCGTCGGTCGGGGCCTCGGGAAGGCGTCTCGGGAAGGCGTCTCGGGAAGGCGTCTCGGGAAGGCGTCTCGGCGCCCGCGGCTTCTGTCGCTCCTTCCTAGATAATAATCGCAGCTTTGTGTTTGCTCATTCGCGCCGGACGGCCTTGGGCGGTGACCGTTCGGCGTTCAGTGTTCAGCGCCGTGACTGATTTGCTCGTTCAGACTTATCGAAGGACTCCCCGGTTGCAAAACTGTTCGTCCAAAGAGATATCCAAGATATAGATCAAACTGTACTTTTCTCTGGAATGCATTCTAACTTGATGCGGGGGCGGGGCGTCGGGAAGTCGGGGGCCGGGGGCGGGTCGCGTCCTGCGCAGTCTGGCGGCCCTCCCTCGCGGCCCTCCCTCGCGGTCCTCTCCAACGCGCTTCTTTAAGGGCCATGTTGAATATTCGAGTTTTTTTGATCATTTTCTGGTCGATTTTGCGAAAAATTGACTGCACCAATCAAAAATATTTAAATGCAAAAAGTTTGATACATCCCTTCTTCCGAACACAATATATTTTTATTTCTTATAAATTTACTTTAATTATGATAAATATGTGTTTTTCCGATTGAAGTGTAGGAATTTGAGATTCGTCCGGCATATTTTCCAAGAATCCTACACATTTAAAAGTCTTTTTTTCAATTGGAATTAAAAGATTAAATATAAACCATGTGCGCCTTATTAATTTAAAAATTAAAAAAAAAAAAATCTTTATCAAACTTTGGTTTTAAAAAGTCGTCATTTTATCCAATTTTTCAACATCTTCAAGATTTTATTTTACCCTGAAAATGGACGTTAATTAAATAATAAAAAATAGATAAATATAATTTAATATTTTTTTAATACTCTGTAAGAAAATCAACTCTATCAATAGAATAATAAACTAAGAATTAAATAAATCAAATGACACGATTTCTCCAGGTAAAACGGTTCTTTATTATTCGGTCAGAACGGAGATAGCCTCCAAGCGAGCATGACGCCAATTCGTTTCTCGGTATTTAAAAATCGTTATTGGTTGATTTATCGCTGTACAAGGCTTGACATCTATTAAAAAAGATATTTAAGCTCATCATGTCACTTTTTAAACATTAATTGTATTAAATTTGTGCGTATTTTGCGAGTAAAATACAAAAATGTATTTTATTTAAAAATCTACTTAGAATATTTGTGACGTGGTCAGCCATGCTTGATCCATAGAGAACGGAGCAGATGACAGCTTAGGCTACTGTGCTCGTTTGTCGTTGTTAGTATTGGCAACATTGCATTGAAAGCATGTCTCTCTCTAAGATGTCAATTTGGCAACATAGCTACTTTGTACAAATGACAATTTCGACACAGGAGCATTTGCGACCGTAATACCCGACCCAGTGATACTCAACATTTTTTTTCTTACAAGTCACACATGCAATATTTTTGAGTAATGGCTTTTTTCAGGCAATTAGTTAGTGGGGACTTGGTTTTACACTTATTTCCCATGTATTAAATCTTAATCTTTAAAACCTAAATATATCCAAACGCCTATTTCAAATTTAGTGTGATATTGAGATAAAACTTTTTTATTTTAGAAAAATCGGGTTTATAATTGCTACACACTACTCTCAATACGTTATCAAGGTGAGAATCAGTAAGTCGATTTCTATATACATTTCTTGCATATTTCACTTTGGAATACGTGTTTCGGGCTGGAGGTTGAGGATGCCTGGTCTAACAGTCATTGGTCGTGAGATCATAACGAAGTCTAACCTAAAAATTCATAATTGCATGTACAGTGGCGACGGACAGTTTGTGACAAAATTCAAAATGCCAAGAAAATACTCGCTTTCATATACATACTAAGAATCCAAAAGCGAAACGAGTAAATTTATTTTATATATTACTAGTGTCTTGTAAATCAATCGATTGGAGGAAAAATAAGAAAACTGTCGTGAATAATCATCTTGTCAGTTAGTAAATTCCTTCTTTTTTTAGAATTGTGTCCCTTTGATAGATCGTCAACACCTGATGGAATTAGTGGTGATAAAATTGTGGAAGTAAAATATCCACTATCAATATCGGGAACAAGTGTTGAAGAAGCAATTCTCAACAAAAAATTAAAATTTTGGAAAATAGATAAAAAACAGAATATTACTATAAACGTCCACCACGAATGGTATTTTCAAGTACAAGGACAATTGCACATTACTAAGCCTCCAATGAAGAGAGGCACTGGATGAAGAAGAAAAGAAATAACCTGTATAATGTTCAGATTTCTGTCCAGTGTCATATATTTGTTCAATTAATAATAAATAAATGTTTTTGGTGAGATGTGTGTTTTCATTATATATATTTGGGCCTTTTTATTATAATTTACATACATATGTCTAAATAAATATATATATATATATATATATACATACATACATATAAGTATATATATATATGTATATATATATATGCGTGTATATATACATATATATATTATATATATATATATATTTATATATGTATTATGTCACTTTATTTTTGTATGTTGAAAACTGATTTTTTTAGAGTATTGAGTATTTATTAGAAATAAAAAAAAGCTTCCGTTTGGAAGAAGGGATTTATCTAACTTTTTGCATTTAAATTTTTTTGGTTGGTGCATTCGATTTTTCGCAAAAGGTACGAGAAAATGATCAAAAAACTCAAATATGGAACCTCCAACAACGGATTTTGACTTCAGTGTGAATATTTATATTTCTTGTTTGGAATTTTTTTTGTAAAAAGGTAAAGTAGTGGTCGATTTATTGCAATTTTACTGAATTCACGCAAAGTTTACAAAAAAATCCCATGGAAATGTGGCTTTATAGCATAATTTCAATAAGTTAAATATGACAATAATTATTTTAAAATGTTTATAAATATTTATTCCTTTTTGAATATTTGAAAAGAAAAATCAACAATATAAATTTATTAAATATTAAAAAAAAAAAATTCTTCTTTGATAATTGACCATAAATAACAAAACTTAGTCCAACTAGAACTGTCATTCAGTTTCCAATTGAAAGCTACGCTAGAGACCTCTGGTGTCCGGGTTGGTGAATGAAAACGGAATTTTTGAAAAAGTAGCCCTCTTAATATTGGATCAGCGAACTTGAGATGTCTCATTGCGACCGTCGTGATCTTGCAAATCGGGTACCATTCTGTACTTCGTAGCGCCATGCGGTGGGTTTGTGTGATGAGTTTTTTCATAATATTGAATCGGCTCTGTCGATGAATACGTGTCCAATTTGAGTGATCGTAAATTATTATTAGAATTGAGCCGAAACGAAAACCTTCCGCGGAGGAGAACTAGATTTGTCATTTTCGCAGTATCCAGGTCAGTCAGTCAGCGAAGATTGTCAAAATCGGAATCAATTCCGTCTACGCGATGGGTCCCCGACTGCAGCGGCATAGAGAGAAGCACACTCGGTGGTGATGGGGTTTTTTTTTTTTTTTTTTACTTTCGTGTCCGTGGGTTTCACCTCAGGTCGGAGCTCTGGGGTCTAGCTGGCTCAATCTAGTCTCAATTCTACGACTGCTCCGTTGTTTATTTTAAATCATAGCAAAAACTGCTACAAGTTGTTATTATTAAAAAATATATATTATTTTTGCCATACTTCGTGGGTGCGCGCGTACTTTATGACGACATTGAAACTTTATTGTGCATTCGGGGTGGAACGCAAACGGTTCAGTATCTCCCTTTCTCTCGTGAGATCGCGCGAGCGAGATGCGTTTTTAAAGTGAGACGTAAGATTTGAAATTGTAAATTTTAACAAAAATCGAGAACATTTTATTTTTATGTTTCGTTTAAATTTTAGTCACATGTGTTGTCTATTCACCGACAAGACCCGTCGATGTATTATTTGCCAAAAATAAATTTATGAATCTTATTAATATACATTTAGCGAAACGGTTATTCCTTTACTTTACTCAACTTCTGCTCTTTATTGACTATCTCCTTTCTTAAAAGCTTTTATTCTCTCTCTCTTCTTTTCATCTTAAGGTAGGAACGCAGAGGGACCGGAGACAGTTTATAATAATAGTTTATGATAAAAAAATCATATCCAATATAAAATGCAGTATTCTAAATTCATAAATCTTAGACATGCCTTAGACAAATTCGTGCTTATCTTACCCAAATAATTTAAAAAAATACTTTAAAAAATGTTTTCTATCGCTGATGTCTTGACGCTCAGTAAGTATTCGCTTTCGAGCGCTGTGACGTCACCGACGATCGTCGCCGCCATCTTCGAACATTTTACAAAACGACGATATATCGTTGCTCAGCAGTCAAAGGACTAAAGCTGAGGTCCCCTCTGTCACGGTGTTTTTGAATATATTAAATACTAAATATTTATCAATTTTTGCCTGTTTTAATTACACTAACGTATGTTAAATTAATGTGTTATTATCTTATTTTATTTATATTCTTAGGTAATTTATTTTTACTTGTTGGTATAAAACCAATATAATTTTCTATACCGTCTAAAAAATTATCGCCGTGCACGTAATATAAATCAAGTAAATTCTCTGTACAATAGGGATTACGATGCCGCAAACCATTCTTTATTATCTTTTTTTTATATCAAAGAAGTTCGGATCGGCTAACTTTCCAATTTATTTGTCATAATGTGCGCATCATCACTGGCGGCTGAACCTCGGCTGAACCTCGGCTGAACCTCGGCTGAACCTCGGCTGCGAAACCTCCACTGCGCCTGCCGGGCCGGGGCGCAGACTCCTCGTGAACTACCCGACCACTCATCGAGCAAACACTCATCCGATCGACGAGGCCTTCGTTATATTTCTTTTAATAAATTATAACAACACTTGAATGATAACACAGTGGCCGTGTTACGCTATCGATAAAGATCCTCCCACTCTCGGTGTGTTCCGGTCGACCCCGAGCTGCGGCTCCAAGCTTTAGAATTTTTTTCATTGCATAATTTCCTTGAAGTTGTAAATTGCAGGTATAAAATTAAGATTTGTATAATTTCATTCTACATCTGCATTTTGACTTTAAACATTATACACAATTCTGATAAAGTAAAATCTCAAAACCACGATTTGGATCAGATTATAAACGCAAGTTTTTTTTTATGGGACACGATTTGTTTCATTCTAATGAGATCCTAAACTCGGTTATGAACATTCGAGAGATGTCACGTCTCGGAGTTGAGGCTCAGTAGGCAACTTATTTCAAGAAATGGTGTGAAAGAATACACGAATAAGCAATGCTACAATTTAATGAGGAAGTAATATAATATTTTTTGGGTGGGTATATCATATTTCTTACGATACTACAGAGAGATGCGCAAAGTCTCGTGTCGATTCGGCCAGTAGACGTGAGGGAGACATGTGCATATATCAAATGCGACGACGACCTGTTCTCGCTTTGCAGAGGATGAAGAGCCCGACAGCCGCGAGTGTTTGTTCCCATCCACTAATAAAGGAATCTAATCTGGTCCCCGCGCGGATGTCAGCTGCCGGCCTTCTCGCTCTGACGCATTTCAGAGAGCGGAGGGAAGTTTTTTTTCAAGTGCATAGATGCAGACTGTTGATATATACTCGTGGGAATGCAAAGTGGTTACAAAGTGCTACAATTTTAATATATATTTATTATAGTTTACCGATTAAGTAGTTTTTAAATACACTAAATATATATATATATATATATATATATATATATATATATATATATATATATATATATATATATATATATATGTATGTATGTATGTATGTATGTATGTATGTATGTATTTATTGCTATTGCCTTGACTTATCCAGCGTGAAAAGTTAAAAGGTAAATTATTTTAAACTTAGAAGTTGACACCGTCTTTTTCATTTCGGCTATGAAGTGAGAATCATTGATATCTTTTTGCATTTGAGTTTAAGCATTGTTAAAAACATATTAACGCCGCATCAAAGGTAAAACAACAAATTTCTACAAAAGGTTTAATTTAAAGTCCATTGTGTTGTTTTTTCCTCTAATTCAGTTGGTATATTAAATTTAACATTAAATACAAGGAAAAAAAGGTAAAACCTAATCAGTGTAGGGGTCAAGATACACAAACCCGGGACAGGCAGTGCGAGCGCGGGCCAGCGGCAAAATGAAGTTAAAAGGAAGGCAAGTTCCTCAAGAGGTGAGGTCATTCCGCTAACATAATTCCAGGAGTTTTTATTGACCCATGAGTAGTTAATTCACCAATTCTTCGGTTACCTGCGCTCTTTTTGTGTAATTAGAATGAGATTTTGCATTGGCATAATTAAATAATTCAACGTATAAACCAGATACATACTATTGCAGGTATTCCTCGTCGTTATTTATTTGTTTATCAATATGATAGTGAAAGTTCACAAATACATATATAGACCTCGTAAGTTGATGAAAACGTGAATTAAAAGAATATATAAAATATTTTTTTAAGCGGCGACTCGATCCAAAATGGCAGACTTTTTTGTCAATATTTTTGGTTTCGAAGCATTTGACAGCGTTCTTCCCCACTAGCGCTACATTGTTCACTTCTTGAATGATAATAAAATGACGACATCAAGAAAAACATACGATACAATCTTTATCACATTAAATATCTCTCGGCAAAATATAGTAGTCGTATAGTTTACAAAATTATCCGATCGTAGGTTTGGTAATCCCCAATGGCGACGGCTCCCACCTCTCCGTTGTCGTTCCTAAATGCCAATATCCGGACGGTAGACCTCGAAAAGAAAGAAAGTAAGCGGGGCACGTCGAGAAGGCGGCGAGGTGGACATATCTGGTATAGTAAATCTACCGGAATAGAGTAAATTTTGTCGTCAATTGAGCAAACATTGGTAAGTAGACTTTTTCAATATTGCGCAGTATCTCTAAAGTAAAATATATCAATACAGGTATAATATATCGGCGAGCGCGTACCGAGCACATTTCACGTGTTCACAAACAAGACGGCACCGATTCAGGCTACCGCGTGTCAGGCGCCGCAAATTCGGCACTACAAAATAAACCAATTCGAAGTATCACCCCAGGATAAAAGCGAAGTTGCTACATGAAGATGAAGGTTTTGCAAACCTTAAACACACATTCTTGTCGCAGCGACCCGCGACGCCGCTGACGTTTGGTGCAGGCATCGTGCGTAGTATTTACAAATAAGTGTCAGTGTTTCAAGCACAGCTTTTAAAAAAAATATTACGATATTCTTAGGAACGCATTTATATTTTACATTGAATTTTATACAAAAAAACAACACAACTATTCCATGTCTCCGCCATTTGCATGTAATGTGGGCATGTTTATGGTTTTTTTCAATTGTGCATGCGTTTTCTACATTTTATAAAGTGTACACGCACATCGAGGCGGTAATTAAGTGAGTATAGCGGTAACCAAAAACGGTATACAGATCAAACTCCAAACCGATATGACGGTGTCTTTTGTGGACCGATGGGTCTCAAAAAAAAATGATTCGATCAGAACGAAGCACTTAAATTTGGGTTTTAACTTTTATTGGCATTTTCCAAATGATTCCAAATCAGAAGGTCGGCATAATATTATTACTTATTCGAGATATATTATTTATAATTTACAAGATAGAATTACACGTGGTCACCGGTTCTGCGATGTGTCGAAGTCTCTCTGCCGCGTCTAGTCTAGTGTATTTGGCTTTATCGGCGAAACAGGAAGATTTTCCTTCAGCGCCTTCAAAATGACTGGGTGACTTGTGTCACCGTGGGGTTGTGTTTGGGGTTGAGTCGGTGGGGGGTTAGGGGGATTGTGGGGGGGGTGGCTTTTGGCCTTTTTTGTGGAGGCAGTCCTCGAGGTTGAACTCGAAAAAGGTGTAGATTGAGGGGTTTAGAACTAAGTGGGTGGAGATTTGGAAGGAGTGTGCGAGGTCGATGATGACCTCTTGGATCGTTTTGGTGTTGGTGTCTCTGTGGAGCTGGGCATTTTGGATGAACCTCGGGGCATTGAGTGGCTAGCGGAGGATTTTATTTTGGAAAGGCTTGTGTTTCTCAGATGGGATGTATCCCCGGATGGGGCAGACGTAAGTGAGGATTTGACGGATCGTCAGATCACTTTCGTGGGGGCGCTATTTACGGGGCGAGGAGGATTGACAGGAGCTTTGGGATCATCGCTACGATGTCCCTTATTTTTTCCTCCCTCGAACCTGGAGTCGTGAGTTTCTGGAGGGCCTCCATTGCAAGCGCAATCAGGTTGTCCTGCAGAGACGGGGTGTCGGACAGTGGAGTGGGTAGGGTGGCGGGTGTGCCGAGCGAGGCGGAGCGGCCTGAGCGGCTCGGGCGGTCCGGGGGGCTGGCGTGGCTTGTGATGTTGAGGTGACTGATGTTGAGGTGACTGATGTTGAGGTGACTGATGTTGAGGTGACTGATGTTGAGGTGACTGATGTTGAGGTGACTGATGTTGAGGCGACTGCGGACGCGTAGCTGAGGTTTTCTCTGCCGCGTGAAGCGCCGGAAGCTCTTATTGTATTGTTACATCTCTGTCAACCGCTAATTCGAGCTCGGAAGACGCAGTCCGACGAATCGTATGACTCATAGTTTGATGCAGTCGAACCGATAAATTGTAGCTCGGTGCACGTGTACCGACCGCTACAACATAATTAGCCGCAATGAATGAAATATTTGGACAGTTGAAAATTTACAGCATTTAATTTATAAAAAGTCTTGCGGGGTTCATTCAAACCGTATTCAGTCGATAGGTTCGGGTTCCCCCGAACCGCGTCTCGCCGAGAAGCTCATCGTGTATTTCTCTATTGCGCTGTCTTCCGCTATAGGAAGGCTGCGGCTTTCGGTCTGATTTTGCTGCCGGATACGCATAACTGTACGTGTTACGTTTTCTTGCGTTTTATTATCGATCGATCGATCCGATCACCTCGTTCGACCGACGGAGTGCGTGACTCTTCAATTTGCAGAGAGTACTCGGTGGAATTTCATTTTGATATTTTATTTTAAATCTTAGGATATACGGAGGGGAGTCTGCAGTCTCGCGCGGGCGAGTGCGCTTACGGCGCGACCGTCGGTTTCGTTGTGAGGCGCGAACCCTCATATTTCATTTCAATATCGTATCTCAAAAACTTCAATCGACCTCAATTAACTTTGCGTTCGTTCGTTAAATTGTCGACCCGCGCTTAAAAATGACAAAACGATAACAAGACAACAGTTCGTAAACCAAAAACCCCGTCAAACGCGACGCGAGTGCTTCGACCGCGCGGAAAAAGTTTGCCTATCTTTGAACTTCAGAAAAAAAAAAATCGGTCACGAGATGTTCTCACGCCGAGAGGCCCGTCTCCCGAGTCCCCGGCGGCCAATTAAAACGAAATCGCGCGATCTCCCATTGTCTTTGTAAAATGAAAATCTCTGAATTCTCCCCCCGTTGTTTACGGTTAGCAAAAAAAACAAACACGTGCGATCTAGGCGGCGATCGTGTTTCGTCTCTCGTCTCTCGTTCAATTATACCTAAAAAAATTACTCACATCTAACAACGTATTAAGATTATTATATCGGTTCTATGTAATATAAAAAGAACTTTATCGATCTAGCGGCTAGCGCGGTTGCCAGCCGCCCGCGAAGTCCCGGCTTCGAATCAGAGGGTAGCTATGTTTTTCTCCGGGTTCAAAGAGAAAGCAAAACCTCAAAGGCGACTCCGACGCGGCGCCTCGTCACTCATCTACACATCTACCACGCAGATGTGTTCAAAGTTAAACAATAACACAGTTAAAACTCCATATTTGCAAACACAATTTTCTTACGCAATAAATAAATAACTTAGTGTATTATTTGCAGATTAAAGATATATTTAAAAATGGTACTCGTTAATCAATTTTAAAGAAATATAATCTACCTACATCGTTTGCTTAAAATAAATTTAATTACTCTGGTTTTGTTTTTTTTCTTTTGTTACAAATTAAACACCAAAATGTCATTATAATTATTTTATCCACAAAGAACTGATTAATTTCGTAACACTCCATGCTCATAACAAATCTACATTTCCAAAAGACTAGAGGATTATTGAATATTTTACACAAATAATGTAATGAATTAACAAGTATTTTGCAATCTACCCATACCAGAAAAACGAAAGTAGAGTCCTTGTCCGGAACGCCTCCTGCGCGCCTCCGGAGGGCCAGGAGGCTATTTGTAACGCTCGGCGAGGAAGTGTGACCGGTTCGGCTCCCGGTACCGGCTCCGAATGCCGTACGAGGGCTCTTCTTACCTATGCTATTCGAACAGGGGCGGCGCGAAATTTTATTAAATAAGCAAATCCGGGTAATCAAAATCGTGTCTTGTATTTTAAACAAAACCAGAAAAAAAAATCTATTGTAACCCACGTAAATAGTCCTTTTCAAAATATGTTGGATTTCGTTTGTTTTTTAACGATGAAATGTTCATTAATTATTACGATCATTATAATATTATGTTATTTTTATGGACTTCCAAAAAAATGGTGATTTCAATTCATAATATACCCGTATATATATATATATATATATATATATATATATATATATATATATATATATATATATATATATATATATATATATATGTATGTGTATATATATAATTTTTTTTTTTATAATATTTTTTATATTTTCAATAAAATAAAATACTTCGTAATTTATCCACAAGTTTATTTTTTATTGGTGACCGGTTTCGCTAACCTTTCACGTTAGCCACTCTGTTTTGTAATGCTCTAAAATGATATATATATATATATATATATATATATATATATATATATATATATATATTGTAACGTGCCGGGGTTCACAGTTAAACGCTTATTTATGTCAACACAGGTTATAATTATTTATCTACGTACAGAGTATTTATTTCCACATTATATATTTATATTAACATTGTTATGAGTGCAGTCAGATCGAAGCCCTCTTTGACACTAATTACAAAATGGCTTCCCCCCTTGCATCTCCAACATTCGGGAGCTCGCGCGAGGCGCACTCCTCGCTTCTCCAAGACCGCGTATCGGCGCTCCTAATCGATGGTCGCTCGATCCTTCCAGAGTCCCTTTGTTTATGGTGTTCGTTTTTCAAACTTACTGCTAGACCGTAACAATATATATATATATATATATATATATATATATATATATATATATATATATATATATATATTTATATATATATATTTATAAATATTTATATATATATATATATATTTGGTACTTGTCTTTTATCCGACCACAAAAAAACATTGTCCTATTGTTTTGCTTTTTTTTATTGGCAACAGTGTCTATTTTTTGCTTCTTTTGTTGGCAACAGCGAGTCTCGTCATAGAAATGAAAGTTTTTTTCAATTTTGTATCATATATACAAACAATGAAAAAACGGTTATCTTTGACGGCTAGGTTAGGTTAGGTTAGGTTAGGTTAGGTTAATACTTTAAATTAAATAAATAAACAATACGTGTTTTCTCGCCAATAGACACTGTTGCCAACAAAAGAAGCAAAAAATAGACACTGTTGCCAACAAAAAAAGCAAAACAATAGGACAATGTTTTTTTGTGGTCGGATAAAAGACAAGTACCATATATTTATATATATATATATTTATATATATATATTTATATATATATATTTATATATATATTTATATATATATTTATATATATATTTATATATATATATATATATATATATATATATATATATATATATATATATATATATATATATATATATATATGTATATATATGTGTGTATCGCAAATTAAAAAAAATACTTTATATGCCGTGGTTTCGGTGAGCTTGCTCATTTTTGCGGAAGTACGCCGCCATGTTGCTGCGCCCGACACGCCGGAAACATATGCCGACCCGTCCATCGCAATTATATATAATTTTCTTCGCCTTTTTCCGGCTGTGCGGTATATGGATCTCGACTGATAAGCGAATGATAATTCTACGATGGTTACTTATGCCTAACCCTAATTTTGTGCATTCACCTTCTCCTCCCATTAGGTTTATATAACAGCTATAACAACCGGAATTCATAATGTTTAATTTTGGATTACGATTTTTCTATGCTTTAAACTAAGGTAAAGTAAAGTAAACGTTTAAAAATCAGTACCGTGTCTTGTTGGTTGTTAAACGTTTCTTGTGTTAATTATGTATTAACAATAAATATATATATATATATATATATATATATATATATATATATATATATATATATATATTCTCTTCTGTTTTCTTTACTTTAAATCATCCACATGTTCGACCCTAATGGTCCTGTTATCTGTAATTTCTTTGTGATGTACAATGCAGTGTGATTTTAAAGCGGTGTGGACCCGAACCCGGCCTCGATTCTGGGTACATAGTTTTCACAATAATACGTTATCGTACTTTTAGAGACTCATACGACTCTATCATCAAAATTTAATTTATTTTCGTTAAATTCGTTAATTTTATTTAAATACAAATGAGTAATTAAAAATAGAAGTCTTTTAAATTTTCTTCCAATTAACTAACAAACATTCTCGCGCTGCGTAACAGAGCGTCGCCGCGTCTATCTATCAATCCGGTATTAATTGGCTGGTAGCGACCGTATCAGCGCAAAAAACTAGCTGTCATTCTCTGTGCATATACATTATGGCTGATAGTTTTCCGCATTCTATAGCACCATTCACTGCAATCAAATAATGACATAACATGTGAACCGACTTCGTTAAAATTCATTGACAGCTGTCAAATTTTTGCAGTTTTATTGCTTTAAACTTCAAAAGATATTTCAAATTGAAGAAGCGTACAGTTTTAATAATGAATTTGAAATAATATTTTATTTTCATTGAAGTAAATAATTAGAAACTTTAAAGAATTTGCTATTTAGAAATGCTTTCAATTGAATATCACCTAATGGCCAGACATTCCTTCCCTGTATGTTTTGTCCGCGATAGGAAGAATCTCTATTTTCATGACCGAATGAAAAACGCACAGTCCCGCGGCCAGCCCCACATCCTTTTTAATTTTTTTTTATTGTGGCATTTGCACCCCGTACCCAGGACCGCTTGCAAGCATTCACTGGGTTACGGGAGAGTATCCTTTATTCTTTTGCCTCCTTGAAAGCACATGGGAAAAGATAAAAACATGTTTACATGTACAAAAAACTCTAAATTAAAAAAAAAAAATTACACTCTGTGCGAAGTGAACACGAAAACTGAATAATTTATATGATGCATTAAGGACAAAACGTTGAGCTACCGGCTCATTTCTTTTTTTTTTTTTGCAAAAAAACCTCGAAATAATTTTTTTTTAGTGGTCACGTTTTTGTTAAACACACTGTATGTAGGTATTTTATATGTTATCTCTGTGTCAATTTATGTGCATAATTATACACTCAATTATAAAATTATCATATAATGCATACAAGTAAGTTTGATTATTTTGCCCATCTTGGCCGATAATTTGTTAATCGATAAAACTCTATAAAGAACATTTACAAACGGAGTTACAAAAAGTTAAATACAGTACGGTAATAAGATTATAATGTAAGTCCCAGTGGAACGTTTATTTGCTAATGAGCCTGCTCAACCACCAAAGCTATAAAAAAAATTCGCGATATTTTGTCATTTTAAAATCCAAATAAGAATCTTTCGGTATTTTAAGTATAGTCTTCGGATCACTAATCATTCTTGTCCGCAAATCAAAGCTTCAGTACAGACGGGTGTCAAATGTTTCCATCACATTCTTTCACGTGCGACGCCACCCTCTCGGTGGGTGACCAAACCAACCTAGATTATCTATTAAATTTGATAGGTAATTTTATGTGCAACTCAAAAACTTTCCTAGTGTTATTGTGTTGCTTAGGAATTGCGCATTCTTCGGTCGTTATATTGTAACATCCATATCTGCGAGTGTATGAATTGTCACCATTATGTGGTAAGTTTTAGCGTTTATCGTATCGCAAGCACGGTAAAGTGTGACGTCATGCCATCAAATTTACCTTTAAATTAAAGCCTTGTCGACTCACGGGCCTGACGTGCATCTAGAGTTATCGAGTTTTTATTTGGTTTACATACTTATCAAGTTTCTTAATGCAACGAATTGGGGAATATCAATTTTTTTACACAAATATAAAAAATCTGCAGATGATATGCGACGAAAAAAAGTTTTGAAATATAAAGGATAGAACAGCAATAAATATGCAATTCGCAATCATAAACGATTAATTATGAAGTTCTAATTTTGAAATGAAAATATTCTCAGTCCATCCAGAAAAGTCATCCTACAACGTCATACAAATTATAAGTATTAATTTTTCACTATTAATAAAAACGTGACTCTGAGAAAAAATAATCCTTACCTAAAAACCTAAAAGCCTTTTATTTTCCTTGTATAAAATTTATTATGGTTACTTTTGTATATCTTTATTTATTTTAAACTACAACGCGATTCGCGACGTCACTCCGGCGTCATCCCGCCCAGTCAAATAGTGAGATACTGGCTTCATTAAAAAAAACCTGATTCTGAAATAGCTATACCTACTTATATATTGATCTCATTCGGACCCGATAGGTCCGACATATATCGATAATATATGTCGATTGTTATAATAATTGTCGAATAACACTCCAGTCGGCAGCTCTCTGCGCCTGGACGAATGCCGATTGAAGGCCATTGCATTTTCCCGGCACGATTGTTGTTACAAACAAGGTGTGTCTAATAATCGTACGCGACGCACACGACGGCGGATTGCAACAAGTAGCACATTTGAAATTGGCCGGAAACGGACACAGGTGTCGACTCGGGAGAGCGACGGAGGACACGGTCGCGAGGTCACTCTGAAAACCATGTTTGCAACATGTTGGCTTTTTACTCTCAGGCTAGTGGTGATCATAATCTTGGGAATAATTTGAAAACAATGTGTCAATAAAATTATTATTATTTTTGGACTACAAGAATGCTCTTGCATTCTTCAATTTGCTGAAGTTTCTTGGTTTGTTTTGTTTTCTATCCCTTCTTGTGTAAAATTACTGTGTACATAATATTTTGAAATTATTACCTGCCAGTAAATCCAATATTTTAAATTTTATTATAAAAATTACCTGCATGTAAAATTGCACCTGAATAACAATCGAGAAATCAAATAGCCGCTGCCGGGAGTCCTCCGAGACCGATGTTTTCCCAACTTCGTCCCCTGGGGACGCTTCCCGAAAAGCCTCTCGAGCGCACCCGCGCTGTCCATTTTTCCATGTTTTACCGCAGTCGGGCCTCTGCACCAAACCTATTTTAATTCTGCCAGTGTGCTTTCCTTTTAATTTCTACTAAATAATGGAATTAATATTTTTAACATTGAGTCGTTCTGTGTGATTTTTGTCACTTCGTATGATTTCGAAAATTTTACTGTGTCACGCTTTTAATTAAGCATCAACATTGACCCCATAAAATCACAACTAGACCCTCTGAAAATGTTTTTTTTTTGTTAGATTCTCTTACTTTTTCGCCACATAATACACTACTGTACTTTGTCCCGAACGGTTATATTTACTCATATCTCTTCTGATCTTTCCGATCGATGAAATCTCCTCTTAAATACATTTGAAATAAGCATCTATCGATACTATCACTTCGTTAATAACTCAAAGATTCACTAGTAGTGCTATCTAGTACACAGCAAATGTAAGCATCCCGTGGCCATATAGCTCTTCGATTCCCAAAATAAGTTCACGCGCACCGCCGCCCCACCCGGCCGCTCGGGCAAACGGGTTCCTCCGCAGACAAGGTCTCGGCAGATAGAAAGTTGAGTGACCATACTTAAACACAAGCGTGAACCACCTGTACGCACCTGTAGGCACCTGTACCCACCTGTACCCACCTGTACCCACCTGTACCCACCTGTACCACCAGTCACGGAGGCGGAACGCGTCGCTCGTTCTTATCGCGGGTCTTCTGCGGCCGGTCGCACGAATCAAGCAGGACTCCGCGCAACCTCCTCGACCTCGCCAATGCTCGATATCAATACATCGAGCGTCTCGTGGGCGCGAGTGGTTTAAATTTCTGCAAGCAATGACAAGGTTTAATTCATCAAGGACGTTAAATTTACGAATATATCACAAAAACCAAATTCACCTATACATTATAATATCTTATCGTCATTTTGAATTGCCCATTCTTTATTAAGTGCACGAGACATTAAGTCGACAATTTAAAAAAATATATAAGGTAAATTATAAATATTTGCATGTTAATTTTAAGAAAAAAGTGAAACAGGCAGATGGGACTCGATCCTTTTGTGAAAACTCCCCCTGGAACATTTGTTAATTTAGCTAGCAGTATGTGTGTAGCTAGCAGTGTATTGAGTACTCAAATTTAGTTTGTTTATAATAGAGGCCTGCAATCTAATAGTTTTTTTTATTATTTTGCAAGAAAACGTGACAGTTTTGTGTATTTGTATTCAAACGTGGTGCTTTTTTGTGGAAATTTATATTTAATTTAACACTAAAATAAAAAAAGGCCTAATAGTAATTATCCGATAAAATGTAAATTAAAATAACTATGGCCATTCATTTTCGTTTTAAAATTGTATTCATGAAGTGGTATTGTATAATCATATTACCCGTACGTTTGTTTTATAAAAATTCGAATAAATTTATCTCTTTCTCAAAGCAATAATCGCTCTGATCTGAAATCGCTTCGACGCTCGATCGTCGATCGAAATCGACGGCTCTGATATAAATTACATTCCATAAACAAACTGACCCGGGCTTAACCCCACCGCTGATGCCGCATTCAGTTTGTTTACAGTAAAACGCGTTCTCACTAATAGTACCTGCTAAGTATCTTTTCCTAAATATTCAGATTTCACGCCTACCGCACGTCTATTTAGAGATCGAAAAGCTTACATAGTACGCACTCAAAGATTAAAAAATAAAATACAAAGGTGTCAAAAATAGGTTTCAAAACCCATTAAAATGAAGTAAAATTTCGTGGATGTGAGGTTAATCAACGTTTTTATGAACTTTTATGATAACGATACTACGTGAAATTGCAGAGATATCCGAAAACGTATTTAATAAATTCGTGACCAAACATCAGCACACGAGAGTAGCTCTCTCCCGCTTTATCGTTCCCCAGGATTATCGGTCGCCGTCGACTCCGCTGATGTCCCATTCCGGGTCCTCGTCAGCTCGGAGCGAGCCTCTTCCTCCGACTACTACACGATTCGACAAAATCACCACTACCAAAAAGAAACACGTAGAAATAGTAACGGAACAAACAACGGATTATCAATCATTAATTAATAAAGTTTTTCATCGTATGAAATTAATTTACATCGATATAACGGTTCGACTTTTGCAAAAGTGAAGGTTTGTTTTTATTACAATATTAATTGTGTCCGCGCTCGTGTTCGGGCTCCTGCGCCCTGGCTGTGAAAGTTTCGATTGTCCTAGTTGATTCATTAAAAATATAATCACAAATCGACTCCGAAGAAGTTCATTATTATAATGAATAATTTTAAAATGTGTGACACTCTTTTGTATCGAAAATATATAAATTAAATAAACATATACAACAACAAAAAAAAAGGTCCAGTATTTTCCCGCGGCGGCACTTCAAACTGGTTACCGTTTATCGGTCAGCCGGAGCCCGTGTCGTCCCGCGCGGGGACAATATATATTACTCCGATTAGAAAAGCCTTCCATATATATTGAGTAAAAAAAAGATTAGACGAGTATTTTCTTTTTTCCCACCGAAGAGCCCCCCCGGCAGCGGCCGGAGAAAGCGGCCTCGCTCGACGCCACCCGCCTCTTGTTGTTATTCAGTGAACCCGAATCACCGTGTGTTATATTGAATAAGCGAGATTTTTAACTCGAGTTGTGGAACGCAGTTATTGTGAATTGCGTGCATTGTCAACCTCGTGTTTAAAGGTATGTCTATTTTTATGAATTATTGTGTTTTTTGTTAAGATTTTTTTAAATTGCGGAAAAGTATGAAGTTTGAACTTGTCGTTCGGCACAACTGTAGAACTCAGTTCTAATGTCGCCGGACTCCGAACGGGTAAAAAAGTACGAATGAATAGTTTTTCGTTGACTTTTGGTGATTAATCAGAATCACTACGAATTGAACTCTTTTGTGGCACAACTTTCCCGGAAAAATTATTTCATCACATTTATTCTCTTTTTATGATTCAAATCAGATCAATTGCAAACAAAAAAAAGCAAACACATTGAACACGCTTCTTCTCCACTCGCCCTGCAGGGCTCCACCGCCGCTCGAGAACACCGCCATCCGCTCGCTTTCCGTCGTTATTTGCGTTTTTACTATAGAAAAATATACCGGAGTGGTTTTTGGGTTATTTCTAATATTTATTTAACTCAAGTTAACTTCTTCCCGCAAAGTGACATTAAAAATTATTCTTTTTAAAATAAATTATTCAAACATCACCCACCGACTTGATTTTCATTTAGTTTTAAAATAATATCGCAGAAATACTGCGATCTTAGATGTCATGCCGCAATTTTCCTTGTAATTTCTTAATAAAATATTTATGGATTGAAATACTAGTACCGGAACCGAAACGTCAGAAATTTCAAGGAAAAACGCAGCATTTCCAATAACGACTGCCGTCCTTCGGTCGTCACGTCCAGCGGCCGAAGCGACGGCGGACCCGCTCTGCAGCCGTGTAGCAAACCTGTTATTACCGTTCGCGGCTCGCAGGGAGTCACAGTCTTGCCTGCATTTCTCGCAAGCCATAAAACGGTTTATACATACAACAAAACTGGAAGATGCTAGAGCTTTTCAGCACAAATGTTCATGACAAACCATAATATAGACGAGATTTTGAAATCTAATAAGTGCTGTCTGCCGTCGCCGGTGAGCCCCGCGAGGAGCAGCGTCCGGGGGAGACGTCCCGCCTACTGCCAACCGACACTCGGCCTGAGAACGCGATCACATCGAAACTCTCTCTTCCATCATCTGCCGTCCGTATAGTCAGCAGCACTAAAACCCACTCTCAATACGAAGTATGTGCTGAATATTATTTTAAAAGAACGATCAATTATTTCCAATAAGTTAATGCGTCTTTTCCAGCATTACTTTTCGCGTATCGCTCTTATTACGTTATTCATTGATTAATAAAAAAATACAGTTTCTAGAACAAATATGATATTAATATTGATCGACTATTGACCACTGTTGCCATTCAATAAGAACCGATATCGTTTTCCGTAACTTGTGATAAACTTTCATTAAAACTGACGGCAATAATCTCCATGGATAATTGTGCAGATTTACGTGGCGTGGCTTTCAAAGACCCACTTTGCAAGTTTTTACTGAAAAAATATGCATTTTCAGAGTCGGCGTGCGTGCCCTCCGCGGGCTTCATTCAACTAATGCAAATGGCATGGTAAAGATCTACTGTGGTATATTCACCCCGTCAGATACTATTCCTACCGTATTTTGTTCAAGCTTATGTATAGGCTTAGGTTAAAATAGGCTTTTTTACGGCAGCTTTTTGTTTCACGGTGTCACCCGAATACTGAGTTTTTTTCTCTCACGCGTTGCATTATTTCTTCCGGTAATCTTGCGTCAACTGAACACCATTTGTCTTTTTAATTCAGACTAATAGGTTAGGCTTTTTATTGTTGGCAATTTCGACGCTCCTCGCGGCATCGAGCAACAGGAACCGTTCCTTTATCACAAATTCAAAAGATCCGGTGTTGTGTGAGCACTGCGGCACTGCCGTACCCAGCGTCAGCCGAGAGAATCTGAAGATGGCTGCATTCAAAGACATTAGCGAGCATCTCCGCAATGGCGGTCGAGTCGAGACTGTCGGAGTCTGAGTTTGCCTCTGGATCCCGGGAATCACGACGCCACCGACAACTTTCGTCGTCCACTTATTGCTGTATTGTAAATTTCGATGTAATATCAAAAGTAAACAACGCATCTAGGATGCTATTGACTAGCTGCAAGTTGATGGCACGATTTATTGCTACGTGTGTAAAGGCCTTACGGATGTAGGGAATTTGTGGTAGTTAGATTACGATGCAATGAGTTTCGTGCATTGACTAACTCTGCGCGAGTGTGGCCTCAGTTATAATGACTTCCACAGAAATAATGTAATGACTTCCAGGGAATTAATCCGTTTCAGAATGGAGTATTTACAAAAACGCCGAGTAGTCAGTAAACAAATTTTGAGGTGATAATTGTACTCAATTCCTAGACCTGAAATACATATGCACCAAAATACAATATGTGTTGTAAAGACATCTACTCTTGCTTTATGATACACTAGCGCGGTGGTCCCCAAACCTGTGCCCGCCGAACATTTTCCTGTCCGACCACGATAAAAAAAATATTTAAAAAAAAAAAAAAAAAATTTTACTAATTAAAATGAGAAATTTAAACAAAAATAAGTTAATCGTTATAATTTTCAAAATAATAATTCTCCAGAAAATCATAAAAAAGTCTGTTGAAATAGTATCTTATGGGGGCTGATCCCTTTGATGGAACAATTTCTGAGTTTTTTGATAATTTTTTGCGAAAAATTTACTCCATTAATAGAATTTTTTTTAATGCTTAAAGTTAGATACGTTCCTTTTTCTAAAGATTTGATTTTTTATCTCTTGTAAATTTACTTTTAATATGATTAATATGTATTTTCCCGATTAAAGTTTAGGAATTTGGAGATTATTATAACCGATGGATCTAAAACCTTAACCATTTACATGCACTTTACTGGGCTGAAAGCTGGTTTATTTACAGAATATTATAAAAATTAAAACTTATATTTACCTATTTTTTTATTATTTAATTTCCGACCTTTTACAAGGTCAAATAAAGTCTTAAACATGTTGAAAAATTTGATTAAATGATGATTTTTTAAAACCAAAGTTTGTTAAAAAATTCATTGATTTAATTTTTAAACTAATATTTTACCGTAGGTTTATGTGTAATCTTTTATTTCCAATTTAAAAAAGGACACCTAAATGCTTAAATCAATCGGTCATAATAATCTTAAACCAATCGGAAAAACACATATTTATCATATTAAAAGTAAATTTACCAGAAAAAAAAATACCTTTAGAATAAGGAATGCATTTAACTTTTGGATTTATTTTTTTCTTTTGGCGCAGTATATTTTTCGTATTCTAACCTGTTGTTTGAAATTTTTAGCTATAAATGTACATTTTAAAATTGCTATTAAAAATAATTGGTCTTTGCATATTTGCCCCAATTCGACCCAATTACCAGAGTTTTCATACTATTATTTAATACTTATTATTTATTTAACATAAAAATATTAACAATATTTTTTAGAATTGAGTATTTTTTCCATTTCCAACTAGGCGTGCCACTAGGTTTCCGGTTTTTTTTTTATCAATGAAAAGTGTATAATTTTAAAAGAAATACAAATAAATAGTTTATTCAAAGTATCGTCACATGTTTGCCATCTCTCTGGCAGTACACGAATACCGTGACGATAAAACGACGCGTCGGACCGAAACCGTTCAAGCATCCAATTTTCCACTTTTTAGAAATTGGCCAAGTGTAGCCCAGCCAATCCATGCGCCATCGACCGGAACAAATAAAAATCGGAAGGGGCCAGGTCTGGTAAATACGGCGGGTGCGGTAGAAGATCCCATTTCAGTGTTTTGATGGTCTCCTGGACGATGGCACGAAGCTTTGTCGTGCTTCAATATCATTCGTTCGTGTCTCGTGTCCCATTCTGGCGGTTTATCGAGCACTGCATGGGTCATATTGATCAGTTGTTGTCGGTAGCGCTGCCCATTGACAGTTTCGCCTGGTCTCAGAAGCTCCTAATACACAATTTCTTTCTGGTCCCACCAAATGCATAGCAAAGTCTTCTTTCCGAAACGATTAAGCCGTGAAAGCGATTCTTTGCCAGGCGAACGATTTTTGCCTTTAGGATTCTCGAAATAAATCTACTTGTAATCGCTAATAATAATTCAATGCAGGAAACTCTTTCTTACGTGCCGCAAAAAAAAAATTCGGAAGTGGTTCTTTGATTTTCCATCTGTCTCTCAGTCAACTCATGTCGAACCCATTTTCCTTCCGTTTGATTTATTCCCATGGTATGTGAACGTTTGAAAATACCTTGGCGAGACACGTTTAATACCTCCGTAAGTTGATGTTGTGTTTCCGTATCATCTGCATCCAATATCGCTTACAGATTTGCGTCCTTAATGTCGAAATCGCCACTTCTGAAGCGTTTAAACCAATTTTAACAGGAAGTTTTCGATGGAGCATATTTTCCATAGGCCTTCTCAAGAAAACGACGTACTTCAGCTGCATTTTTTTTCAAGTTATAGCAGAAAAGCAAAACTTTCCGCAAATGCTGTTTTTTGGCACAAAATTCGACATCTTCATTGTTACAATAAAAAATTTGCGTTATGAAATGTGTTGGTGACTGATTTGATATTGATGACTGATGTGTAATATATAAAACAACACAAGTTTAGAATTGTCTAGCGTCGTTAGCGCCATCTATGTGTGGAAGCCAAAAACTTAGTAGCGCACCTAAAAATATACCCTTTTTTTTTTTTAGCCGGCTTTGGTACTTTCGGGAGCAAAAAAATACCTTGAAAAAATAAATGGCGCCCGCCGCCCGACCGGCGGGCGCCATTTGTGCTCTTGGGTACAAAAAAGTTGGGTACCCGTGCACTAGCGGATACCCGACGTGTGCTACTACGCTGTTATCATGCTGTTGGGGAGTTTCAGCAGCTCTTGCTGTAGTAGCTCTGATTAGAGCTTGTTCTAGATGTGCTTCATGTTGTTCTAGTGTTTCTACAGCTCTTGACTGTCGCTCTTTCAACCTTTTTAACTCCAAATGACTTCGTGTTGTCCGGCAGTTTCGGCTGCTGTATTTCTTCCAATTACAGCTCTTTTCGGTGCCATTTTTTGATTTACCTCAAATGATAAAACTCTGTTGTGAATGACAGATCAGTGATTTTGTTTTGAAAGTCCGTACTATGCGCGATCTTCACAATGTTCTTTTTTCAAATTCTTTGCGAGGAACGATCTCGACTTTGCAGATGTTGAAAATTTTTGTATGGAAAATGTCGAAAATTGACATAATTAATAGACCGAATGTATTTAATGATTGTTTTAATAGTCTCAAAGATTCTTAGTATTATTGTCTTTCAAATGAAACCGGTTTGGGGCACATCGGTTGGATGGTTTCAAAGCCTACAACACAGCGTTGTCCAAGCATTTGGAAAATATTCGGAGATACAGTTCCTGGTGAGGATGGATATCCGAAATACAGACGACGAAAGTCAGAAGATGGAGGATTCACCACCACCATTAAAGTAAGAAACGTTGATATTGATTCCTGGTCTGGTATTCACGAATGAAATTGAAAAAATATGAAATTCCTGGTTTCAGTATTCACGAATGATATCCAACTATTCAACATCTTGCTGTTCATTTAGAAAACGAACAACGTGTTTATTTTACTGAAAAAAAGCCGAATAACGAGCAGCACAGCCGCAATAATTTTGCGAAAAATTGCTATATAAATGAAGTTCCAAAATAGAGTCAACATTCCAATAGAGTTTTTTAACTCTTTGGAACCATCTGGAATGTCACCACACATCTTAACCCTTAACTGCATCTCACAACAGAACGGTCACAAACCGTAAAACCTTTTTTTAAAGCCCCATAAAAACTCATGATATCAACCATTTAATTTTTTAACCATTAATTTGTACCTGTCGAAGTAATTTAGTTGAACTTTTTTCCACTAACAGCACTAGAATAGACACAATCCATATTACAAGAAGCCATTTGCCAATTTTTGGCGGTTGAGTGAAAACGCGATTTATAAACTAGTGATACACATTATTGGAGATCTTTTTTCTACTTGAAAAAAATATTTGAACATTTCAAAGTAAGTTATTTTCATAATCCATTATTACTATTTAGTTTTTTTTTTTGTATTTTATGAGATATGGTTATTTTTCTTTATGTAACAAATTGGTCACGTTATGTTTGTGTGGTACCTAATATATTATTTACAAAGCGTGACTGAATTACTACTTTTGACAATTTATACGTTCCATTGAAATTGTTTTATATTTTTATCGTATATTTTTCGAATGAATAAAAAAAATCAACGATTTTCCGAGAAGGAAATATTGGAAATCATGGAAAATTGGGATGATAGTGACTACAGTTTTGATGATGAAGAGGGTTCTATCATTCAAAGCTCTAAACCTTAACCAGAACTTGAACCAAAACCTGAACCAGCATTGAAATTTCATTCTAAAGAGATAAGTAACAACAGGATTTTATGGGCAAAAAAGAATATAAAATTTGATGAAGATTCGATGAATTTCAAAGGATCTTCAAAGTTGGCAGATGAAATAATCAAAACGACGGCTCCATTGGATTTCTTCTAGTATTTTATCGATGAAGATCTCATTTCCTTTATATGCGAAAAAACTAATTTATATGGAACATTAACAAACAAAACGAATACTTATATCAGAAAATTCCTGGGAATTTTGCAATACATGGCGGTGGTACCATTGCCTTATACGAGATCATACTGGCGGCCTGATATCGGTGTAGAAAACATAATCTCGGCCATGTCTATTAACAAATTTGAATTAATAAAATTAACTATCCATTTCAATGATAATTTTGCTATTGTTGATAAAGATCATGATAAATACGACAAATTACACAAAATTAGACCTATAATCGAGACCTATAAATTTTCAAACATTCCCAAAGAACCAAATTTATTAGTTGACAAACAAATATGTGCCACCGCCCCTTCACATCAGGACTGATGAGTTCGCCCATTGGCCAATACATGAGATCAGACAGAGGTGCAAATATCCAAAGTGCACCGGTGTATCTCGTATTAAGTGCAGTTATGGTAGAGCAGAGAGCACCTCTGACAAATAAGAATAACTGCTTCATAAAATTCCACGAATAATTGTATCGTATTTTAAGTCATCCTTGCACTGCAAGTCCTTATTTGCATTCTGAACAATTGACTACCACTTTATCTTAATTTTTTATTCCTAAATTTAATTTCATTTTTCTCTATTTTTATCGAGAGTACCCCTTTTAGGAGGTATTCAAATAAATCAATTAATGAATTATTTTTGTGAATTTGTAAGTAATTTTTGCCACTGATACAATAAAGATCTATTTAAGACCTACCACTCTTTTATTTCGTTTAAAAAAAATTCTTTCCTTAGTCAATTGCTACGTTGTATTTCTAAAAGGAATGTATATACCACTACATAATGTGACCAATATGTAGCACTCTGTTTTTTTTTTATAAAACATATGAAAAATAAACAAAATATTTTTTAAATTATTTTTCCCTGAAATAACACATCATTTCCAAACTCTACGATTTTTTTCACGGAAAAATAAAAAATCATGCAGTTAAGGGTTAACTTTAAAAGTTGGTTCACCATATATGCTCATTCACCACTTAAATCCACCTAAATTGTGCAATAGAATAAAACTTGCCGTTAAAAAACTATCGCCACATAGTTAATCGAAGCCGCAATCAAAATCAAAGCCGAAAAATCTTTGTTTACACACCTACCGAAAAACTCAATATATTGTTTATCCGCTAGCATTAAGATAAAAAAGTTAATAAAAAACAAAATTTCCTTTTTTTCGAACAAATAAAAAAAATGTATTTATTTTTTAGCGTAGTAGCACACGCCGGGTATCCGCTAGTATTAGATAATAATGCAGTTTTACCTTTCATTTGAGTTTTTAAAATATATCCAAGTCGAAAAATACAGTCACAGAAATGAAGGTGATAATTCGGGCATGATGCAAGCTTCAGCTTCAAAACTATTTTTTATCGTCAGACACCGATCTTCAATATGAACTCATCGGCCGTAACATTAAAAAATCGCATTAATGTATCATGTATGTATCATATAGTAAATAAATATTATCAATAATAATAATAATAGTCTTCGCTCCAGTCCGGGTCCGGTTGCCGTCACGGGAACCGCAGCCCCGGCCTGGAATGCCTCTTCAATAAACCAAGATATGATATATGCTAATGCTCCCGGTCTCTCCCCGCCGTGTCGTCCGCAGGTAGTTAATACAATATTACATATTTGATTTCTATATGATAATTGAAAACTAAGTTTGTTTCGTTAAGGAAATAAATAAATACCATATACATGAGGATTTTTTGACATATCCTTATATGTATTCATAAATTGAAGACATGTTTTTACACCCACATTGTTATTTTCAACGTATCAAATATTCTTGAAATTATATACCATTATTGAAAATGTTCTTATTTTGTTATATCACGTTGAACTATTTCTATTGAAAAATGACGTGTGTGTAATAAATAAATAAATATAATAAATAAATTCTGAATTGTTTTTAAATTCGTTTTGTAATCAATTAGAAGAAAAACGAATTTATAAAACGCCCATATTTTTGATATCATGGGTACTGGGTATATATATATATATATATATATATATATATATATATATATATATTTCAATAAAGCCCTGTTTTGTCTACGTTAAACACTTGTTCAGGTTTATAACCACCTCTTTCAATAATTCACTTTAAAATTTTGGCTAGCTGCTTCACCTTTCGTTTTCGAATTATGCAAATTAAATATATTTTTAAATTTTTCAAACCATCCTCGGCTTGCTTGGAATGTGACATCTTAAGGAGATTCATTAGTATCTCCATTCTTCAAATTTTCGAAAATACTTAAAGCTTTTTCCTGGATTATCATTTGACTCATTGGCATTCTCCGTTTGTTATTGTCCTCAATCCATATAATCAATAGTTAAAATTAGTTTAATAAAAAAATACACATTAAAATTTTTACATACATACATACAAACGTACTAAATTTATTTATTTAATTTATTTAAATTTACCTTAAATGTACCTAATTATTTCCAATTTTTCCAGTTAATGTGTAACAATCAGTAATAAATATGTACATAAAACACTCACAGACAAGTCTAAACCAGCCGCTCTATGAACACACACTGAATAACGTTCGTAAACAAAATAACATCGAAAAAAAGTTTTTTTGGCCGTTATAGCGAAACATTTTAGGCCGTATATCGAAAACGTGCCTTAATTGAAAAGGGCCGTTATAGCGAAAGGCCGTATAAAGAGCGGCCGTATAGCGAGGTATGGGTATATATATATATATGTGTGTGTGTGTGTTTAAATATATATTTATTTATAAATAAAGGCACTCATTTCTGCAACGCCGTGCTGCTACAATTGTATAAATTCTACTCTATTTGTAAGTTACTTCTCATTACCGCTGTAAAAGTTTAATATCAATTCTTAAAGTGTCTGTCACAATTATTCATATAGTATAACGTTTTGTAAACCCAGATGATATCTCGTCATATTACAAATCATATGCTTAAAGCGTTTTCTAATTAAGTGGACGCAAAAACCTTAGTCGGTATTAGTATTGCGTTTAAAATTTCAATGCTGTTATATTCTTACAAAAAATGCAATTAATCACAACACAATGAGAGAATCGCAAGCAAAAAAATATCATCAAAATCAAAACAGACGCTCGGGGGGCCTTCGATCGTAAACGTAGATTAGACAAATTTTACCCAAAGTATGGCTGCTTTTATTTTCAAATAGATTAAAAGACCTTTAGCTTAAAATAACTATCGTTGGCATTTTTAATAGAGCAATTCTCGAGTCCACCGAGTGGGACCTCGAATCCTCGCCTCCGCGGCTGAGACCCGACGTTTCGACCGACACACTGCAAAGTCATCCAACATCGCATTCCCATGTTGGCTCAATTTTTATTTTTTAGCATCGCATTTACTACTCAATGACACGCTTGCCGCTCAACGCTCGAAGGGAAGGCTCGTCGGGCGAAACGCATTTGAACAGGCGGTGCTCGGGTCTTCTGCTTTTGAGCTCGAAGAGAATGGCTCGTCTGTGAGCGTTGCGCAAGACCACTTCTTCACTTCTCCACTTCTCCACTCCTCCACTCCTCCACTCCTCCACTCCTCCACTCCTCCACTCCTCCACTCCTCCACTCCTCCACTCCTCCACTTCTCCCACCGCCTCGCGGAGTGACCTTGCGTGGGTGAACGGACCGCGCAGAAGGATCGTCGCTCGCGCTGTACGCGGCGAAAGTTTAACGGTCGTGCAAGTGTCGCCGTCGAGTTGCGACACAATAGAACCTCGCTCGTTATTATCATCAGCGGCATATTATTTTCTAGTTAAGAGATTATCTATCCGCGTCGTATTCAATTCTTCATTAGATTAGCACGAAATTGAAGCCGAAAGCTTTCGGAACCGCGATTCAATTTCGACTCTCTGCAGACGCAGTGAGAAGCCGCGAGATTTGCAACCGAATTAGAATTTTAAAAGCTAGAAGGAACCACCATTTTAATAAAACTTGTCGTTCAAGAAGTGTGCTGCGATTGATGCATACGTTTTGACAATTATTTAATCGACTGTAAATTGATCCATTAAAATGAAACGGCCCGATGTCTTGAGCGCTGACAAAAATATAAATCGAGAGAATGTTTTCTCCGAGCTGCATATTCTGCCTGCCAAGTGTTTGCAAATGCCTTCGGTACCCGCGGCGGTAAGAAGAAGTGTTCCGGGTTCTGCAATATCGGAACCATCAACGGTCGCCCATTCAGGTTAAATTTATTCATCATTCGTTGCATGAAAGTTGAATTAAAATTTAGAGCAAATCCGAAAAATGGAACAAATTATACGGACTTACACTCGTGATGCGGCTCGCGGCATCTCCGGCAGAAACGATCTGAAAGTGAGAAGCGACTTAACTTAGTTTTGATTGAAAGCGCAATTTAGGAAACTCCGAGCTCATCCAATTAAAGTAAGTGATTTTTCGTACATCTTTTGTGCTTACAGTTTCATTTAATAATAACTAGCCCGAGCAACAAACAAAGTAATAATATAATGTTTATTTCCAGACACTTCCCTCTGTTTTTACTTCAATTGAAGATTATTTTTATAGATTTGCTAGTTTATTTCAAAATTCATGTGCAAGTTAAATTGTTATACTCTTTATTCTAATCGATGAGTCAAGTTTGCTAACGATCAGAAGTCTCGGCAGTCAGGCGGGAGGCCGGGAGGGCCGTCGCGTCTGTTTCTGATCACTTCTGGCAGCTCGCCGCTCCTCGGAAGCTCGCGTGGTCCTTAACCAGACCGCTTTTATTATATTGACTCCCACTTCTGGAATTCACGAAATAATTAATTCGAGAGGATTGCTCGTTCACGACCGAAAATAAAACTACAAACTTCTATTCACTAAAAGAGAAAATGGAGTTTGAATAAACGAGCTAATCTTCTATAACCGACGTCGCTCTACGATTACGATTCTATATCGCTCTCGTGTACTCGTGCACGTCTACATATGTTATTTATTTACAAAACTTGACCTGCGATCTGGCCACTTCGTATTGTTGTGCGATTTTAACGCGTGTACTTTTACGAACTTCAAATTTAAACGGTTCGCATTTCACGGAAGCTTCGGTTATCTATTAGCCCGTAAGTTGCAATCTTGACTTTGCTGGAAACTTTATTTTGCTCGACTGCCTCCGCCGTGCAAAACGTGTTTATATTTTTCGATGTATTTACCGCAATACCCCGCTTCCTGCGAACCGCACTCTGCAAGTAGGAGCGTACTGGAACTTCCTGGAAAACCTCTCTCGGAACGAAAACGTCCTATTTGGATTTACTTATTTTCGACCTGACACAAATCTTTCCGAATCTCGATCTGGGTTCAGTCAGAGCGATCTAATTGCGTATGCGTGCGAACGGATTTAAATTTTACTCTGCGGGGAGATAGCTTCTGAGAAACAGTAAAGAAATCAATCTAGTGATTTTTTTTTTTTAGATTAGCTCAGACTTCTACATTAACACGGGGGGCGCATCGTATCGCCTGAAGTCTCGTGTACAGCGGAGTAAATCTTCGCGGATACAATCCACAAATATGAAAACTCCCTTCCGATTCCACCGAATCTATGCCCACACTCGACACGACGTCTACTACTCATCGCTTATATTGATTTCCGACCCACATCGTCGTCACTTTGAACGTCGGATAATATTTCTCTTCAATAGGTT
The DNA here is from genome assembly GCA_022113835.1 of Atopsyche davidsoni. Lineage (NCBI taxonomy): Eukaryota > Metazoa > Arthropoda > Insecta > Trichoptera > Hydrobiosidae > Atopsyche > Atopsyche davidsoni. The sequence goes on along the minus strand of JAILWY010000005.1, from coordinate 14,525,039 downwards.
TTAGAACGTCAGACTCCGAAATGAACGTGTCGTGTGCTTACTAATAATATTAAAGTCTTCATTGGCAATATTACTATGACTAGATTGTTGTAATCGATTTACCCGGGGACACGATAATCAGCCTCAGATAATGACATTCCCCCGTCCGGGCTCGTCGCACGCGACAGACGTCTGAGACATTCGCGACCCAATACGCAGAGATTCAGTGTTGCCATCGCGGAGACGATATCCGCGCTCCGCCGCTTCTGCTGCATTGAATAGCATATTGTGAGGTGTCCGAGGTCCGTAATTTGTTGCAGCGAAATGCGCTACTTTCGCCGGCTACAAAATGCACCGGTCTCGGATGGTCTTCGGTCTTCTCTGGCTCGATACTCCATAGCCGAGCGGTAAGTCAGACCGCGCGGCCAAAAGACAGCTTTTTCGACAGCGCGCTTGCTCGACGAATGATTTCGTAAGTTTTAAAGTAACAAACCGCTCGCATCAAATCTATGCTAGATATATTTCAGATTAATCTTCCTCGTGTCGAGATGCCAGGGATCCGAGTTTGCCTTCTCGGTTTGCCGCGGACAATCAGTCGCGTCGGACCGGCGACGCTCGGGACATTAGCGGCTGATTCTCGACGTTATTTTGAATGATCTCGGCTAAGTTTCCTGTGAATCCGTCCGTCTGGATTTCACCTGCACGGAGAGGCGACGACCGCGTCAAATGCGAGCATGGAGAAACTTCCCGTCCGTCGCCCGCGGTCGCCTCTGCCGCTCGGCGGGGCGTCGGGCGGGACGTCGGGCGGGGCGTCAAGCGGGACGTTGGGCGGGGCGTCGGGCGGGGCGATGCTCCTTCACTCATCATCGTTTGCGACGCCGCCCGAAAAGTAGACAATAAGATTCATTTATATTTATTCTACGAAAAATAAACTATGACAGTTTTTAAATCTGCCGTAATATGATACAACTTGTACAGATGCAGCCTATGTCTACTCAAATATATCTAATTAAGAAGTAGCCGAACGCTTTGATCTGCATAATTTGCTATCGGTTAGCTAATGCCTGCATTAGTAAAAGTAATAGATTAAACTGCCCGTTTAGCTTTCGACACGCCGCTGCCGACCGTCGCACCGACAGCCGAGAATCGCCGCAAGTACTGTATGTAAAGTTCAATTTTCAACACTCCTTGAGACGTATTGGAGTGATTTCTCGGGTTCTCTCGGTAGATTTGCACCACACCGACGATTGCGACGCCCCTTGAACATTTCGCTAACTTGTTTGCACGATCAGAAGTACATTTTATACATTAACTAACTTACTAGGAGTGATGGACGGATATATGTGTGGATTCGCTGAAATTCTCTAGGAATTAATAATTTTGAGGTTATTCGCGACAGATCTTGGACAATTTTCGTTGCAAACTATTGAAGCGCTCCGTCGGACCCTCGCCGGCCATTGGCGTAGTTTGAAACGGAGCTGGGTTTGCAGCCGTTTGCATTTGATCGTCTATTTATGATGCGCCAGGCTGCCTGCGACTGTTCTCATCACTGTATCGACTGTGCGAGTTAGTGCCGTGCCGTGACTTTGATAAAATCTCAATACGTACAATTTATTACGCACAGCACAAACATTCCTTTCCCTCTGCGGAGCCGCTTCCCGTGCGCAGCGCAGCGGCCGAGTAAGCGACATTCCCGCCTACGTCTTCAGCACTCAGCGGACATAATTATCGCTGAGATTTTTTATTACTATATTTTAAAGACTTTAATGCCGATAACCCTGTGTTTGAACTTACAAATTAGCCATAAACAATTTTACATAAACTTTCAATGGTTTTTTTTTTCAAAGCAATAGATGCGACCTGCAATGTTAGCCTTTGTTTTACGTCTCGGTTGCAGTTCGGTAACCCACCTTAAAAGTTCAGGTCCGAGTTATATCCGGACAGTTATATACGAGTACAGACGGTGCGAGGTGCCGACCTGGCGGCGTGTAATTTCAATAGATTAATAATCTCTGCGTTAAAACTAGTTTGTCTCGGTAGTAAAATACTTCCGTTACTTTGAACACATTCCGGCGATGCCGGGTGTGCCGGGTATGCCGGGTATACCGGGTATGCCGAGTGATGCACACGCGCGGTTCAATTTCGCCCCGAGCGTGTACCGTGTCAGCGAATACCGTTCGCATCGGTTTGCTGCGATATCAACCCGTAATATTAATAATTAAATTTAAAACGGCTCACATCGATATTGATGAATCGTTTCGAACGAGATGTCACCAGAGGTCTGCGCGCTGCGTCAGGCTGCAGAGACGAATGACGGAAAATGTTTGTTGATTTTCAAATAATACTTATTGGCCATTTTGTACGTTTTACATTAAGAAGGAAGCGCCCTCGGAAGCACCGCTATTCTTTGATGATGACTCGCAAAACGCACGTTTTTAAATCGCCCCAATATGCGGGAACGATCTAGTTTTTGGCTGGAAGATTACAGAACGTAATTAATGGAACTGGTATTTATTTTGTAATACTCCATTTTATTTTAATAAAATAAAGCCAAGTGGTTTTGGAGACTACGTTAATTTCACTTGTAGCGAGAGCTCTTTCACCGAACACTGCATCTTCAAAACTTTTGTGTTGAGTTTTGAAGATGCCGAATTATATTACAAAACGTTATTGACATCAAAATAAATCACTTCCGATGGAAGGTGACTGTTGTTCTTGAGAATCTTATTCTTTTGTTTATCAATTCGATGATTTTGTTCATTCCCGGAGAAATTCTGCCTAAATAACCTTTGCTTTTCACCGAAAAGTACTCTGCAACGGGTATATATCATCTAATACATGAGGCGGGCATTGTTCCCGTCGAGACCCTCGGGGTCGCGATCGTCCGCGCCGACTGTCGAGGAACTCCGGTCTCGGCTCGAGACGAAGCAAAACTGTTAAGGTTGAAATAACACATGAAATATTGAAACTTTTCTCGTGCAAAACTTTCTGAATTTCAATAAATTCAGTTCAAAAGTTATGACTAATACTAATATTTCTAAAAATCTAGGTTTCGGTTTCAATACCTTTATGGAGTAAAATACAGTTTTCTCCGTAGAATTCCCGACACGGCAGCCAGTTCGCCTAGCATTTTTATAGTTAAAGTCGCAAGCAAGTTAGACGACAGCGCTGCACACGATGCTATCCGAGCTTTAACTGCACAATAGGCGTGACGACAGTATCAAAGAATCAAAGAAATAATTATTTTAAGGGAAAATACATATTAAAAGGATTTAAAAAACTGATTTTGTTTTATTTAAAAATCTAAGATTAATAAGATTTTCAACAAATTAAAAGGTTAAAATACTGCAATCGGCCATTTTGACTGAAACACCAATCACAGCGCATGACGTCATACCACCGTAAACAACTCTATGGTATTCAAATTGGTCTATGGTTTTCAATGCAAACACAATGACACGCCAGTTGAAATGTTAGTTAATGACGTCAGAGCGGACGCGATGACGTCACGCCTCGCGATGTCGCGTTTTCGCGCACTTTTGAAAAAATATTATAAAAATGGCTTTAAACATCGTTAAACTCTAGTTTTTTACCGAAATAAAGTTTTTTTCGTAAATAGTAAACGTGTACCCCCATTATGGAAGAGGATTTGAAAATCTTTCGTCATGATAGAAAATACATATAAATAGTTGGCATCATTTATCAAATATGAATTTGATTTGTCGACCTGCAGTCGTTCCGTGTAGCATTGAGTATTATCATTAGAATTGTCAAAGCGCGCTTGCACACATTATTTTATAAATTTCTTTAATATAAAATCACGGAATCTAAACTGTACCCACATATATATTTATGAAATGTAAATTCTTTTTCTTATCTGCGACACGCTGCTGTGCCGCCAGCCGCGGCGTCCCTGCTCCCTCTCGTCTCCTCCGTCTCCTCGTCTCCTCGTCTCCTCGTCTCCTCGTCTCCTCGTCTCCTCGTCTCCTCGCCTCACCGAGAGCTTCACGGGAAGATTGATTAGATAATGCTTAATTAACAATTGCGGTGCACGGTCAAGAAAGTAGAGGTCGTCTCGTTATTTAAATTGTTGATCCTCTCAATTGATTAAACTTTTTATCGTTATAATTAGATAACAATGAAACTTCAAAAAACAATAAGTTAAACTACAGATTCTGTCGTAGGGCTGGAGGTTCTTAAAATCCGGTAAGATCGCGTCGAGCGACACGAGCAAGGAGAGACAGAGCACTGTGCAGAGCAAAACTCGTCGCAGGGTGTCATTCTGAAGGGCGGGACCGCTCCGTGGCCTCGTCACATATTCTTGACCACTTCTGATTCCGTCGTGCAATAAACCGGTTACTTAAATCCTGAAATAAGGTATTCTTCCGCAATTACTCTTATGGTCGTAACAAAAACAGTCGTAAAATTGTTTTATTAATAAATTATCAATTAATTTGTATTTTTTTTGTTTTTACTTTTATAACACTTCTTTTTGCGGTTGCTCTGAACGTAGGCACCGTTTTACTTAAATTTCACGTCCCGTTTTTATATTCTAAGCTGCAAATTTGTTTTCAAGCACTCACGATATAAGCGTTTAACTTTGAGTTTACCTAATGAAGATCTCCGAAATATAACCTACATTTTAGGTATATATAATATACCTAAAATATTTCTGAAAAAGAACGAGAAATTATGAACACGGTTAGTTGGCGCGGCTCTGGCGGGTGGGTCCAATTTCTAGGAGCGCATTATTGTCCACCGAATTCAAAAAATCTACTCAAAACACGAGCATTCTACCTGCGCACAATCCAAAACTCAGCTCTGCAAGGAATTCTAATATTACATAATGCCGCACTTTACCGCAAGTCGTATTCTGTGCAATACAATACGACAGGAAAAAACTGGTAGAACCGGAGGCAGAAAACCTCGGTCGCCCTGTCGAATCGCTGTGAATCTAATATCCTGAAAATCTAGTATTCTCTCGGGGCTTAAACAAATTCCGCAACCCTGAGGCAAAATCCGGCAACCGCGATTTCCTCGCCCCATGGCCAGTCTGCCCCACGGCCAGCTCCCCCGCCTCGCCCGTGGCCAGCCCGCCCTGTGGCCCACCCGCCGCCCCATGGCCAGCTCGCCCGCCTCGCCCCATGGCCAGCCCGCCCCTATCGACATCGAAATATCGAATAATCAAAATCTAATATTAGAGAATTTGCGCTACATCGTTCCTTTTATAGGCCGTTCTGTGCGCTTCTACTGCGGGGTATTTTATAGTAATTGCGTCAACAACGGGGCCGCTTCGGAGGACCGCCGACTTGGAGCCTCGCACGCATCTGCCGGTTCTGGCAAATTTGTTTTACACGATGCTCCGAAAATACGACATCGTCTCCGTCTGATGATGTGATGATATTTGAAACAATAGAATTACTTTAAAACAATTTAATGAAGATTCAATATCGTGACTCGCGAAGTGTTCCATTGTTTCGGATTCGATGTAGAAAGCGATAGTTTGAATTCATCTTCTCTCCGGCGTTCTCCATTATCTTTTTTTCTTGCTAAAATTCACACAATTTGTAGCGTTTTGTATTTTTCATACAAGGATACCACGATTTGTAGACAAAAATAGCATTAAAATTTATCGTTGCGTATCAAACCGGGGGTTACTCCGGCAAAAGATCTGCAGGTCGCCAGCGTATCCATCCGACCGATACGCATCGGTCGGTAGGACGTTATCGTTTCCAGATATTGGCGGAATTGAATCACGCTTCGAAATGTGCGAGATCGCGCGATCGGGATCAGTCGTCGGATCACAGGGAGCCTGTCGAGTGACCGGCCCTCGGACCCCCACAGGCCCCCACAGGCCCCCACAGGCCCCCACAGGCCCCCACAGGCCCCCACAGGCCCCCACAGGCCCCCACAGGCCCCCACAGGCCCCCACAGGCCCCCACAGGCCCCCACAGGCCCCCACAGGCCCCCACAGGCCCCCACAGGCCCCCACAGGCCCTCACAGGCCCCCACAGGTCCCCACAGGCCTGCCGCGGCCTGCAACCTGCTGCCTCGATTAATATATCATGCAAATATTACAATATCGCTAAATCTTGAAAAGCCATTTGTACAAAACAGGCAAATGCCCGGTCGCTTTTGCTGGGATCTTCGCGAGTTTGCGACTGGCGTTGCCGGGGAGCCGAGGTCCGCTGATGAGTGCCTCGCGATATTTTTTTCATCGTTTCACGCTAGAAAGTCGTCAAGGCGCTGCGACTCTTCGTTTTCTCTTTTCCGGGGGATCGTCTCCCGCCGGGCTCGCGTCACGCCGATTCCGAGAATTCCGATTTCCAGGTGTGCCGCCCTCGCGCAGAACGCGGGTGGACCACGTTTGACCGCAATTTCTAGATCGCGAATAACATTCCCCCCAAAACCGGTCGGACATTTCGCGCGATCGCAAGGAACGACTCGGAGGCCGAGAGTCGCTTCCGGCGGCGGACGCCATACTCGGTCGTATATTATTTATATTTCGCAGCCTCCCTTTCTCGGGCCGCCGCCGGGAGGGCGCCGTGTCCGGAGCGAAACGATCGCGAAGCCTTCGAGAAGCGACAGTAAATTATCTGAAATGTCGTCGACCGCGCAAATCGATCCATCGGCATTCGAAAATCACAATGATACCCTAAAATAAAACTTATCTATTTGTGCACCTCTCTCTTTTCCGCGGGCGTTCATTATTCACAAAAACCCGTTTCGCTCGCAAGGCCGCCGTTCATACGACGGAACGCATCCATTCATCCGCGCTCATAATTACTTATTGTTAAATTATTCTCATGAAAAGTTTAATCTGCAAATTCAAATTCTTTCCGCCGTCCTCGGCCCGGAGGTATTGTTCGCGAGGAGGAGGAGGAGGAGGAGGAGGCTCGCGAGGCCGTGTGGGCGCGGGGCGGGGCGGGGCCGCCGCTCGGGTCTCGCCCGGGAAGAGTTGTCAGGAGCGTTGTCACTCTTCAACCGTATTCTCGAACCTTTGGCGAATTCGTTAATCAATCCAGATGAAATGAATCAGCTACCGAACTGCCTTCGATAACGAGAAGAATACTCACTGGCCGTCGCCGACGGCTATTATATTACTATGAAATTGTATATAAATAATTTAAATAAAAACGAAACGATTATAATATTGAAATAAAATGTATATAGATTCTTCTTTCTCTTATTTCAGAATGTCAGTACAATAGTGCCCCGAAAGACAAAAAGCAAGATGTCCACCGTTTGTCAAGGATTTGTTCAAAACACTTGGAAAAAGGATTTTTGTTCAAACTGCTTCAAATCCAAAGATGAACATATCAACGAAAAAATAGGCCACAAAAGCAGTTACTTTGCCACTCCATTTCAAAATAAGAGCTCATTTCTGTCGAAATCTCCCAAGTCTTCGTCGAGTAATGGAATTCTGAAGCTGTCGCCGAAGAAGAAACATAAGCGTATGGTGACATTCCCTCAAGAGGTTAGCAAGATCATAGGATATGGTGGTGACATCTGGTCTGATGATGAAGAATTCCAACTTTCCGAAGAAACTGAAGAGGATGACTATATTCCAGATTGTGAAGAAGAAAAGCACTTGAAACAGCTCACAAAATCAAACACCGACTTTAACACTGTCAAAGCGAACCTGCTTGCTTCCAATGGAGACAGCAAAAAATCATACACTTCCTTATTGTTAGGGAGGATGCAAACAGATTCAGAAGGAAAAAAGAAAACCTTACTGGTTTCTGTTACGCCATTTGGACATGAAAATCCTTCCGTCAAAAGTAGTATTGCCAAACTTTCCGACAAGAGTAAATCCCCTGTCCCCGTTCTGCTCAAAAGTAAACCCTCCGATTACAAAACCAATATTATTCTTACTTCATTCGTAAAAAACTGTGAATCACCTCTGAACAACAACTTTAGAAAGGATTCAGATGCCAATTCTAACACTGAAAAATCTTTGCTGGAAGAAATATCAGAAACGTTGGAAAAAAATAGAATAAGCAACGGAAATACCAAACCGACTGAAAACGATGAACAAAGAAAAACTTCATACAATAATATTCCTATTGTGAAACCTGACGAAAAATCTTCAGATACCACTGCAATGTCTGAAAAGGCAGCTGAACTTTTTGAATTAAAGAAAAATGCTATAGTTAGAAATATTCCTATCAAGAAAGATTCTGAGAAACCGAAAGTAACAGTCATGTCAAAACCAGAATTTACTTTCTGCAAAATTGACATTGAACATGTTAAGCGCAATAATGAATTGGATCATGGAGTTATTTCTAATAACTATTCAGTCGAAACTATCACAAATTCCATGGCATCTGACGAAGACTCTTTCAGCACAAAGAGTGATTCAGATAATGATGACAGACAGTTTGTAGAAACACGCAACCCTGTGAAGAAGAACGATGAGAGTCTCAAGATACGAGTATTCTCTGATAATAAGGACTCAGACTCAGATGATAAAACTAGTACAGATATCTCACTGGAAGATGTACGCAAAGCTGATGGTCAATCGGATTCACTTCAGGATACTTATGAGCCTCATTTCCAGCCCCAGATATTAGATTTGCCACCGATTATTCCTAAGATAGACCAAAATGTGTTTTCTGTTGAGGCAAGCCGAGAATCTGCTGGCGAACCTGACGGTCGAGCTGACCCTGAAGACACATCAGAACCTCCCGCACTTCCGAGAAGCCCTCCGCCTCAAGTTGATCCGAGACCTTCCTTTTTACACGGAATGTTTAAGGACAGTCCCATCTGCAGGCCAACTGTGCCTGAAAAACCTAAATTACCCATAAAACCCCTGTCGATGATTAAACAAGTCACCAAGAGGCCTCAAGCCAATGTTCTCCCTCAACAGCAGCAAGTTATCATGCAATTGCAGCAAACTCTCAGTGTTGTCAATTCTAAAAATATTATTTCACCTAAGGAAGAACTAGATATGATTGACAGCAAAATGAATGATTCCAACAATGCACATATTTATGAGGACAGTGATTGTGAAATATCAAAATCACCGCTGGTAAAACAAGACAGTAACTGCTCCGTTAACCTCACTCCCAACAAGAGAAAAGCTCCAAAACCTCCTCCGACCTGTACGAATGAGGAGCCTTGTGGAAATATATATCAACGAAATCCGATGGCCAATCTTAAATCTGATTCTCCAGTTGTAAGAGAAAAAGAAAAGAGAGAGAGAGCGTCATCTTGCAGTCCAAAATTCAGACAAGGAGTAAACAGCAACCCTGCAGGAGATCAAAATCAAATTCATATTATAGAAAAAATACCAGAGCCGGCTCCGAGAAGGTCACTTTCCTTATCACATGATAATTTAATTGCATCAGATGACAAGAAAAAAGGCAAGTTGAAGTTCTCCCTAAGAAAACTTTTGCGAATTGGCTCTTCAAAAGAACTGGATAAAAAAGACTTACAAATAGCTCTAGACCCGGCATCGGTCAAACGAGACGAGATGAATGAACTGACTCCGAGACCCAAGCCAAGGCTGGTAATCATTCATCCTCTAGAACTCAATGGCTCCTCTGTAGAGGTCCTTAAGAGTACAAATGATCTAAGTATGATGAAGCAAGTCAACAATGATAATATTTCCCTCTCGGATGGTTCCACGTACAGCGGAAGTTCTGGTGGAGATGCTGAAGAACCCACATACAAGGAGCTTCCAATCAAACCGCCACCACCTCCGAGAAAATCCTCTGAGGAAAGTGTCACAGTTACCGACGGATGTCCAAGCAGGCCCGCTCGCCCTCCGCCACCCAAGTCCGCTTTTCTATTACGACAACAAAAGCAACCCACCTGGGTCAGTCCTCCTGTGCGGCCCGTGGATAATGTATATGCTAACTTAGGTAAATACTTACAAGTAATATCATATCATATATTCATTTTAAATCAACAAATTTACATACTTTACCCAAAAATATTAATTTAATCCACCAAATAAATTTATTTTCATTTACTTAATATATCAGTGCTTTTTTTTATAATTTTCAGGTGAAGTTCGATCTGCCATTGCTCCGAGGAAACCTGAAAGAACTGCCAGTATGAGAGAGAGAGAAGCTCAATTGGAACTGCCCAAAAAAAGGATGCCATCTTCGGAGAATGACAGTGACGGAGATCTAGACATGGAGCTGACCAAAGCAAAAGTCACTGGCACAATCATTATTGAACATTTGTCCCATAATTATGATGACGTATACACTTCTCAAAAGTATGAAGTCGGAAGTAACAATAACTACAACAACGTTCACAATCGAAATTCTACCGACAATGATTACGAATTCGTCAGCAACTGCACAAGTACTCCGCAAACTAACGGGACAGTTTCCAAACTGTGCACTGTAAACCAAGGAATCAACAGGCTATCTGTAAAATCTTCGGTACCCGCCTACAGGAAAAGCGATTGCAATATTGATAAATCTTCAGAGTACATGAAATTCAATAACAGCTTTGCAAGATCGACTTCTCTTCAATACTGTGGAAGTGAAACGGAATCTGAAATATATTCTCCGTACAGCTTTTACAGTTGCAACGAACTGAATGAAAATGAAAATAGCAGTGAATTTAGTGGCAATCAATCGAACACAACAAATAAGTTACGAGTTAGGAAAGGAAGGAGTATCGTGCACAGGAATCTTGAAGACAACTACGGTGCTGTTGTTATTGCAAATCACGAAGCTTTAGCACAAGTCCTCGAACAGGTGGATTTTATAAACTGCTTAAAATGTTATACACCTATACCTCGCTATACGGCCGCTTGTTATACGGCCTTTCGCTATAACGGCCCTTTTCAATTATGGCACGTATTCGATATACGGCCTAAAATGTTTCGCTATAACGGCCAAAAAAACTTTTTTTTCAATGTTATTTTGTTTACGAGCATTATTCAGTGTGTGCTCATAGAGCGGCCGGTTTAGACTTGTCTGTGAGTGTTTTGTGTACATATTTATTACTGATTGTTACACATTAACTGGAAAAATTGGAAATAATTAGGGACATTTTTGGTACGTAAGTACATATGTATGTATGTACAAATTTCACTCTTGAACTCTTGACTCTTGTAAAATGGCCCAGATGAATCTCCAAATTCAATTCCTACACTTCAATCGGAAAAACACATATTTATCATATTAATAGTAAATTTATAAGAAATAAAAATATATTTTATTCGGAAGAAGAGATGTATCAAACTTTTTGCATTTAAATTTTTTCGATTGGTGCAGTAGATTTTTCGCAAAACGGACTAGAAAATGATCAAAAAAACTCGATTATGCGACCTAGACCCTTAACCAACAAGGCTTTGCTAATTTTGGATAATGCACCAGGGCATCCTACTAATTTGTCCGAGTTATCTGAAGATTCCATGATTGAGTACCTTCCGAAAAATACAACAGCTCTGATCCAACCAATAGATCAGGGTGCAATAGCCACTTTTAAGGCATATTACCTACGCCGAAATTTCCGACAACTTATAAGGGAAACCGATGGTAAAGCTTCAATTAAAACATTTTGGAAAAACTATAATATCAAAGATGCTGTTGACAGCATCAGTGAACCATGGAAGGAATTAAAATTAACAACAATGAACCATGTTTGAAAAAAAATATGGCCAGAATGTATAAAAAGTGTTACATATTTAACAAATTTGGAACCGATCCCATTGAATTTGTATTAGAATAATTGATTCATTATACGGCTTTTCGGTTAGCGGCCAAGTTTCGTGGAACGTATCTAAGCCGTAAAGGGAGGTATAGGTGTATTTCGTTTTCCTTTTTTTGTGTTCTAATATTGTCCTGAAGATGGCCCCAGTACCAAGGCATATTAACATTGGAACCTCAAATAAAAGGAACACTGCATAAAATATTCCATAACCCAATATTCATTCTAATAATGGCTTCCAAAACCAGCAAACACTTTAAAGAATCCTAGAAAAAATCTTAATTGTGTATTTTAAATAAAATATTTTTGTGATTAGAAAACGTGTTTTAATTTTACTGGTAACCGGTTTTGCCAACGTTTTACATTGGCATTAAAATGAAGTCGCCAATAAAATTAAAACATGTGGAAAAATCACAAAAGTATTTTGTTTAAAATATTGAATTCCAACGATTACTTTGAGTCAAAAATATTGAATTTAATTGTGTATTTCAGAGTTTATTTTTTTATTTATTGAAAATTTATACTTGTTGACCTACAAAATTTTATTAAATCTCAGTTTTGTATTAATTTAAGATAGACATAGTTACCTTACTTATTTTTAATAATTGTGAATTTTTATTGCAGGTTCAGCAGAGTGCAATAATGCAACCATCACTGCGGGGCTTGAAAACTTGTACGAATCTGAGGTGGAGTGACTTCACGGTCACCTCGACTCCTTTGAAAACTTCAGGGTCCTTACGAGTGGGCAAGAGAGTTTTCCACTCTGCCGTTTGGAACTCAAGTTCTCCAGGAGGAGCCGTGAATGTGACGCTCATGCTTCACAAGGAGCAGATGGCTTCCCAAATAGTCTCCCAATACATGGTGCAGCCTCAAGCTTTGTGTCTGAATGCTGTGACGGAATTCTGTGATTTGGTGCCTTTGGAACAATTTGGAGAAGAAGGTGATCAGTTAGTTCAAGGTCAGTTTAAATATTCAGAATAATAACGTAAGTACATTATTCTGAATATTTATTAAAGTGATATTTTTTTTTATTTTAGCAACTATTGTTGTACTGGCTAGATCCCAAGTGGACACAATTGAAACCTTTGGTGAATACTTGCTGACAAAAAATCAAAGTATCATCCTAAAAAATTCTAACCTGGATAAGGATACAACTGAGAGTCAGCATGAGGCCACATTCATGATGCTACAAGTCATCAATGGACTCAAGTGCTTGCAAGCAAGAGGAGTCGAGGAAGTTCCAGAGACATTATCTACATTCGTTATCTGTCGAGACTACCAAGCCATGGTCAGCAGCCAACAAAGTAGCTCTTGCAACCTCTCTGACAGCGGAACAGAAGACGGCCCTCCCTCAATACAGATGCCGAAGGCTAACTCTTATGGCAGACTTTGTATTTTACAAGGGTAAGATTTTATTTTCTACATAATCGATTACAATAATGACTGATAATTGTAATAAAAATATTCAACATTTATGATAATATTACATGTTATTTTTGTTTTCCAGGCTCAGTGAAGAAAACAACTGTAATACATCAACGGAGGAAAAGATCTGCTCGCTATGTGAGTGTGCTGTGAGTGCTCTCAGCTTATTACTGCCCAATGATAAGTTGACACCCCTCATTCGAGGCCTTCTCAACAAGGAGAAGTCCATTTCACTGAGTCAAGTCAAATCGATATTGGAGTTCACCCTCTGGGGACCTTGGGACGTGGTATCAGGATTGCCGGGTAAGGAACGGGAACTTTCCCTACAGAGGTGGCTAGACTTAGAGCGCGCCACTGTCCTGCACGGACTAGTCCGTACCAGAGTCCAGTTGAACGTCTTTGAACAATCCCACCTTTTGTTTTTGGTCCGGTCGAGTTCTAAGATGATGTGTGATGCGTCTGTTTTGTTAGAGTCTGCTAATATTTATTGATTATGGATTTAGTCATGGTGCAATTTATTTTAATGAGTATAATTTGTTAACTTTTTATTGTTGTTCATTGTTTAGATAGTTTAAAAAGTGGATTTATTTGATATATTGAATTTTATGCCTGATGGATCTGTTGTTAGTTGGATTAATGATATTTTGCTCTTAATTGTATCTATAACAAGCCATTATTAAAAAAATGAATGTATTATTGAGTTAATTACAAACTACACAAATATGATGAAAATTATATCTTTTCAGCAACCAAATGTTTTGAATTCAAAATAATATATATTTAAGTATGCTATGTTTTTAAAATTCAGGTTTTTCTGGACATTTATGAATCTCAATGAAACATGAATTTATAAATATTAAACATTTATACTTGCTTCAATTATAAATTATAACTTTTTTACAATTATCATACATGATTTCCGAGAAAGTGCTCAGAACTACTGTAGCTGTATAATTTTGAAAACCTATTTATTGGTTTTAGGTTTGTAAATAAAAATATTTGTGATTCAAGATTTCTGTGTAAATTACCTTGTAATAATTTTATGACAGTGTAACCCCGTGTATATATAATGAATACACAAATGAAATACTATAATGATTTTCTGCAAGCGCACATTGTGCAAATTTATTCCACAATTTTTTACAACTTTAAAAGTTTGAGGAAAACACTTATTTTTGTACAATCGTTTTATTCGTTTCAACATTATTATTTAATAAATTGTGTATTTATACTTTAACAAACATGGCAAGAGCAACAATTTTTGCCGTATTTTATGATCATTTCTCACATGAGAAAAATATATTTCCCTATTTGGTTACATATACTTTTAAATAATAATATCTAACATCAAATTATGTAATGTAGGCCCTTAAAACTAAATTCATCAGCAAAAAGCTGTTAAATCATGACACTTGAGTCCATAGTACTTTGTACATAAGACATGCCAATTTTTTGTACGAAATAATTAAGTTACTTTAAAATGTTAAATACTTGTATGCAGATTTGAAATCCAAATATAAAGTTCATTTATATTCACTTGTTTTATTTCCTAACGTGGACCGATTGCTTTATTACACACAACTATTGCTGAGTGATATGAACATTTCAAACATATTATTGCTGAAGTCATTTTAAGAATATATATTCTCAACTGCCGTTTCACCAGGTCGAAGAGGTCACCCGCATTATTGCATCTTGAGAAACTTCTGGCGAGTAAGCTATGACTAAGTAAAATAAAACTGCTAATCTTACAATAAAATTGAAATCTGATCAGCGAATAATGATAATAAAAATAAAGTAACAACCGTTCTCTAAAACAACATAAGTACAATATATATAACCATATACAAGTTTCAAACAAAATAAAATTAATCTATCATAACCCTTTAAAAAGGAAAAAAAATGGATTAATATCATGGAATCAACAAATTACAGATGTCTATACATAATGCAAGCATGTTTGCTATCCCAATAAAAAAAATTAAGATAGTAAATTAAACAAAGAAGAACACACTTACTGTGCTCTGAAAAAAATTGACCATTTTACTCTATCTAAAATTTACATGGAGGTTAACCTAATCAAACAATTTTCAAAAATAAATTTACACTATTACATATTAAAATAATCAATATTTTTGGCAGAGCGTACTTAGTGGAATTCCATTTTGATATTTTCAATATAATAAAATACTTGAGTGATTTTATTATATTGAAAATATCAAAATGGAATTATTACATATTAGTCAAAATCATAATTATCATGCATTAACAAGATTTTTGAACAGTTCAACTGTCATCATTTTTATCTTTTATGCATTATAAATACACATAGTAATTGAAAATTATTTTTATCGTTAACATAATAAAAATACTGCTAAATATGTGCCTCAGGCAATGTCTTTTAGATTTTTGATTAAAATATTAATAATAAATTTAAAAAATTAGTTGAAATTTGATCAAATTTATCACATTAAAAATAAAATATATTTTTAAAAAAATGCTATTTTAAGTCAAATATCATCAGCGAAAGGATGAATAATTCTGACTTTTTAATACACTCATGAAATGGCGATTTTACAACATAAAAAATATATTTGAAATAATTATCATAAATGCAAATACAATACAGATTTTCATATTTAACATTTCACAAAAACAATATTTCAAATTATTAAGTTTCTAAATCACATTCATACTTATAGTTAAATAACCAAAATGGCAAAGAAATTACACCGCATTTATTAAAGGAACTTTTACAGTGTGACACCAGAATGCAAGCCTCCAGTGCTTCATTTTATTAACTGCAGAATTTCACAAGCAGTTCATCACTGCACAGGTGTCAAGTTGGATCGGGCCATCGCGACCCCAGTGGCCGAGGCGACTCAAATAATGAACAGCAAATATATGTATAAAAAATATAACACATAAAAAATTACATTTCAATGTTATCACGAAAAATCATCAAATCAAATACATTAATATTTTTATTTTAAATAAAAATTTAATTAAGACTTAGCTAGTTCATTCTAAAAATAATTGCAACAAATTATTGTCATCATGGTCTTCTCTGCGAGCAGATCTCTACAAGCCCTTGTTGAAGTAAACGTATTCTGGGGGATTTCCACCAGTATTCTTGACAATTTCATTGTAATTTTCTTTTTCAAACTTCTTAATTGTTTCGACAGATAGAGGACTGAAATAGAAAATGCATATAAATCCACATTTCTTATGAGTCTGCAATAGGACAATTATTTTTTATATTTCTAAAAGTATTGGCACTTACCATTTTTGTGGAAAGATGGCACACGCCGTCGGCACCATGATGGTCAGGCTGCAAGAAAAAAATAACTCGGTATGAAATTATACAACTTTTAATATATCTAATTAATCATAAGATAAAATAGCTATTTTCCTTAGATTTTTGGTAAATGTGTGCAGTTATCACTTACAAGCACCCAACCATTAGAGTCTGTATGATTCCGTGTGCCCACTTCATCCTCTGCATCCACCTCTTAGGTTCGATTCGTTCCATTATAATGGGCAGCACCAACATACCCGGAGCCGCCATGGCCACTCGGGAGAAGATGACCTGTGATATGCCCTTCACTGGAGCAATACTAGATTTTCCAACAACTTTTCCATTTTCATCAGTCACTTCGACCCCTTAAAATACAAAAAATAATTGTATTATCCTGTTTAAATAATATATAATAAGTGATCTATCTCTATAAAACATGTGTAACCAATAGCCAACAAAATCACTGAATGATATTAGTATGGAGATGAATATTTAGACATAAAAACATGCATGTATTCATGTATATATTTTATTTATGGTATATTAAATTAGACTTTGGAAAAAATACCTGTTTAAAGTTCTTTTTAATCAATAGATATTTTATAATAAAATAAAACAGGTAAGTCTTCTTAACAAAGCATCCAAACGTGGTAATTTTGTAATAAACATTTGTGTATATTTTATAAATATTTTTGCTCAGATCGCTTAAACCAGGGGTGTCAAACTCAATTTTGCAGAGGGCCACATTAAAATTTAGAATGTGTCGGCGGGCCGGATTCAAATAAAAAAAATGTACTGAATTATTATAACATTTTATTTATTTAATTATATAATATACGGCGTGTGCATAAATTTTTCGGATTTTTTCGTGAAATTGGAGCTTTATTATAAAAAAATTGGTACAATATATTCTATTCAGGGTACTGTCCATCGTATTCCAAGCGTATTCCAGAAAGGGCATTCTGCATCGATTGAAACAAGTGGTAGTCGGAAGGGGCAAGGTCTGGGCTATATGGCGGGTGAGGCAGAACTTCCCATCCACTGTCTTCCAAATAGGTATTAACCGATTTAGCAACATGTGGCCGAGCATTGTCATGATGGAAAATTACAGACTTGTGCCTGGTCGCATATTCTGGCCGTTTTTCTGCTAATGTTTGCTTCAAACGCATCAATTGTGTCTGTAGAACTCGCCCGTGATAGTTTGGCCTGATTTCAGCAGATCATAGTGGAAGATTCAAAACCAAGGAAATTGAGTGCCACCTGAATTGAAGCTGAGAGACGTCGAAAGGCGATTTTGCATTTCGGAAATCCTGCTTGAATGCCACAAAAAGAAATCATGGGGTGATGAAATCAATTCTGGTGATGAAAAATGGATTTGCTACGATAAGCTGAAGCGTAAAAAATCATGGGGTAAGCCCGGACATGCAACAACATCGACGATCAGGCCAAATATTCATGGCGCCAAGGTCATGCTGTGTAGTTGGTGGGATCAGAAAGAAATCGTGTACTAGGAGCTTCTGAAACCAGGCGAAACTGTCAATGGGCAGCGCTACCGACAACAACTGATCAATTTGACCCATGCAGTGCTCGAAAGACCGCCGGAATGGGACACAAGACACGAACGAATGATATTGAAGCACGACAAAGCTTTGTGCCATCGTCCAGGACACCATCAAAACGCTGAAATGGGATCTGCTACCGCACCCGCCTTATTTACCAGACCTGGCCCCTTCCGATTTTTATTTATATGGATTGACTGAGCTACACTTGGCTAATTTTGAAAAAGTGGAAAATTGGATGATTGAACGGTTTCGGTCCGATGCGTCGTTTTATCGTCACGGTATTCCTGTACTGCCAGAGAGATAGCAAAAATGTGATGATACTTTGAATAAACTATTTTTTTTTAATTTATACACTTTTCACTGATAAAAAAAGCCGGAAACCTAGTGGCACGCCTAGTTGGACTAAATGGAAATGGAAAAAATACTCAATTCCAAAAATATAATTATAAAGTTATTGTTTATATTTTTATGTTAAATAAATAATAAGTAGTAGTAAATAATAGTATGAAAATTCTGGTAATTGGGTCGAATTGGGGCAAATATGCAATGACTTATTATTTTTAATAGCAATTTTAAAATGTACATTTATAGCTAAAAATGTCAAACAACAGGTTAGAATACGAAAAATATACTGCACTAATAGAAAAAATATATATCCCAAAAGTTAAAAAAAGTTAAATGCATTCCTAATTCTAAAGGTTTTTTTTTTCTAGT
Source organism: Atopsyche davidsoni (assembly GCA_022113835.1). Lineage (NCBI taxonomy): Eukaryota > Metazoa > Arthropoda > Insecta > Trichoptera > Hydrobiosidae > Atopsyche > Atopsyche davidsoni. The sequence goes on along the minus strand of JAILWY010000005.1, from coordinate 14,506,385 downwards.
AAATTAAATATGATAAATATGAGTTTTTCCGATTGATTGGAGATTATTATGACCGATTGATTTAAGCATTTAGGTGTCTTTTTTTAAATTGGAAATAAAAGATTACACATAAACCTACGGTAAAAGATAAGTTTAAAAATAAAATCAATTAATTTTTTAAACAAACTTTAGTTTTGAAAAATCATAATTTAATCAAATCATCTTCAAGACTTTATTTGACCTTGTAAAAGGACGGAAATTAAATAATAATCAACAAGGTAAATATACATTTTAATTTTTATAATATTCTGTAAATCAACCAGCTTTCAGCCCAGTAAAGTGATAATTAAATAAATGAAATAATGAAACGATTTCGATTTCCGAGTGAGATCCGTACTAACTGGGGCTGAAATGGGTGTATTTTCTTTCCCTGGAAGCTTTTGTCACTTTTTTGCGAAACGTGTCATCATATTTTTTTAACTATCGATTAATTTTTCTTTGTTGAAAGTTGTTTTTTTTTATAGAATATTAAAAAGGCTTTAAATTATGTTTATATATGTTTTATTATTAAATTACCGATCTTTTTTAAGGTAAAATAAATTCTTAAAAATGTTGAAAAATTAGACTTTTCAAAGCCAAACTTTGTTAAAAAAAATTGTTATAATTTTTTAGCTAATCTTTTACAATAGGTTTATTGGTAATCTTTTATTTCCAATTTAAAAAAAAGACACCTAAATGCTTAGGGTTCTAGATCCATCGGTTATAATAATCTCCCAACTCCTAAACTTTAATCTGGAAAATACATATTAATCATATTAAAAGTAAATTTACAAGAGATAAAAAATCACGTCTTTAGAAGAAAGAACGTATCTAACTTTTAACATTAAAATTTTTTCTATTGATGCCGTAAATTTTTCGCAAAAAGTTATCAAAAAGCTCAAAAATTGCTCCATCAAAGGGATCAGCCACCATAAGATACAATTTCAACAGGCTATTTTATGATTTACTGGAAAGAATTATTATTAAAAAAAATTATAACGATTAACTTATTTTCGTTTACATTTCTCATTTTAATTAGTAGAATTTTTTTTTTTTTTTTAATAATTTTTTATTGTGGTCGGACAGGAAAATGATCGGCGGGCGCCATGGCGAGGGTTGGGGACCACCGTGTTAAAGTATAGCCTGATGCGGTTCAATAGTAGTAACGCCATCTCTTAGAAAATCCGAAAAAATTAATGCACACATCGTATATATATATATATAATATAGGGTTGTTAAAAATCATATCAAAGTTATAAAAGAGGGTAATTATTTTGAGCTCGAGGATCCGGATACCTGACTTCTCTTGTTTTTGATAAGCTCAGTGATGTCAAGTATCGTATTCGTTGTAATTATTTTAAGAATTGATTGGAGATGTTCATTCGTAAGTCTTGTGCGATGTTTGTTCTGATTTATTTTCATGACGGAAAACATCTGCTCACATAAAAAGGTTTTACCAAACATGCACAGAATGCGTGCTGCATGCTTTTTTAATTCCGGGTAGTTATCCAAACTCTTAAAATATTGTGTATAAAATGTAAGAGCGTTAACCTCTTCAAATTTTTTTTTCAAAATACTGTCTGGGCACGCGCTGCCCTTGAAATTACTTATAAATGTAGTGTGCGCATTTTAAAACTTCCGTAGAGGAATTGAGTGAAGTCTAAAAGCTCTAAAAAACATGATTCTTCCTTCTGTGACACATTGCGTTCGCGGGCCGGATTGATACGGCCCGGGGGCCGGATACGGCCCGCGGGCCGTATCTTTGACATGACTGGCTTAAACTTCTTGTTCTAACAGGGATTTAACTATTTATTGTAGTAAAAATGTAATAAAAAAGTAATTTCCTATAAACTATATATTATAAATTAGTATATTTTTTATTTGAGTTTTGTTAAAAATTGATTCTATAGCTAAAAGTTACTTCCATTTTATGCTTATTTTTTATGATTTTGGCTTTTAGACATATTTCTCAGTGAGTCAAGGCCTGTATATGAAAAAAGTAATTAAAACTACATTTACTATTTTCGCAGAAGACAACTTCATGTACTAAACTAAACATTTATACTGTTAATACTGGTTTAGCACGAGGTCATATTACTACAGAAATAAGAAGGATTAAAACATTTAAATAAAAAGAGGAGCATAGGTGTCAAGCAGTATACAGCAAAATACTAACCGTGCCGTCCGATTTTATCTAGTCTATGAAAAATACAGCCAACTTAGAGTATAAAATAAAAATATATATATTCTCAAACAATGCAAAAACACCAACAAATATTTATTATGGCAAATTCTAAGACATGCAATGAGATTTTTAGTATCTACAGCCGTTTGAAACAGTGTTGAACCTATTTACCTCCGAGAATTTCTGACTGTCTCATAAGTGGTATGTTGACACAGTTGGCAGCAGCCACGGCAACAAATGGAACAAACCTCTGGAAAGGGGAGGAGATTCATTCAATGTATTAATCACTTGAGAAAATACATTCATCACAAACAGACATAAAATACAGATTAACTTTTGATAGAACTCACCGCCATAATAGGATTGGTGGCCTTTTTTTGGACTACAAATTTGAAGCCGAGAGCAGTTCCGAGAGCAGCTCCTGTCGCAGACACGTATGCTATTCCCATCTGCGTGGTGGTCAGTGGAGATTGAGCATTCCTGTTTGTATAGTTGACCAGAGCGTTGAACGACTGATTCACCCATTGCCAAAAGATAACTTGAGAGTTAGTTCTGCAAAGAAGAGTCTATTAAAAATAACAAAGTAAAACAAAATATACTTTTTAAATGCAATACCATTTATGTTGACCAAACTCTGATTATATAAACCTCAAATTTCTAGCAGGTAGAGCAGAACTAGCATTATTAGCAGTAACAAAATAAATAGCTAAGCATGACACAATTTCAATATCAAAACAAACAGATAAAGTAAATTTATGTGAATAAACAGGTAATAGATGTTATCTCCTAGAATAGTTCCAGTTGACGATGTCGACACCAGACAGCTGGGATTTCCCACTAACCACTTTGTAACTATACAACATCTAAGGCTCATCATATTTTAAGGAATTCTGTTTTCCATCCAACTTTCGCTAATGAGTCACTAATGTAATTATTACATCAGTTACTAACTATAGATCCCATCTTCTATTAAAAAACTAAGGTACCTTTACTAAAATAGATCACGTTTATTGGTAACTCCTGAAACCAAACACTAAATGAGGTCATTAGAGACTTCCTTCAAATGCTGGCAGAACAACATGTCAAACTATAAACATATTAACCTGAATCTATTCAATTAAACTGAATCAAACAATTTACAGATCAAACTGAGCGAGAAGTGTTCTCTTCTTAGATCAAATAATTACCTGAAAAACTGAAGCATTGCACCTGTGATGATCATTCCACCGGGGAGTTGGAAGGACATTCGCCCAAACACATTCTGAAGTTCTCCACTATCAGGATGAAAGGCCGACTCATACAACTGTTTGGCTCTCAGGACGTCAGCTCGCTGAGTGTCTGCAGGCTCAGCCCCTGCCCTGAAATAATTTATTATGATGTGAAAACGAGATACGGAATATAAATAAAATGTGAAACAATAGCTATAGTTTTGGGAGTATAAATCATAATAATATTTTAAATAAAAGACTTTCGTGATTTTCTCTCATGTTTAATTTTATTGGTGACCGGTTTCGTTTGATAATGCATAATAAATAAATCAAATTAAGGTCGTGGAAAAATCATAAAAGTATTTTTTTCAAATATTAAAATAGAATTACACCAAGTACTTTCTGTCAAAAATATTAAATATATAAATCATATATATAATGAAAAGAACTATGTTAACCCTTTGCACTCGAGAGGTGCGGATTCCACACCACACGATGTAATGCCGCAACTCGAGTGGTGCGGATTCCGCACCACTTTGTTTGGTGCGGAAATTCGATGTGCGGTGATAACTATTTATGGTTTCTTATTTGGTGATTTCTTGTTTATGTTTATGTGATCTTGTTCTTTAAAGTTCGTTACTAAGCACTGCCTATATAATTTTACAAATATCATGTTATCTCCCTTTCAAACTACGCTAGAATTTCTTATCTATGATTAGTGCGGCACCATAAAGCGAACTGCATTTTTGGTTTCAGTTCGACCTTGACAGCCATGGCAAAATGACTAGATGTGTATCTAATCAACTCATATATTTTTTGCTTGTACTTCTTATCGTAATAATTCATTTATAGGTCCTTATTTGCTTAAACTTATATTGCACTGAAGGATAGACTTTTTTCTCTCTCACAATATCAATAACCTCTTCATTCACATATCATACCATTATTTTGATTGGTTTATAATATATAATAATATTATGATAATGTGTATCTCACTAAACAGCTGAGGAGAACAGCCGCTTAATCACTTGCGGTTTATGAAAACCTTAGTTTGGCAATTGACTGAAGATTTTCGTCTTCACTTCAACCTGCGATTCCGAAAATATCCGCCTAAGTGGAAAGCTGCATAACATTCTAACAGGAGTTAGGAAGGATTGCAAAGTCTACTATCAAAAAAATAAACCCGGCAAAAGACATCAAACGACATACTATTGTGATACTTGTCCCGAAAAGCCAGGCATGCATCTCGGCAATTGTTACATGAAATATCATACAAAGCAAAATTACAAAGACTTATGTTTACGAAATTATCTTCGTAAAGATGTAAATATACATTAAATATTAAAATAAAAAAGTTTTATGTGTTAATTTGTGTGAGTGATCATTTTAAGTTAGATGTGAAAAATTCACCAAAAGTGCTACGAAACGCTTCGAGTTGCTGATTAGTCCGCGCGGAAACGGCCTCGAGCGCAAAGGGTTAACAATGAAATAGTGGAACGTTTTTATAAATAGGAAGTACTGCCGTTAGTAAGAAGTCACAAACATGCACTAAAGCATAGGTTCCCAACGGGGGCTGTACCGCCCCCCAGTGAGCGCTGGAGCTTTCCAAGGGGGCGGTGGCGGGTCCAAGGGAAAATGAATGAACTTTTTGCATTTAAATATTTTTGATTTGTGTAGTAGATTTTTCACAAAAAAGACGAGAAAATGATCAAAAAAACGTGAAAATGATCAAAAAAACACGAAAGACATTTTTTTTTTACCTGGGCAGCAATAAATAATATACAAAAAAAAATTATAACTGTTATTTTGCGCAAAGGGGGGCGTTAGATTTTTTTTCTTGTCAAGGGGGGCGGTGGTCAATAAAAGGTTTGGAACCTATGCACTAAAGCATGAGTGGCCAAACAGCGGCCCGCGGGGTGTTTACTTTTGGCCCGTGAAGCATATGCAAAATATATATATGCATATATTTTACAAAACATATTTGGACAATGAGAAATATCCTGCATTATACAAACATGCTCTATCGATTATTTCGCTATTTGGAAACACTTACTCGAATGAAGCATATTAAATCTCATATGAGAACACGAATTACTGATGAGCATTTTCAAAACTGTTTGCGTGTAGCAACAACATCAATCGTTATCAACGTTGATGCACTTATTTCTGACAAAAAAAATCAGATGTCTCAATAAAATTTATTATATTTTGTTTATATTTTGTTTATTTTTTATTATTATTTTTTGTATTACCTAACTTTAATCTAATAAATATGTTTGATTCACATTTTTGTTGTATCTTCTTCAAAAACACTATATTTCTTGCTTGCATTGTATATTAAATGAAATCTCATTTCCTAAATCTGGCCCGGCTGCTGAAAAAGGTTGGCCACCCATGCACTAAAGGGTCATATATTAAATTTTTCTAGCACTTATTAAGCTTGTAAAAATACATAAATATTCCAATAAGTGTGATATAAAATATTAAATGTATATATCATATACATTTAATATTTTTGGCAAAAAGAACTGTGTAAAATTCTGCAATATTTTACAAAATTACAGTGATATTTTAGCATTTCTTTTTTTCAAGCTAATGATTTTGCCAAAAGTCAACATCACTGGTAAAATGAATAACATCAAAACACATGTATGGGGATAGTAAACATCCTTTATTTTTTAAATCTTAAAATATATTTACGGAAATATTACAAAATTACTGGCATAATCTTGCAGTCCATACTAATTAAATCAATAAGATTCAGTATTTGAGGTTTGATAAATTAAATAAGACTTTTAAAACAACAAGGTTTTGATTATATTTATTGAAATCAGACGAAATACAGGCCTAATCTATTAGATTAACAATCGAAACTGAAACTTGTTTATAATTTTCCATTACATACTTGTACTGATTGTAAAGTGTCTTCGCTGCATATAAGTCCTTATCAGATGTGAGTCCAGACACAGGATTGGTGATCCAAGAAAAATGATTGAACCTTCCAGAAAAAGTATTGATGTCCCACAGTGGCTCGGTGATATCTATTCTTTCTTCGGGCATTTTAATTTGTTTCAAGCTTAGTCACCTAAAATCCCCAAAAAAAATCAAGATTAGATTGTGGAGATTAACATAAGATAAAGAAAAATTTTAATAAGACAAATTTTGTCAAACATAACAATTTTATATTTTTAAATTTATTTAAATCAAAAAATACCTTTGAATTATATAAGAAAAAAATTCCACCCACTTGCTGTTTCCTCCAATAGACCTAAAAGAAATTATATATATATAAATAGTTGTTAGGCACACACATTTGTTATCTCGAATTCAAACTGTTACATATTACACATAACATAAAAAATAAATCAATGAAAATATCAAGCAGGTACATCTTTGAAATAAGTTAAACTGAAAATTATATTCATATAAAATTGAGATTATTTTGGGTTTACGTGCAATATTTTCCAAAGACACAATAATGCACAATATTTAAGAATTATTCAAATGCGGAAGCGCGGTCTAAAAAAGTAATACATATTACATAAGGATAAGCTTCATGTTTGTTTGATTCACAAATAAAATATATAATAATATCATTTTAAATTAGCAGCCTCGCATAAAGTCATACATAAAATTTCAATCTTATCCAAGTATCAATACAGAAATAAATGCTTTAAAAAAAGTGTAAATGTTATTTACTTAATATTCACTGCTGTCAAACCACCTGATCAAACCACACTTGACAGAAGAACGTCGCGCATTATCTCTTGTGCGTGCGCTCCATAGACAAACCTTTTCCAAGAATAAGGCAACGAACCTATTTTCAGTGTGATTAAAAATACATAAAAGCTTCCGTATTATTTTAATAAAAACATTTACTTGAAGCATTTTGGTAGTAACTTAAATTTTGTTGTGTGTTGAAACCTTGAAAATAATTGATCTGTCGGACATCAATTTTTAATACATTATTTAACTCATAGACAATGTTTTTTTTAGTAATTATAAAATTTTATCACAATTAAAATAATGTCTTTTTATTTTATTTTATTTTTCATATTTATGTTGTAATAATAAAAATAATATATATATCAAAATACATTATATTGTATCAAATGTATTTTACAATGCCACATAGTCACTATAAATTGTTCCAATAAAGTAATGCATTAATAGAAAGTAGTTATTTTGTTACGATATATTGTACTTTAAGAAATTTGTGCCAAATTGATTTTATCATATACCTAATTTAGTTTTCAAAATATATAACTTGAATTTAAACGTGAATTATTTCTCTAGATTCACGATCTCAAACTTTACGAATCCATAAAATACATTAAGTGTTGGTGTCCTTTATTGGGTGATAGAGTTTTACCCAAACGCTGCTGAGATGTTTTCCATTCCGTTTTCTCATCTCGCTGGCAATCTATGACTCACAATAATAAAAATGGCAGCGGCTGTTGCCACAGCCGATATGACGATTTTAAAGAATACTCAAATTCTGGTAAACGTCGAAGAAGCTCTGTTAGATATACTCGTAGTGTCATATGCTGATGAAAATAGACGATTTCAAGGAGTATTGTTGGATTCTTCAAAAAGGTATTTTATTTTATTTACCCTGTCAAGTCATATTCGACGGGTTGGATATTCGTTTCTTTAGGAAAGAAATTTCATAAATTGGTTATTCTGTTTTACAGAAATCTCCCTTTTGGCGTATCCGCGTTGCATCCTGCGTTTGCGTTATCTCAGAAGTGCAGCAATGGAACCGATGATAAGCTATTTTCAGCGAGTCAGAGGTTCATCTATCAAGATCCCGACTATCACCCGAAACCTTTGTCCAAGCCTAAGCAACGGCAGCAACGTAGCAAGATGACGGTTCGCTTAAGACCCAGGAAAGTTCTCTGCTCTAAGTGTAAGGGAATATGCAATGAAAATTCAGAAAATGTTGCCCAAACCAGAAGTAGCTCAGTCAAGGACAAAAAAGCCTATTCTTCAGATTCCGCGGGCAGAAGCAATAGAAAAGAAGAAAGTAGAACTTTAATCATGGGGCACTCCCTGATACCCAAAATATCTAGACTTCACCCCAATGAGATAACAAATGCGATGAATGGAAATGCATATGCCAGAAATGAGATCTGGATTCAGCAAAGTGACGTAGAAAAAAGTGATACAAATCTGGACATGGACGAATCCTCCGGTAAACATAAAATATCAGAGGGCAGTGGAGACAGCGACCGATCGCCTGTCGGGGACAAAAGTGATACGGTTTACAGCTCCAGCGACGCTGACAGTGAGAGTCGGCTTAGGGAGGATGGTGGAGAGGACTCTGGAAGTGAACGACGTAAGCGTAAAAGTAAGATTAAAGATGACAATGCCGCTACTAAAAGAAAACGAGTCGAAAATTTTCCAGATGGTGATATGGAAGAAACCTCTGGTAGCACCTTCTCCAATCCGAGAACCCTTAAAATATCCTTCGGTGAAGGTGAAGAGACAGTCCTCAAGTTGCCTGCTGCCAGTTCCGACTTCGGGCCTGTGGCTGGCGACTCCAACTCCTCCCGTATCACTAAACGAGCTCTCCGCAAGGCCAAGAAAGCTCGACGCCGCGCCTCCCCTCCACCCTCCCCGCCGCACCAGCCTGCCTACCAAATATTCCAAAGGAGACATAAGCGCAAGGTAAAGCACAAAAAGAAACACAGGAGTGATAAAACCTCCAACCCTCACTCGGCATCACCATTTCTCCTGGTCGATGGGGATGAAACAATTTTAGATCATTCGGCGATGAAGGAGACGCGTCTCACACGAAAGCTCACTGTAAACTTGCAACGGCTAAGGTCAGATGTTGAAACGGGCGCGGGAGGGGATTGTGAGCCTATGTCGGGAGCCGAACTGCACACTTTGGGGACGGAGGAATCATGGTACGCTCCCCCCGCCTCGGATGTCCCGGGTCATGGCCTCTCTCCCTTTTTAGACAACTTTCAGGTACATGCATCGTTATGCTAGAGCCACTCTTACCTTATTGGATTTGCAATAGGGCTATTTGAAAAGTAAGATTAATGAAAAGTATAGTAACTTCTTGCTAAACATTGATAGGAACTTTTTGATTTTCGTAGTCCAAAGGCCACATTGATTATGTATAGGATTATAAGGATCTCCAAATAAAATATAAAATTCTAATAATCAGAACTTTTCATATGTCAGGGGATAAAATCCAGAGAATGAGATGGATGTAACTGCAATTTGAACTTCAAATGTGGTGTTTTATCCACACATGGTGTTTTTTCACTTTAAACATTGTAATAATATGCATACTCATTTAAGGCTTTCTATTTAATGCAGATAACTTTTTTGTCTGTTATTAGACGGTTCTTTTGTCTGGTGTGCAGTGATGAATATGGTCTCATTAATTGTTTATGGATTTGTGCAAAATATAATTTAATTATTCTTGGAGCACTAAACATTTGGCCCAAATATCCACATAATGTCAGTTGAGATGCCTATATCATTAGCCGATTCCTCTTTAACCCTTTTAGTGCTGAGCTTATTTTCACATATTTTGCATAAATTGCTGAATGATTTTTGAAAAAAGTAGCTTATAAATTAAGGGTTCACAGGATCTTAATTATTTTCATCAAATATTGATGGATTTTCATAATTCTTTCTGTTATGTGTAAGGGACATATCAAACTACTCAAATAAAATATATTTTCATTATCTATACATTTATATAATCAGTAAAAAAAGAAAATAAACAAGAATATAAAAATAATTATCGGCAAAAATGTTTCCCCACACAAACCCCATGGACTCCCTTTTTACAGCGCACACAAACCAGTGAAGATCGAGTCACTCCTTTTCCTCTTTTATTACTGCAAACCACACAACGACGAAGCTTTGTCCCTGGTAATTTTTCCAAGCCAAAATTTTGTTTGGATCTGGTCGGTGTCTCTTGGATGTTTTTAATCTCCAGCCACTCTTTCTCAATACTTTCAATAATCTGGCCAGTATATTGTAGTCGAGATATTTTTTTTTCTTTTGTATTATGTGAATACAAAATGTAGGAATTTAAAACCATTCTCCCGAAGATGTTAAATGTTACTTTTTTCCAAAATTTCAGTGTCTTCCGTTCATCCAAATATACGTAAAGCATTTTATCTGATTCATCTACTCCACCCATAAACTTATTATAATTGTTTATCATACTTGGTTTTATTGACAATTCTCGGTGAGGCTGATAATAGTGTCGGAAGACGTTATTAGCATGGTCAACAAGTGGGGAAAATCTGGCAGACGGATCATAGTCAGAATGGCCTAAAGGGGCTATTTTTTTGTTAATTTGACATTTTCGAAGTAGACACAAAAAACTTTTACTTTAAAAAAAAAGAAAAATCAATGTTAAATTCACGTGAAAATAATTTTTAATGGTTATTGATAAATGTTGTTACCTTATTAAAAAAGTTTTACACGCGCTCGCTAAGACACGTCCGTACAGGTCGCGACCTGTTATCGAACTGCGCAAGCGTCGGTATTCCGACGCTCCGCACTTTATGCGTATTAATAGAGAGTCGATCTATCGACGGTTCGCACTCTAAGGGTTAAATATCTGAATTTTTTCAAAATCAGTTTTTTAAATATTTGTGATTTTAATTGGTTATCTTATCGTTTGGTATCCCTTGTGGAGCTTGTCTCTGCAGATCATCAATAGGTGTTTCAAGTCAGCTTCCCATTTTTGATCAGAATCTTCAAGAATTTTATCTTAACCTTGATGATTCCTTTTTTCCACTAAGAAAGAATTACTGAATCATATTATGAGCTATTAGAAAGGATAATATTGAAAATGAACGTAAGCACTCTTCATACCCAGCAACAAATCTGTATAATAATAATAGTTTTTTGTGTATTTTTTCAGCAAAATCGGCGTGTTTTGTGGGCTTAACTTTCAGCATATGTGGAGACTAAAAATGTGCTTTTATCCAATATTACTTTTGACATTTCTTCACAAATTAAGTCTTAGTTTTAAAAATGAAGTAAAATTATGAATATAATTTTTTTTTCAGTAATCTTACTTCTCAAACTGCATGTCTATTGCTTTTTAATGATCCTTGTCCCTATTTTTTGGGTGTGCCCATACCAGTAAATATATCAAGATAATACTTACATTTATCTACTTTTGTTGTATGTTGCTTTGTTGCTAAGAAGTGTAAGGAAGCCTGTAGCATGCCTGATGACTCTTGGCTTTCTCAGTAATTACATATATCTCACACATCATCAGACATGTGGCGTAGGTTTTAAGTTATAAGAAAACATAAATAAAGTATGATTATAAATTAATATATTTGATTATAATTTTTAATAAATTGGCTACTTTATTTAGAATCAATCATATATGAAATATTTACTTCACTTTGTCTAGTATTTGTACTTTCAGGACTTTTTTTGTGAAGTGCATTAACATTTTTTTATGTTTCTCCAAGGTTAGTAATTCTTCAATAGCACGTTTCACACAAATTTCATTAATTATGTTAATGAAAAAATAAAACTATTAATATGATTAGGCACATTTTTTCACACATTGAAAATGATTAAAGAAACGCTCAGAAAAATATCATCGTGACTCGTGTGAGATTCGAACTCACATCCCCAAGCTTACATGGCCGGTGCATTTATCCGATTATGCTAACGAGGCACTGCAACTTAGCGAGAATTTTTAACAATCATAATCTACATATGAACCAATGTACCCAGGCCAATCCATATTTAGTGATTTGCAAGCACTGGACTTTTTAAACAAAGTAACCAGTGAAGCGTTTTTAATCCAATCTGGATATTATTTTTAAAATACATGTGTCTATTTTGTGGATTGAACGTCAATCAAGTGCGTATTTATTTACCTATACAGGTATATATTAATATTAATTTTATTAGGCACATTTTTTCACACATTGAAAATGATTAATTAATTTCAATGTGTGAAAAAATGTGAAATTAATAGATTTTAAAAATAATATCCAGATTGGATTAAAAACGCTTTACTAGTTACTTTGTTTAAAAAGTCCAGTGCTTGCAAATCACTAAATATTGATTGGCCTGGGTACATTGGTTCATATGTAGATTATGATTGTTAAAAATTCTCGCTAAGTTGCAGTGCCTCGTTAGCATAATCGGATAAATGCACCGGCCATGTAAGCTTGGGGATGTGAGTTCGAATCTCACACGAGTCACGATGATATTTTTCTGAGCGTTTCTTTAAAAAATAAAACCTTAAATATCAGTAATTATAAATAAAATAGTTAAGTTCTCATTTATGGCCAAAACAGATTTAATCCTACAGTTTTTCATTTAAAATGAAAAATACTGCATAGATAAACTTGTGGACAGTTGGATTACAAAACATTAAAATAGTAGTTGAGAGATTATATTGTTAACTTAATAGTCTTTTTGAAAGCGGGAGTGGCCTATCAGTGCGGAGGATTATAAAATTAATTTTGTATGTTTGTCAATATCTACTTCACCTATTCGATGTGGTTCTTTCAGGTAAGATTTAATAAAAAGAAGAGGGGTCCATACGAAGAAGACGTGGTGAAGCAAACGTCCTTGGAGGGCAGGGCCGTGGACCCTCTCTCTGAGGACCCGCTGGCTGCAGCGCCCGGGAGCCACATGACTCCTCTCTCGCCGCCGCCCATCGATGTACTGTCCTAATGCCAATTATATATCATGTTTTTATTTTGAATAGGTAATATTTTGATTTTTTTTCCCAATTGTGTTCAACTTAGTGCAGTTCAAATAATACTTTCTTGGCTTCACTTACTCTTTGTATACCTGAAATATAAAATGACATTGTCACAGCGATACACTTTGGGGCTTTCTATTATGCGTTGATCGATGTGTTTTCAATACCTATTTACTAAGTGTTGTTAAATCAGATCTTTCGTGAAGATTTTGTAACAATGAATAGCTGTCCATTTTAAGTGCTTGACTTTGCTATGAATTATACACTAAGTTACCATTGTCTAAAGGACTTGGAATGACACAACAAATTAATCATTCCTTAGTATATATATTTTAATCGAGTAATAATTCTGAAAAACCAATATTTGTATGTTATTTTTGTAGACATTTGATAGTCAATAACTGTGTGTACTTATTGTTCTTGTGTTTAATAACTAAGATTTTACCATCTTGACTGAATTTTACTCTTTTAGTAACAATTAATTTTGAAGTCTTGAAAAAATCCATAGATTGTCTAGCTTCCTTATTTTATGCAAAATTGGTAGAGAAATCTAGAATAATATCTGGACCTTGCCTGCTGATGAAATATCTGAAAAACATTGAGACAATATTTTTGGATTAATGATATACTGTACTGACACAACTATTCTTATGTTGGATTTTATCTGAATCACTCATTTTAAATAGTTTAGTTAAAAATAGAAATTGGTGATATCTAAAAAATTGTCATATTTTAAAACAGTAAAATGAATACGTATTCAGTTCCAGAACTCATTCTGTCCATGTCTTTTTGCTATAAACTCCTGGCCTTTTTTTTTTCTTCATAGATAAGGAATTCATAAAATCATTTTGTTCATAATATTGGTGCAAAAGCTGCATCTACAATATTACTATATATTCATAATATAATTAATAGTGAATGAAGTTATGAAAAAATCATTGAAAATTAGCATTATTTATTTTAAATGCCTTATGATGTGGTAATACCAAATGTGCCTGCTTGTATAGTAGATCATGCCATTTGTCAAACCTCTCTAATGTTCTTACACAGTGTTTGTACTTTCTGTTGCATGCGAGCAAGTACAAGTCAATTTTAAAAGGCGCAACTCGATCACACCATTTAAGGATTCACTTCTCCGGCCTGTTTCAACCATAGCATGATCACTTCATTAAATACTGTTTGTAGATATTTCAATAGCCTTGTTTAAATATACGTTTGATAGCTTTTTGAGTTCTGAGCATGCGGAAATTAAAATATGATATGAAATGATTCAAAGCATTTGTAATAGAAACTAGCATCCTATACTATGTACTTCATATTAAAAATAAGCTTATTCAATATTGGAAAACTTACGCTTAATTACACTAAGGTTGTGTATTTTATGTAAATATCATAGTGATAATGAATCCGACCTAATATTAGTTCTCATGTTATGTAATAAAATAACAATTACTTGAATTTTGGAAACGAAAAATGATTGCTCGGAGGATGACAAAATACTGTTCATGGGAGTTGACTAGCCCGTGTCTTCCTTCCAATCCTAGAGGAAATTGTCATTGTTATACTTTATTATAATTATTTTAAATGTGAGGTCAATATTGGATCGGGGTCTTTCTATTCAAGTATTTAAGAGAAGTATTGTATCTCACAAATTGAACTGAACATTATATCAAGATTTGTTTGTAATAATTAGAAACAATTAAAATACATTATTATAGAAAGATCTTATCTGGACAAAATGTACATAAATATTGCTTTTTAAAATCTTTTAAAAAGTTAGTAAAGAGGTTAAATTTAAAAGTTTAAAAGATAATTTGAAAAGACTTATCTACGTTGAAGGTGGTGACTCTCAGTACAAACCTTGTACCAGAGATCAGCTCTGCTCTCTGTGTTGAGCTGAGGAGGTACCTGCCTAGTTCATATCACTCGCCACTTTTGAATTTTATGTATTTGCAGGGCATCAAATCAGGAAAACTGTATATTGCATGCTTAGAATTAATATGAAATAAAGTGGATTAGTTTTTTATATTCTGTTGCGAACACTTGGATAAAAGCTGAGTGACATCATCACCTTACATCAGCACACATCTCAATTCCTAGGTAGAAAGCTTGTCATATTGTTGATTGTGGAAAAAGCTTTTGTTTTTAGTAATCAATGCTTTGCTAGCTGGAAAAAAACTTAGTTACCAATTAGGCGCGATAGCCTACCAAATATTTTTAAGATAAAAGTTAATAATGTAGCTGGACTACAGAAACAAATAATTTTCTAGTGCTTTAGTAATAACAAAAAAAATACCCCACTATGTTATTAAAATGCTCTCTGAACATGATTTTTTAAGTTCATTACTTTTACATTCCTGAGCATTTAAAAATAACTTTTTCAATTCAAGCTGCTTTTTATTGTAATAATTTTAAATACTCCCTTAGAAAAATAATATATCAAATCGTAGTTAGCGCCATTCATATTTCACCAACTCATAATCTACATTAACTTTTCGTGTGGAGTAATGTTTTTTTTAACTGTTTATTATGAACTTCATATTTCATTTGAACACATAATTTGAAATTAAGAGTGAATTGAACACTCATGGTAAAAAAAAATGTCAGGGTATGGGAAATTTGTGTACATACTAGTATATGGATAAGTTTGAAGTATTTATGGAGCAGGTCATATTACTGCAATGAATAGTACATATTATTTATTCTTTTGTGATATCAATGTGCTAACAACTCTGTAATTGTACTTATGTCAATATGTTTTATTATTGACATAAATTGGTAGGAGATTCAAGTTATAATGTTAATGTACAGATGTTACTCATGAAAATTTCAATTTCACAATGCATGCATGCCTGTGCAGTGAACAATATTTCAATTCAAATGTTTTTTTTTTTCTGATTAAAATATGTAATATCTATTGTCACTAATGAACAAAAAACTTTTATTTCGACATAAACAAAATGCTAATTGATATATTTCATTAGTAAATATTTGAGGCGGCAATGTAGAACTAAATGAATTTAACTAATATACATATAATATATATACACAGGCATTTGTGATTATTTCCCATGTAAAATTGTTAATTTGAATCTCCCAAAACAAAAAAGTTAGTCTTGTGATGTAAGAAAAAGTTGTGTGATATAAATATGCTTATTGTAATAATTCATTATTTCAACGACAACTATCAATTATTATTAATTATGCTCTGAAAAAAGTATGTGTACTGTGTATGTCTACATAATTTTATAGCTGAGTTTGGGTTTGTGGCCCACATCGAGCTGTCCGCTCATTACAATAATTTTATAACCGCTAAACCTGGCCACTTATCAAAGCCCGCGATGCAATTGGCCATGTTTTGTTATTTTCCTATGTCAAGTAATCGTATCTATGCAGGTATCCACCTTACTGAATTATTGACATGTAACATCTCAATATTGAATGCTTAGGTCTCTGCATTGTCTCCCTGAAAATCTTACTATTCATATTAACGGGCACCTGTATATATATTATATTTATAATTTTTTATTTTACAGTCTCAATGACTTTGTTTACATTATCATCATAATAATAAAAAAAATACTATTGACATGTATTTTATTGAAATACCAGAAATAAAAGTCAAATTTGAACTCCAAAAATAATTTATTAGTTTTAATGAACACAGGCACGTATGCAGGCACTTCATATAATATTCCTCAACTAAATATGCATAACAAACAGAAATTTTGCAAGCTGTCGACTGTGAAACAAAAATATAATTATGTACAGATTTTTCAAGTTCATTATTATCACTATCTAATTTAAGACAACATTGAGGTATTTTATTTAAAAAGAGGCTTGAATCCATGCTACTCAAAAATTATGCTCCGTTAACCTATGTTCCCAATATACAATATATATTTATAATATAAATGAGTTGAATATATATAAATACAATATTTTTTTATAGAATTCATATAATGTTTTTATTGAAAGTAAACAAACAATCTAATATTCTTCATTGATGACAAAGTCAACGCAGCTATTGTACTTAAGTATTTTCTCTTTGAGTTCCTGTAGTTTTGAAATGTAGATCTTGTGCACGGCAGTGTTGGTCCTCTCGTAGCGGAGGCCCGAGATCATCTTATCCAGGGTGTAGTGCAACCACAGGATATTAGTGAACGGTTCAAAGCGTTGCCATATGTTCCTAAAAACAAACATTAGGCCAGATAAAACAATTGGTCATTGAGAAATTTTGTCATAGCAAATTTGAGATCAGTTTTTTCAACATTCTATTAGATAGCCTGCTAGGAAATATCAATTATAAATTAATTTTTCAGATATATTGTAAATTTCCAATCCTTTAATTTTTATTTTGTGCCTGTTTAAAATACATTATTAAATAACGAATGAAGTAAAAAAAAAAACCCAATATATTCAATATGAGCATATACTACTATGATTCCAATTAGACAAGTTTTGGATTCTTTTGTTGAGAATCGGAAAGTATATTATCATACACCGTGAAGTTAATAAATTTATTTCCAATTTAAATATAAAACAAGAATAGTGAATTTGATTTATTTTTTATATTATTTAGAAAAAATCTTACCCGTTCTTGTTCTGCATAAGCCTGTAGATCTCAAATTGATAGTCACCAACAGCCGAGAAGAGGGACTCGTCCTGGGCGAGGTTGTTGTAGATGGTGCAGGCGGCCTGCGGGAGGGTCATGCGGGACAGAGTGAAGTCTATCACACTTGCCAGCACTCCGCAGCTGGGCACCGTGCGCATCACACCACGCAGAGTGTACTTCACCTCCTGATTAATAACAAAACTTGTTATCTTCCATCATGCATTTTTATAAATATTCAATATTTAAATGGTCAGTCACTCAATACAACTCCCCAATCTAAGATAGTTGAGCATAAGTTACCAGTTCATCGGTGTGGTTGATCAGAACATTTCCCCAATGCAAGTCTCGGTGCTCAAACTGCAGCGCCTCCTCAGCAGCGGCCAGCGAGAGAGCAATCTGGAGACATTCAGATTCCCATTAGAATTAACACGTAAAATAATCATTTTTATTGTGTGCTACCTTATTACGTATTAAAGTAATATAACATTTAAATTATGCAGTGAATTATACTATGGATGAGTGAAAATCTAGTCACGACTATAAGCTCACATGAACTGAATTTTCATCCACCAAAAGGAAAATTCAAAATCCTACATTTGGTTACTTACGACAGATTCTTAGTCATGTGTTGGGATTGATTATATAATTTTTTTAAATAGCTTTATGAATTTATATAACTATAAGTCACGTATTGTGCACAGCTGTATCAATATTAAAAATACAGTATCTAGACTACAAAAATGAAAAGCAATCTGGAATTTTTTTAAACAAAGATGCTACTGACTTCAGGACTTGAATACATTAGTCTAGAATTGACCACAAGATAAGACAATCTTCATACTGGAGCAGAGCATGGTTGAGTATTTTTTCCAACTGCAGAATTGAGTATGCAGAAAGTCAGTAAATAAATTTGGAAATATCTACAGCAAAAAAATAAATAAAACAATAAACTTACAAAATTCAAAACAAAATGCAACAATGATGATTCAAGCAAAAAAATCTTGGCGGATGAGTGAACATCTAGTCACGGAGCCAACAGAACGTGCACTAGACGGCCAACCATCCACCAAAACGTTTACATTAACACAACACGGGAACCAAAGCTTGCAAAAATTGAAAACCTATATTAAAAAAATAACGGTAAAAATTAAATAAAACATCACAAAAACAATCTAAAAAAAACACTCCCTTTTAAAATAAAATCATCTTTTAAAAGAAGAATGCGCCCCTGCTTTCTGTTTTACCTGATAGAAGAGAGCATAGGACTGCTCAGCGTTCTCAAACTTGAATGCTTCGAGGTCCTTCCCTCCGTTGGCCAACTCCAAAACGACGTAGAGTTGATTAGCATCAAACAGGACAGGGCAGTCGTTCTCTGATCCCTTGAGTTCGTCGTATAATTCCCACAGCTCGACAAGGCGCTCAGGATAGCGACCCTTGACGCATCGCACACCATGAATTTTGTTGAACCCGAATGTATTGTTTTCTTCGTTGTTTCGAAGACCACTCAATTCCCTATTAAAATTAATTAAAATATAAACATGCTCGTAATCAATATATGTAATAAAAAGCAAGAGTCAAAATAATAAAGAATTTCCAGTTAAAAAGAACTCAAATTAAAAAAAAGTTACTCACATAGCAATAACAATTTCAGATATGATTTCTTCAAACTTCTTTTGATGATCGCCATTTACCAGTTCTTTGCCTTCGATGGGGATCACTTTCATAACAATGGGGTTGGTCGGGTCATCTTCATTCTTATACAGGAACACTTCCCCGTATACCCCCTCGCCGATCTTACAGCACTTCTGCAGTTTCCTAGAGACAAATGGGCCATTGAATTACTTGTGAGCCACCTAAGAAAGACTGAGAATACAGTCATGTTCATGAATTCAGCATGCATGATCTTGTCTTCTCTCACACAATAAAAAAAATCTATACCAATTAAATTCATTAAGGATTCTATTCTATTTGAATAAAATTATGGAAACTGTAACTATTACTATTTAGCAATAGAGAAAGTTCTGAATCATTGTTAGAAGAACTTTGAACATAATGAAAAAAAATATATATCTGAAAACTATAGCTCGTCAGATGGACCACATGGCAATGTATAATATATAATAGTGAGGTGGCAAATAAGCATGGAAGGAATGTATGGGGTAACAGGACAAGTTGTCAGACAGTATAACAAAAATAAATAATTCTTTTTCAATAAAAAATTTATAACATTTAAAAAAACAACAAAAATCTGTTTGTGATGTGACAAATATATACAATAGCCGAATAATATGTATCAATATACTTAATAATAATGTGCATGTTCTTTCGTATAAGGTGTGGATGGCCAACCTTTTTCAGCAGCCGGCTGAAAAAGGTGAGATTTCCTATCGGGCCTTACAACAAAATTTCATTTAATATACAGTGCAAGCAAGAAATATAGTGTTTTTGAAGATACAAAAAAAAATTTGAATCAAATATTATTATTAGATTAAAGTTAAGCAATACAAAAAATAATAATAAAAAATAAACAAAATATAATAAATTTTAGTAAGACATCTGATTTTTTTTGTCAGAAATAAGGGCATCAATGTTGTTGCTACACGCAAACAGTTTTCCAAACGCTCGTCAGTAATTCATGTTCTTATATGAGATTTAATATGCTTCATTAGAGTAAAAAGCTGTTCACACGAGTAAGTGTTTCCAAATAGCAAAATCATCGATAGAGCATGTTTGTATAATGCAGGATATTTCTCATTGTCCAAATATGTTTTATAAAATATATGCATATATATATTTTGCATATGCTTTGCGAGCCAAAAGTAAACACTCTGCGGGCCGCATGCGGCCTGCAACTCCCACTGAAAGACCCCATGACACATGAAAGGGATTATTTTCTTTGGTGCAGATGTATCGTGAAAATAAAATTGTAGTTTCTCATGTATAGATTTTCGACTGAGATTCGTTTTATGCTCGATAAATATCAAAGTGGAACAAATAAATATAGGTTTTGAACTAGATGTAATTTTTAATAGTTGGGTGTGGCATAAATATATATTCAGTGTTCATGCATTATGGAGATGATAGATAATATCTAAGCTTTTGTGAAATGTTTTCAAAGGTTTTTTCTCGTTGTTAATCCCTCGCAAGAACAACTCGGCCGTTTTGTTAAAACAAAGCAAATTAAATTTTCGAAGTTGATTGAGAAACGCTCTCGCATGTGTAAATACTGTTATTAACATGGAAAAACTGCTATTAATTATTTTAGCTCAAATGTTTAAAACTCGATGCGATGGTCATACTGAGAGGATAAATATGCTCCTCGTGAGGGTCGCGCACGCGCTAACAAAGGCGCTGTCACCCCCGCGGGCCGCGGTTAGAGACTCCCGCGCGGGCCTGCCTGGGGCTACAAACGATATCATAAATAAACATGAGTGGTTATGTTTCAAGACCGAATGAACTAAAAGGTGATATTCCGGCCTGACCTACCCTCGAGACTTAGGTATTTCTACTGCTTACGAGCTACTTTCTACTTTCTTGATTACCACTCTCTTTACACTTATTTGATGCAGGCTTTGATGTATTTTGTCAATGAACATTTTGATAACAATAATTTATTTCAACACTAGGTAACACTAGTGATCTATGCAAGAATGCAATTTGGCAGTAATCTGACAATCAATATCATCAGTGCCACTTTATAATGCTAAGAAATTCAATATTTTTGACAGAGAGTACTTGGTGGAATTCCATTTGAATATTTTTGAATAAAATACTCGAGTGATTTTCCACATTTTCGTTTTTATTAGTGACCGGTTTCGCCAACCTTTCACGTTGGCATTATCAAACAGAGTCATCTGGCCACTCATCGTATCTTTACAAGCCAATTTTTTTTTATTGGACTCGAAGCCCTTGAATCTATAATGGCTGATGAAAACGATGTCGTAAAAACTAATCACAAATTGCTTGCCACTCTCATTAATCTCATTCAGAAAAACATATGCCAGTGGGGAGTTTTCTATGAAAAATTATCTTCAAACGAATCCATGATAAAATATTTAGGTCATCATCCAAGCAAACATTTTATCAAGGGGAAGCCTATAAGATTTGGCTATTAAAATAGAGCCGCAATGAGTTCAGATGACTAATGTTACACATTTGACATTTATTGCGGGATGTCTACAGAAATTTCTGCCGATCCTCCCGGCACGAGAGTTATAAAATCCCTGCTAGGAAAATTGCCCATTATCCCTAAACATGTGATGTATTTCGATAACTTTTTTTACTAGTTATCAATTTTAGGCTACAAAGCATCAATATGATACGAGAAAAAAAGAACAAAAAAGCGTCCACTTACCGCTGTGGACATAATGAAAAACAATCAAGAGCGGAGTATGAATACAGATTTGATATAAATCGTTTATTGGAAAGACAATAATTTTGTTACCTATGTAGGGGTTAGTACCTACATCTGAACACGTGGGCTCAAACTTTGACAATTTGAGCCACTGGGAAAAGTGAAAAGATGGTGTACTAATTCTGAAAATGGACAATCCATGAGAGCCTTTACCAAATATATCTAAGAGGTAAAAAATGGTGGTAGGTAATTTTCACTTATTTGCTGGATATGGCAATTTCTAATGCTTGATGACTTGGGTTTGCTTAGTCAAAAGTGTTAACATAGCATATATGGATCCATTATCGTTCCGACGGACAAGCTTATTTGTGAATGACTAAAACGAAAAGTCATCCGACATCATCAGCGATACTTGGATTGGAGACAGAAAATAATGGTAACAATCCAGAGCGCATAGAAAAATCGCTGCAATGTGTTATTTGTCACAACCTAGTATGCTGGCGTTGCGTACTTTGCATGAAAACGTTTTGTGTTGAGCGACCATGCTTTGGTCAATTTCAGTACTAATCTACCCAGTGTAAACCCCTTTATTTTTGTAGAATCATTTTATTTATTTTTAAACCTTTTATTTGTCCTAGGATGTATCAATAAATAGCAATTAAACATAGTTTTAATGTGTAATTTAATTTTGGACGGTAATGGATCTATAAAATGTTAGGTCTATAAAACCTATAAAACAGCAGTAGATATAAAATATCCAACACTAGTGTTACACAGCTTGATATTGCAAAATAACTATTTTTATGTTTATCTGTTAGAGCAAGAATAAAATATAATATAAATTAAAATATGGACAAGGTTGACAAAAAAAGTAAGATTAATTAAATTTTATTAAAAAAAATTAAAAAATTATGGTTTTCAAATATCAAACATTGACCCACTACGGATTTGAAAGAAAATTTTTATCTTGGCATAAAATACTTAATCTCTAAATAATACACCTACAAAAACATACAATTAAAAAATTTTTTGAAAAAAATTGTCTGTTTACATTAGATTGTTTACAATAATTATAACAATATATATATTTTTTTGCTTAATACACATAATACTTTTTTTGTGATACAGCAAAACAAAAGACTTTATGCAGAAATTGTGTAGCATCTGAAAGTCTCATTGCAAGAAAATGGACTTTACCTTACTTACCACCATCAATGGGTAGAATATTTGTACTTAATTTATAATAGCAGTATAGCATAAATGATGTAGGTAAGAAACTCACTTTTCAGGGTAACATTCATCAAAGGGCAGTGGATGAGATTGGTTGCACCGTCTCAATACCACATCCCGCGCATTAAGTCCCGTCCAATTCGCTTCTTGGTGCTCTTTACCTAGTAGAACACCGCTCCGGTCAACTTCGGATATTTTAAGTGACGATAGGTTGATTTCCGTATCATTACAAGCATCCGACAATAAACCTGAGAAAACACAATGACACGGTCACTTCTGTTATAAAACTGTGAGGTCATTTCATACCATTCAAGAGAAATGTTATACGTTTGCAAGACACGATAAGGGTATAATTACGAATAAAAAATCGGTCATGGTCGTGAAGAAAAAATGCAGACGAAAATATGACAAGCCTTGAAAACTAAAAACATAATCTGACTTGATTAACGATACTGGGATAAGAATTAGTTATAATTACCTGTGCAGAACAAAGGCAGATACATACACTTGGCTTCCCCTACTTGTGTACGAAAACAACGGTTTATGAAGCAATTATCCCGTTACGGGGGATAACTCGCAATGGCAGACGGCGTTACTAACTTTCACAATTGATTATGTTTTACCCTCGAAAACTAGAGTACGAAATGTTATTCACTGTTGAAAGGTGTAAAACACTAAACAAATTCTTACTAATTTAAAAGTAGAGAAAAAATAAATACGACTTGAATTTATCAAACACGTTTCTAGATAAACTCAACGCGTCACCTCTCTCTTCCTTTGTCCGCAACAATGCGCAGTATCATTGCCAGTGGGAAAAATCACAGTTAATTATAGAGACATCACTTTCGCGAGATTACTTACAGTAGTATTTTCTATATATGTGCATACAGGCTCATAGTGTTTTAAATTAATATATAAACGTTGAAATACACGTAAGAGAGAGAATTTAACAGTAAAATAAATAATGTTGATAGCGTGTAGTGGGTTCTTGGCTACGTTCATACTAGACTTTTACTTATATGGCAGCCCCAGTAGCAAGCACTTGAAAATTAGGCCGTGACGTAGACTGTCTAGGTATCTTGCGGGCTCTGATTAAGTATTTTCTTGGAATCAAGGTGAAAAGTTGCGTATTAGCCTTGAGTAGGTACTACGTCATTTCGTTTTCCCTGTTATAAAGTAATTTATTCCTAAGGAATTTAGAAGACAAAAAAGCCTTTTCTTTTGAACTGCAAGATAAACTTCTGCAAGATGAAGTTCTCAACATTCGTGCAAGTTGTTGCTTATGAACGTAACATTTAAATGTTACTTGCATTTTATCGGTATCTCTCGTCAATAATTTTTCTTTTCGTAGAATATAAAATATTAAAGACAGTAAATTATATATATAAATATATATATATATATATGTATATTTATATATGTATATTTATATATGTATATATATATATGTATATATATATATATATATGTATATATATATATATATATATATATATATGTATATATATATATATATAAAATATATGTAATCAATATTTATGACAGGGAGTACTTGGTGGAATTTAATTTTAATATCTACTATAATAATAGCCATTGTGTGTGTGTGTGTATGTATGTTTCATTTTTCCGTTCTGTATAGAATATCTTAAAAGATACAACGCTGATTTTTTGCACATAAGTTAAGTAAATTTTTCTGCAGCTATGTGCCGAATTTCAAGACGATAGGATAATATTTTTATTCATAAACTATAAAATATGCTTTAGCGAGTTTCAATATGTACGAGTTATATGATTCTGTTGTTCACCGCGAGATTTTCAAATTTAGAACTTTTACAAAAAAATAAATTTCCAGTTTGTCAGTTTGACACAAGTGCCATCTCTATTTTTTTTTATCGAAATTGCATTAGAAATTATTAACCACATCATTAAGGCAGTTGCTCCCAGCCATTTAATTGCCTCTGGTGTCCAACCGGACACCACAGTCTGGAGTGGAAAAGGACTGTTTTACCTGGCGAAATCGTGTCATTTAATTAATTTAATTGTCACTTTATTTTTCTATATCGAAATTTGATTTTTTTACACAGTATTGAAAAAACTATAAATTATATTTATCTAATTTGTATTATTTAATTAACGTCCATTTTTAGGGTAAAATAAAATCTTAAAGATGTTGAAAAATTGGATAAAATGACGACTTTTCAAAACCAAAGTTTGTTAATGATTTTTTTTTTTAATTTTAAAATTAATAAGACGCACATGGTTTATATTTAATCTTTTAATTCCAATTGAAAAAAAGACTTTTAAATGTTTAGGATTCTTGGAAAATGTACCAGACGAATCTCCGAATTCCTACATTTTAATCGGAAAAACACATATTTATCATATTAATAGTATATTTATAAGAAATAAAAATATATTGTGTTCAGAAGAAGGGATGTACCAAACTTTTTACATTTAAATCTTATTGATTGGTGCAGTCGATTTTTCGCAAAACGGACTAGAAAATGATCAAAAAAAACTCGATTATGGGACCTAGACCCTTAATAACTCAAAATAACACCGTCTACGCACAGAAAACGTAATTCAACAAGAATTTCACAATTGAATGTGATAAAGACTGCATCAAATAAAGAACAGTGCAGTGAAAAGTGATGCGTTGTTTGTGACACGAAATGTGACATAAATGTCAAGCAATGAGTTGGAAGGAAAACATGATCAGCAAGACAAAAAGAAACTGATGCACAGCGAACGCTGCGTTTGTCTTCGGATTAATTAGTGTGACCTGTCGATTCTGCAATGCTTTACATTATCAAGCAGAAAACCCATCAGATGGAAAGTTCAACGATTACTGTCACAAAAGTAAAGTGAAACTACCAGCAAGGCCTATTTCCCCAGTATATTTAAAGGATATTTATAATGGAAATTTCAAGAGAAAAATAAGATCATACGATAACAGTATGTCTTTTGCATCAATGGGAGCTAAATTAACAGTGGGCCACTCTGCTTCAAAGTTCAAGGCCAAGTATATCACAGAACTTCATCCAACTGATGGTACAAAATGAAAGCAATTATTCATCTTATTATGTTCAAACACCATTGCATCGTTCATCGAATGCGCGTCATTCTATGACGGGCTACATTTCTAGTTTAAAATAAAATACTTGGGTGATTTTTCAATATGTTAATTTTTATTGGTGACCGGTTTCACCAACCTTTCAAGTTGGTATTATCAAACTGAGCCGGTCACCAATAAAAATTAATCTGTGGAAAAATCACTCAACTAACTCACTACAGTATGTATGTATGTATACTTATATACTTTTAAAACAGTATAAGGCATACCTATATACTGTAATATCATATATTACAGTAAAACCTCAATATAATGGACCAATTGGGGGAAGGAGGTGTCCGTTATATCCGAAGTCCGTTAAATAAAGGTCCGTTGTATAGAGGTTTTACTGTATAAACACTATTTTTGTAACAAGTACTTCATATTTAACCAATAGTAGCAAGCATTATAAAGAACTACACGTTAATGTCTTAATCAGCAGCCCTAATTAAAAATAATATACATAAAATTTTCGAAAAAAAAAAAATTGTTTTTAAATTAATTAGTCATTTAAAGAGAGGGAGCTGTTAACTTTTGGACAGTCGAAAATTGTTAATTTTTATCTACGTAGTCACAGTTGAAGTACTTAAATTAATTCTACCAATACCTGATAGACATAACTAACCTAACCTAAATTCTCGCATAAGTAACTAATATTATATTTTTCGCTAGTAATTAAAAATTTTAGAATCATTTTTTTAAATAAGTAGCTGGTTACGTCACTATCACTGCTGTAGAGACTAATGATACTTTTTGGTGGGTTGATTTTTGCTTGACAAACTAGTCTTGATTTTAAAGGCAAATTAAATTAGGAAATTCAATATTTTTGACAGAGAGTACTTGGTGGAATTCTATTTTAATATTTTTGAATAAAATACTTGAGTGATTTTCCACATGTTCGTTTTTATTAGTGATAGCAAAATGCAGTTCATCAAGTGCTATGACCACAAATAAAAACGAACATGTGGAAAATCACTCAAGTATTTTATTCAAAAATATTTAAATTAAATTAAAAAAATAATTTAAAACGTACCTTGACTGTTGTGGCTCAAAGCATTGACAGATGCCCTGCTATCATTTAATACTTCAGCTTCCAAAAGTGGCTCCTGTAGAAGATTTTAAATGAATATATAAGAAGCTTTTTAACACAAAAATAAAGAAATGAAAAAAAAATTGTACCTTACTTGAACTATGGTAATTCTTCGAACATTTCTTGTAATTGTCGTAGGTAAATCTTGGTAGTTTGTCAGCATATTATGTGGAATTATACTGTGGTCTAAAAATCATTGAATAAATAATAGAAGAATGAAAACTTAAATAATTCAAATTTAAATCATATAATGTAATTTATACCAAGTTTATTTTGAAGTTTGATCAAGTCTGCCACGCTTTGCCTATATTTTCGACCTTTAGCTACCGAGAGCTGGGGATTATATTCATTTGGAAGACCTTGGTCAACATTATTCAAACTATTCAACTGTTTGATAATATTTAGAGACCTTTCCCATCTCTTCCCTGGTAGAAGAACAGAGCGCCTGCCTTTTGTGGTACTTTTGAATGAATTTTCGTGAACTTGAGTATCAACATCTTCAATTTGTGATTTATGAAGATCATTCTGTACTACTGTTGAATTAATACTGTGTTGGATTGTAGAATCTTTAAGATTTAGAACATGTTTAAAGTTTTCCGACAAATTGAATGCTTCTTGACCATACCATATACAATCACTGCCATCTACATACACTTTTTTTTTCCGTTGAGAGACATACGTATGAACTGTTTCTAGTTGAAATTTTCTTGAAATATTATCATCATAAGTAGGTGAATGAACGGTTGACATTGTTTTAAATGAAATGTTTTCAAATAATTTATTTTCAATTTGTAATTCTGCATCTATTGATTCTGAACAATTGTCTGAATCTGTACAGGGTTTTGCAACCATGTTATGCATCATAGCAGGTGATGAAACTTTAGCAATATCATTGAATATATTGGATTTTATAGAACCTTGTTTTACTTCGTCAGATGTGTTTGACCTGTCTGCAAAACATGAATCACTAGAGTCATAGTTACATTTATTATTGTTTACTGGAGTGTTTCTATTTTTTCTAAGCGATACTTTGACACGCTCGCCAGATGATCTACAATCGGAGTTATCATCACTTTGTTTTCCATCAAAGGAGATGGCATCTTTTTCAGTCAGTGAATGAAAATTGGATTTTTTTGTATTATCAGCTAGAGGCATATTCTTAAGTTTATTAATTTTGGATGCAGTCTTAATTTTACAGGATGACTTATTCTTCCATAGTTTATTTCTTTTACGTAGTGAATATTTAGGAAGTTCAAATATATTTCTTACTTCATCGAGATTATCACATGAATACCTAATTGAATTATTTAATACCTTTTTATATAGAGTAGTTTTTGGTGGACAATTAAGATATTTGTGTCCAGCATTGATTTTATAAGAACAACCTTTCCACGAACTGTTAGAATGCTCTTTGTCATGTGGATTCAGATTTTCATTTCTAACATTTGCGAGTTGACCTTCAGAGCCTTTAGTTATCGTTTCAGATTCAAGGTTTTGACCGATTGAGGTTTTTCCTTCAGTCAAATTCTTATTTATTTTATCATCTTTGTCCAACAATTTATATTCATGACCAGATTCCACATCTTCAAAGCTCGAATTGAATATGTCTGGACTACACTGACCTCTGTTGTCTTTAACACGACTGCTCAGAGCAGGTAGTGAGGCTGGTACTGAGTTCAGATTTGAAAAACCAAGAAAGTCAGATTCGTCAGAACTCTCGGTATTAAGAAAAAAATGGTCTGTCTCTTTACATCGATAATTTAATGATGTGAGTGGTCTTGTGTCTTTTGAATGAGACTTACCTTTAGAACTTTTTAGATAATCATGGCTTAAATTATGTCTATTGTTATTTCTAGGTATGCTGGTAAAGGGGTTATTTGATAAGTCTTCAAGTGGAAAATTTTCTTTCATAGCTTTAGACATATGTTGTCTGTCACAATTCCCACTTTCTATTTCTGTAGATTTATGAGAAAGACTTAATGTTTCCGATAAATTAAAATGTGAACGACTTAAAAAACTAAATTTGGAGTAAGGAGTGCTTGAAATAAGAGCAACTTTTTCATTTGTTAATGGAGTCAATACACTATTACTAATTATTGGTGGATCATGTGAATCTGACATACTTTTATTGTTGTTTTTATATTTTTCTATAAATGAAATTGAATTGTAGGAATTTGAAGAATCAAAATGTTTTATATTTTCATTGTCCCGCAGGGCGTGCAAATGTATGCTTGTGTCTGAATGACTTGGATTAACGTTGACTACGACAAGTTCATGATTTATTATATCAAAAGATTTTTCTTTATTAGATGATGGAGAAAATAATCCACATTTCTTTCTCATTTTGTAGCTAATTTTTTTTTTTTTAACTGGATTTGTTTTTATTTCTGTAAAAAAATTGATATTTGAATAATATTGAAGAATGAATAATTATTGAAAATATTCCGATTACATTTCTAAAAATCTTACTCTGAGTTTTCGGTTTGTTTAATGTTTCTTCTTTGTTTGGTGAATATGAAGAACTATCCGTTGATAAATTAATTCTTGGATCAAGACATTGAAATACATCATTTGTTTCTCCAGTGAGAAGCTTGTTGAACGCACAATCTGAATCTTTTCTATAAAGCAAACATTTTAGGAATTATTAAGTTTATAAAATATACTGGATACCTATCATAAAGCCACTTTGATGTTATACTACAAAAATAATAGTTTGTGTCTACTTACATGCTCTGTTTCAATTGATCAAACGGATTTATGGAATTGTGTTTGACATGTAGAGATCTATCAGAACTGTTGTCAGAAGATGAATAAGAATGAATTTTGATTTCTGGAGGTTTGACAACTGCCTCCCCTTTTGAGTATATATTTTTATTTTTAACAATCGGCTTTTTTGCTGCCGTGAATTTGGTATTTGCAGAAAATAAAGACGGAATATTCTTTTTATACTGTTTTATATTAGATACCGATAAGGCATCAAATAATGTGCTACTATTTGGGGCAGTACGTAATATTTCTTTCCGGTGTAGTATGCTTGAAATCTTTTTATTACCATAAGTTCTCTTTCGCTCCCCGAACATTTTGAAGTTCTAAATTAATACAATTTACTCACAATTATACAACGCATAGAAAGTTTGAAAATAAGTTCATTCCATTTAGCTAACGCCATACTTCACCTCTTAGCCTTGTGTTTCAAAATATTTTTGAGCGACCGACAGTTCGTTAGTAACCATAGTCACGATGATTAAATTTATGCAAAGTAAACCAATTCTATTTCTGGCTATGTAGATTTAAATAAAATATTTTTGAAAAGAGAGCTAAAATATTCGCACAGCCTTATCAAAAAAATTGTTTTAACGCTATTCTTAAAATACACGTTGTTCTGTAGTGCTAAAAAAAAACTAACTAATTTCAATGCAATTCTGGCAGTTATTATGGGTTGAATTTTTTTGTATTACAAAACATTTAAAAAGTTACTACTATTACAAAATTTAAATTTAAATTGCAAAAAGATATCAACACTAAGAAAATTAAATGGCGATTTTTTTATAAGGGTTAAACCCTGTGCAAAAAAACTAAACGAAAACCAACATTTTCAATGATGAAGCTGTATTACAATATTTGCAAAGTTTTGAATGTTCACTAGTTAGACTGTGAAATTATTTCAACAGAGCTTTATCCATAAAAGTGTGTTTAAAATTCTATTATCCGATTGTTCACGATTTTTTGCGCGAAGAATTCGATTAATAAAAACAGAATATTGATATTTTCACTTCACTTTTAACGCTGTTTTAAAAATTAGATTTTTTTAAAATATTTATTTATTAAATTATTAGATTTTTTGGAATACCATTGTTGAATTGGTTAACTTTTTGTCGTAGCCTTATCTTCAGTTTAATTTAGCTCGAAAAGGCTATGGAGTATTTCTTCATTATGCTTCTCTGTTGTCCGTGCTACGCCATTAAGTACCAACCCAAAAGTGACAACCTTATGTCAAATATTTATCATCGCATATTTTGTTGTTTTTCATTTATTTTGTTCCGTTCTTATCAGGTAAATATTTAAACAATCAAATATAAATGTAATATTATTACAAATTCAACCTTTGCTAATTTGTATCGATAGAAAAAACTCTAAAATAACATCTTCTAGCAGAGAATTTTCGCACATCTGATTATTGACTTTTTTGTATCATGGTGATTATATATTCCTCTATAAGTTTGTTTTTATTTTTTTTTCAGGTTGAACTTAATAATCTTGTTATGTCATAGAGATATCATTATAATGGAGGATTCGATTTCAGGTCGGTTACTTTGAAATTTATATATGAAATTATTATTATAAAATTAAAGTTACCACTATTTAGATAGTATTGTATACTTCTGTTCATTGATTTAAGTAATATTCCATAATAATATTATGGCAAAATATTGAGTATTGTGTTGATTAGTTTCTCGACCGGCCGGGTTATTGGGAGTAGCGGGGAGTGTGGCAAGTTCATCTGCTCTGACTTTGACTCCAGGCCGCACTCGCAACATTGTTCAAGACATGGAGGCACTGCGCCTATCCAGACAGGATAATCCCTTTTTACAGGCATGCTATATTTTATTAACTTGATACAGTACAAACTTTAGGGTGGTTTTGACCACCTTTTGGTTTCTTTCCATAATTCAGTTTTTTTTTGTATATGTGTTTTTACAATAGAATTGTGTGACATATTATTTTTTTATAGTCACTGTAAATTAATTTTCATTATATCATTTATTAAAAATGGACCAAATCCACACTAATGTACCCTGCAAAGAGATGTGACCAAAAAAATGATTATGTCATCATAATTGTACCTTGTATATTATATATATATATATATATATATATATATATAATATTTGATAATCTGTGTTGTAATCAATACAGGCAATTGATAAAAGTAAAGTGAAACCACTATTATCACTAATATCCTTTTTTGGAAACATGACTTTGAAAGGCAAAATCCAAGCTCTAATCACCCTGAAATTTTAATTATAGTAAATATGCAGGTTCAGGTAGTTATTGTATATCGTGACAGTGATTATTGTGTGTTAAACTGAATCCTTGTATCTGTCTGTATCGGACATCTGATTTCACTACTGGGGTCACTTAATCTCTCTTTCTCAGAAAATACCAAAAGTATTGGATTCAAAACGTCGGAAACAAACGAAAGTTAAACATTTTTTAAAAATTAGTACCTCAAACGATAAATACAACAAAAAAATTATTAATTAATTTTTAAAAAAATTAAACAAAGTTGTTTTTGGCATAGCATAAAATTTCCACAGATGTAATGATGGCAAATAAATTATGTTATTTCAATATTTATATCTATGTTATGGATTAGTCAATCAAGATGCGTATTTATTACCCATTACGGGCTTATTATATTTACTAATATGATTAGGCACATTAGTTCATATATAGAAGATGATTTAAAGAAACTCTCAGAAAAATATCATCGTGATTTGTGTGGGATCCCACACAAATCACGATGATATTTTTCTGAGAGTTTCTTTAAATCATCTTCTATATATGAACTAATGTGCCTAATCATATTAGTAAATTTCAATATTTTTTAAAATTTATAAATGTTCATTTTGATATTTGTAAATAAATTATATTTTTGTTATTTTTTCCACGTTTTATTTTTATTGTTAAATATTCTTCAAAATATTCTTGAAATATCCTATCTTGTACTTATTATTTGTTCACTTTGGTTTTTAGCAAGTGATGGCCAGTAGAGAAAGTTTGATTGAAAGTACCTTGGAGGAATGTGAATCCGACGATGCTATCTTGATGGCACAGGTATTTCAATTAATTTTTGTTTTTTGCGAATGAAATATGTAGCATAAAGATGAGAGTCGGTGTTGTGTTATTTTTAGTGTGAATATTTCAATTTTTTTTTCGCAATCTTCATGTTTGACATAAATTATTGTGATGAATTATTTTTTAGGAGTTCTGCAATACTTCCATTGATCTATTAGCTGAAGATCCAATGACTCTAAAAGAAGTACACGATCACATGATTAGATCTCCACCTCCCATTTCTTGTTGGCCCCAAGGTATTGATTAGTTTTTGTATTTTTAATCATAAATTCTTCATTACCATATCTACTTACAATATTAAAATATAGAATAACCAAACATGCAAGTATGTCATCGCATCATCACTCCTATCGTTAGATTTGTCAGATAAAACTTCACAAATTGGCTTATAAAAAAAAAGCTGCTTTTGTTGGAATATATTATTTGTGTGGTTTTAATTCCTTTAATCAATAAGTAAACTTATTAATTTTGTTTTGGTACTAACAGTATTTATAAGTTAAAACTGAATAATGAAAAGAAACACCCATTATAACCATTTTTTTCCAAATCAATAATACTTTACAGTAAATAACTTATTTTAGCATTGTAACTATCTACATGTATTATGTTTATACTGGTGTCACTCATTACTGAAACTACGAGACAGTTTCCATATTTCAATAGGTGTGGATGGGATGGTCGATAAGCTGTGTTTGTGGTGTGCAGCTTCATAGGTTGCGGCTTAACCGTAGCCATGGTTTGCCGTGTTTGGTGATAATGTTTAACATGAGTTTTGTGGTGTACCTCTAATGCAGATGCTCTATCTCCGAGAGCGTCGAGCGCCTTTGACTTTACGGGAAGCTCCACCCATTCTATTTCCTACAGTGCTCTCTCATATAACAACCCAGAACATGGAAAGGTTACTAATGTTTCTTCTAATTTTATTTTAGTATCTGTTTTTCTTTTATTCTTGTGGTTTTGTTTTATAGTATTTTAGAAATAATTTATACTTGAGACACTTTTAAAACTTGATGCTAAAAATGTAATTTTATAATTTATACTTGTATGTACTATATATATAGTAAGTATTTTGAATTTGTGTCAGTCCTCTTATGATTTATCATTTTTGGTTACGTATCTAAAAATACAACATTTTAATGAAAATAAATATGAGATTTTTTTACAAAAATCATTTCAAAAATTATATAAAATGTTTTATTTTAAATTTATTTTCTATTATTCCTTGTAAAAAAATACATACCTATTTATGTTTTTATTTGTAATTATATAATATATTTGATTTTTGTTTTGGTTCCTATATACATTTAGTAACAGCTTATTTTGTAAATGTTTGATTCATCTAGCATTTTAAATTACTTACAACCAGGCAGTGTAACTGCTAAAAAAAATTGTATAATTCTGCACGATTCATTATAATTATAATTTACTTTTCCAAATATTTTTTAGTAATCTTTAACAGTGACTTAATAAACTATAATTTAAACACATAATTGCTCACGTAATATGTTAATGGTAAAACTGCTAATATCTATATTTCTAGGATTTTATGGGGTCATCTTTGATGTTACGTAAATCACCATTGAGAGTGACTGCTAAATTGCACAATACAAGTGAAGATTCTTATTTACACGGTCAGTTTGATATTTTTTGTTCCTTGTCAATAAAAATTATTCTGTTCCTCACTATTAATATCAACTTTATGTTTATTATATATAACAGGAGATTTTAGAACTAATGTAAGGAACAATAATAATCCTATGAGAATTAGGTCTTCCTCTCGACCCATTTCTCCCAAGTCTCGCGACCCCAACACGATGAGGCCGCTCTCCTTGCCAGGTTTGTTGCATCATATTAATAAGTAGATATTTTTATTAGCTCCTTAAATTTATTATTTGTAAATAATTTTTTTTTACACAATTTCACATTTACGTGGGTTTTAAAAAAATAAAATTAATTCTGCGGTAATTTTTTTAATTCAATTTTATTCAGAATTTAATTTATTTTTAAGGAGCCAACTTCCTAGCCTGTATAAAGTTCAGGGTTGCGGATACATGCTTAACGAAACAAATGATCATGACAGTTATTCTGATAAAGAGAAGTCTGAACCGGTTGCGTTCACAGCAAAAGTCATCTGTTTTTAAATGTTTCAGGAGAGACACATTTGAAAAACGCTTTGGGAAGATCGGGTCGACAGTCGGCCCAACACAACGAGCGTTTCTCCATTTTGCACCATCCCGTGCCCATTCGCAGAGCCGGTGGAAACAAGAACTCTGTCGCCGAGGACAGCGTCCATCTCGTCCAGGACAATGATAAATAGTCACTTGCTAATGCTCTTTTTGGAAAGTTACCCATCCTGTGCTTAAATTTTTTGGATAAATATTGTACAGGTGCGAATACCGATTTTTACATCGCAAACTTCTTGTAAATGCCCCCCCAGGCCTATTGAGTGTTGTCCTAATGGCTTAATGTATGCAGAAGGCTCTCTTTTTGATGCCAGGTCACGTCCGTTTTTGGAAAAGCGGATCCGCATTGATGCGCTGTTTCAATTATTTCTTAGTGTATTTATAATTTATTGATATTTTGCAGCATTTATTACCCTTGTTTTACGATTTGTATAAATGGTTAAATTAATGTTTAATCACTGTTTGACGTAAGTGCAGTAATAATGCACTAACTAGTTGAACATTGTGGACCAAGATAAAAATTTGTACATAAATATGCATATAGTTGAATTGTGTTTTAAACAGAATCTTTTGGGCTCACGGTGTTGCAGAAGAAATTTTATTTTCATTTTTCATTTATATGAAAAACGCATCTAATACTGTTATGAGATTTGTATTTTTTTTTACTATTGCCTATTAATTTTTAAAAATATATATTTTTATGTCCTCACATGAAGTATGAATTAACTATTGAGTGGGAATATTTTCCGTTAAAGGTATATAAAATATACAGTAGGTGAAAATTTTAATCTATAAATATGTAAAATGTAATTTAGATTATTTTATAAAACTACCGAGTAATCATTGAATCACGGTGTAGGTTTTTTTTGTTGTTTAAATATGGTTCAAGTTTAGATACATAGTTTTGTTTTGTGGAAAGTAGATACTTTTGGAAGTAGTACAACAATTTAAAGTAATTTATTAGTTTGTTGCAACTTAATAAATACTCAAGCACGGGTTCTCTCGTGGGTATAAAGAGTGCATAACATATAATAGAGGTTATTAGTTATGCTTGTGTAAAACTTTAGAGACTCATCTATTACATCCTTAAATACTTACTTTAAGTCACATCACAGGCAACGAGAGCGGACGAGCCCAACAATTTATCCGTGAACAGAAAATGCCATCTAGATAAATTTTGTTATCTATTTTTAAATTTTACAATAATTTTTATTAAATAATAGAATGTCAAGTTGACTTTAGGCATTACAAATACTTACCAAAGGTCTCCGCCATAGTCTAGGTTTGAATGCAGTTGAAAATTAGAATGACATATTTGCTTTCCCATTTTTGTGTTTTTAATGTAATAATTTTTGGTGTAAATGCAGGGTAGAAATTTGGATGTTTTTACCACATAATCATTTTGATGGATAAATTTAACATAATTTATTATCTTATAAAATTAAGAAAAGCTTAGTGATTATGAGAGCCTCTGCTATAGTAGGGTCAATAAGTTATTTAGAATTTAATTAAAACGAATAGGATTCAAAAAGATTGACATTTTAGAGAATAGATTTAAACACAGTCATAGGTTAATTTCACCATTCGTGGCTTAGTCAAACAAACAAACCTTTATGTAAATCTTAAAATTTACTTTGATTATTTTAAGTAGTCATTACACAAAAATTAATGGTAAAATTACTGATATTTTTTAAATAAAAATTATTTTTTGACAAGTTTCGTCAACTTATCCTGTTGGTATTTTCAAACGAAATTCACACATTGTTTGAAAAGACCAACAGGATTAGTAGGTGAAACTAGTCACAATAAAAATAAAAATGTGTTTAAAATCACAAACAAATTTTATTTAAAAAATATTGAAATGGAATTTATATTACTTTCTGTCAAAAATATTGAATAGGCTAAAATTGCTACTACTAAAATAGTCTGCTGCTTTTCATTAAAATTATTTAATATTGCTATTAAGAAAAAGAATTGCTTTTTGTATTTATTACAGAGTAAACCTCACCTATGCCTATATCTGTTGAAATATATGATAAAGGTTAATTTTTATTACAAAGATAGCTTCAAACATTAGCATTTTAATTATTATGTATTATCACAGCTTATAAATACAAAGTATTTGTTATAACACTCATTTCTGATATAACTGTCACTGTTGGACAAATCTGGATTAGCAATATTTCATTGAACGCAGATTTGAAATTTTTAAGATTTATTTACTCTAAATAGTCAGCGAATAATATTTGTAGCATTTGCTTCACCTTTAATACGAGGCTTGTCCGTAAAATAAGTTCCACGAATTTTTTTCACATCAAAAAACTGGTTTATTTGCAAAGAAAAGTACATTTTTGGAAAGTTCAGACTTTATTTTATTTTTCTACATAATCGCCGTTGCGTTCTATGCACTTCTGCATTCGAGGCACCCACTTCTTCAAACCAAAGTCATAGAACTCTGCCGCCTGTCCGTGTAGAAAACCAACAACCGCGTTTTGCACCTCTTCACCTGTCTGGAATTGGGTTCCGCCAAGGTTTTTCTTCAACTCGGGGAAGAGATGGAAGTCACTTGGTGCTAAGTCTGGGCTGTAGGGTGGGTGAGACACCATTTCCCATCCAAATCCTTCGATGAGGGCTGCGGTTCGATTGGCGGTGTGCGGTCGGGCGTTGTCATGGTGAAAACGCACTCCTTTTGTCAACATTCCTTTTCTCTTGTTCTGAATTGCACGTCTAAGCTTTTTCAAGGTCTCACAGTACCGGTCAGCATTGATTGTTGTCCCGCGAGGCATAAACTCGCACAACAATACGCCCTTTCGATCCCAAAAAACGCTAGCCATGATTTTCCCGGCAGACAGGATTTGTTTGAACTTCTTTGCTCTTGGCGAAGAAGGGTGCTTCCACTGCTTCGATTGCACCTTTGTTTCCGGTGTGGTGTAGTGTACCCAGGTCTCGTCACCAGTAACAATAGAGTTCAGAAATTCCTCTTCGGTTGTTCCGTGAAAAGCGAGAAATTCTTGGGCCGCTTCAACCCGCTGCCGCTGGTGGTCGGCAGTGAGCATTTTTGGTACCCATCTTGCGCAGACTTTTGAATAGCCTAAATGTTCAGTCAAAATCTTGTCAATTGTGGTTTTGCTTACCTCCGGAATCTTTTCGCACAGCTCCTGAACTGTAACCCGTCGCATTGCCGCTTCGACTTTGGCAATTGTTTCGTCGGAAACCGATGGCCGCCCTGCACGGGCTTCGTCGTGGACGTCTGTTCGGCCGTTTTTAAAGTCCCTGACCCATCTGCGCACCATCCCGGAGCTCATACACTCTTCTCCATACACTTGACAAAGTTCTTCGTGAATTTCCTTCGCCGATTTCTTCTTAGCGGCCAGGAAACGAATAACAGACCGCAACTCGCAGCTGGCGGGAGACGCAAGGGGAAGCTCCATCGCTGACGGCTGCTGAGCCAAGACTAAACGTCGCAGCGACGCTGGCTTGGTGAGGGATTTTATGGAATCAGTTGAACTTTCCAAAAATGTACTTTTCTTTGCAAATAAACCAGTTTTTTGATGTGAAAAAAATTCGTGGAACTTATTTTACGGACAAGCCTCGTATATTCGCCATGATAATCAACCATTATGGACTACACCTCTCACCGTCAGACAGTGTTGTTGTTAATACATTATAAGTAAGTAATAGAGAGCGGCTCTATGCAAAACGATTGACCATCGTAATAGATCTAGAGGTAGATAAAATGAAAAGTGATTTTATATGTTACTTTCATATTATCTTGAACAACAATTGTGCCCATAAAAATGAGTATACTTTATGTTTAATTTGTAATCCTGTGTAGTTTATAATATGTAAATTTTCTTGCGATAGAAGTGGCGGTCGATTGTTTTCCACCTCAGGTTTGTTGTTCATAAGCAAAAAATAATGTTGAAATTACCTCATAATAATGTAGCTACGTAATATTGTGACAAAATTTAAATGCACTGTCCACGCTACGTAGACAGAAAACATTTATTTCAAAGACATTAGTCTCAGATTCAATCCCCTTTTGGTAGTTTAGAGAATGAATACTGTATGTATTCCATTATGTATTGTGTAGTCTTCAATTTCGTATTACAATCATTGCATTTTTATTATTGTGTTCAAAAAGGTTGTCTAGTTTGGAAATATTTAGTTTAGTTTGCTAAATGAAATTGCACGTATAGTTTTGTATCAAAAATACCTGTATTTTTTTTAACAATGATTTTACAAATATCTGAATTCCTTATATGTGATATTCTTAACATGTTATGATAATTACTAAATACCTCACAGTCGCTGCAGTAGCAAATATGATATATTTAAAAAATATTTATGCTAAATATTGATTACAGTAAATAATGATTCAGTTTGGTGCGGCTGCAAAAAATATTTTTCTTTTGATAAATTTGCAGCTAAATTGCTTAACTTATTCCTAATAATCACTTTCTATTATTCTCCAGCAAGCGGCCACACGTCACAGTATGGTAATAGTGTTTTGTGGTTGAAATCAATATTACCTAGAAGTGTATATGTATATATAAAATTATAAATAATATATCTAATGCACTTTCATTTGTTAATTAACAATTATATTTTTTCTATCATTTATTTCTAAATTCTGTTTTAAAATGTTTAAGCAATTTAGTCATTTTATTGTGTATGAATGGCAATCATTGTACCTGTATTATAAGAATAACTGACATTTTATCGAAGAACTAAACATTAATATTAGAATGAAATTAAAGAACTCTTTTAGGGTTGGTATAACAAATATTTAAAAATTACTAAAATTTTCAAAACTTTGTCTTGTAAAAAAACAATTTCAATTTCTATTGAAAAATGTGATGAAATCCTGGTCATGTTTTATTTTCTTTTAAAATTCCCTTTCCACACTTTCACTGGGAATCGGTCATCAATCGTGACACAATTTACATGTGACCACTTGTCAGAGCTTGATCTTGTTGCTGGCAAATCGAGTGGATGAGTCTCGGTTGAAGGTCGGTTCTCTTAACTGACAAATGGATACATCATTTGCTATGCACAAATAATACTAGATTGTTAAATTCGCTATCCTTGAATGAAATATAATTGATCAGCCAATAGCTCGCTCTATGCAGATTTGAATATTAATAATATTCTGTAAATTTAGTTGTGTTTATTTCTGAGCCTGCGCGCTTGGGTTCCACCTTTGTGACTATGCAAGTGCAGCTCAGGGCGCTGAGTGGTGCCAAACATATAATTGCTCGCTTCAAGATATTGATTTTCAAGGCTGTTTCCCGATTTTGCAAATATATATTTTTTTGAATATTTAATTTAAGATAAATTGACAGTGATGTCACAAATTTAGACCTAGTCAAATTTGCTTTTATAATATTCACGTTGGTACTTGATAGCAATATATTAATTTAATAATATGTTGATTGGAAAATATTTCTTTTGTAATTTTTTCTCCATTAATTCTGTAAACATTCTGCTTATATTGATACAATCATTGTGAAATAAATTTTTGTGAATTGTCTTTCTCTTCATTATTTTTTTAATATCTCCATGGTAAAAAAGAAACACTCATAATAGTACACAAATTTATTTTTCATAGAATCGAAAAAATAAGAACAAAACAATGCAATATGAACAGTTACAAGTATATGTACAATAAGTTCTCAAACATCCACTGAATTACACCATTCAAATACTAGCATGGACATCAGCCCCCCCGCTGCGCGCATTCCGTTTTTGGGTCGTAGC
Organism: Atopsyche davidsoni; assembly: GCA_022113835.1. NCBI lineage: Eukaryota > Metazoa > Arthropoda > Insecta > Trichoptera > Hydrobiosidae > Atopsyche > Atopsyche davidsoni. The sequence continues at coordinate 14,465,047 of JAILWY010000005.1, read as the reverse complement.
AATGGCAGAGAAATTATAAATTTGAGAATGCGACCGGCGGAGACGACATCCGGCCACCAGCCGATGGACAGAAGTATCTGCGGCAGTCCGGGCGGGAAGCCTCGCTAAACATACAGGCGGTAGATGATTCAAAAACGTTTACATCACATACCTATCTAGTGCCTATATGCGATTATTTTTGTATTTATCCTCGTTTATTTTATCATTCATTACTTATAATAATCTGTAATCATAACTGGAAATATCTAACAAGACATCTAAAAATAACACCCACAAATTGTGATTTTTTATACATTGATAATTCTAAAAGATGTGGTGATTTTACAATACTGTCAAATTCATATTGCGGGTTTGGTAAATAAAAGTTTTCCATGAGATAGGAATGTATGCACACTTCTGGGGACTGACAAGCTAGGGACAACTGCTATGGGCTGTGAAATAATGGATCATCTTCATACTTGTGGTACATTTATTTATCTATCTGCTTTATCATCGGCGTCAATATGAAATGATCAAATTAGTTTATGTTATCATTTACCTCTTGTTAGCAAGAGGTAAATGATAACATTTGTTGCGGTAGTAAAATAAAAAAATATTTAATTAGTTTATTGAAATAAAATAATTTTACAGTGAATATTTTTAATGATATTTTAACTAATAACTTAAAAATCATAAAATTTCCCTAATGTAAATTGCAGAGTCCTCTCTAAGTACGGCTCACAATAAAACAATATTGTTGACTATCTACTCGGAGTAATCGCCGTTTTAGTAATTATTGTTTTACAACATTGAAATAACAATGCTCTGATAAAAACAAAATGTAATGTACACGAACACGAAAATGTCACCAAATCTGATTTTGATTCCTTTAATTTGACCAGATTGGCTATCTATGGGAATACTTTTTAAAAATAACTATCGACAGTCCAGTCAGTGAAAGTTGATTGGCAAAGAAATAAGTGGATGCAGAATGAGCCAGGAGTGAGAAAAGGAACCATTGTGTCCTCTTCCCTCGCATATCACTTGTTTTGTTTTTATTTTAACACGTATAATATAAATCTTTAACCCTCGTTACATGGTGGGCTGCTCGCTCTGGGGCAGTAGATGTCTCAGTCCCCGCTTGTATTTATCATCAATACAAAATCTCCATTCTATATTATAATATTATGAGACAGGTGTTTGGAAATTATTTTTTTATAATAAAAGATCTTACAAATGATAAGCATTCTTTTGGGATAAAATAAAATAATAATTATATGTTAATACATAAGTAAAGCGGGTAGGGCGGTCTGCGAGAATGCAAACCTGCCGGTGAACGAGTGTTGTGGTGAATTTAAAAATCAATATTTAAATTATTTTCTAATATTAGCATTGACATCTTTCTTAACCTAACTCTTAGACAACGTTCAACAAACATTCAACACATCTCCGTCTCTGTCATAATTTTAAAATTACATAATTATTATTATTACTTTTCACCCACCAACAATAGTACCACCCCTAAGGCCTGGCAGCTAACAGATGCAAACCGAATACACTGGCTGTTCTAGTACTGGACACGAGCACCTCTGCGGGGACTCCCGATCTACGATTTCACGTTGTAACTCACATTGTCACGGACAGACACTCCACAAGTTACAAAGAATTATAAATTTCCATTTAACCATAACACCTCTAGAAAATGATACCTTTTCAATGGTATAACATAGTATAATATTGAAATATATAACAATAAATGTAGACATCAATTTATCTGAAATTTGTACAAACTTTACAAGATACCATCAGCAACTTTTTTTTTTTACAAGTTTTTGTATTTTTTTCATAAAAAATTTAATTATCTAAAATATTTTACGGAACAATCCTGACACATTCCGTAATTCAAAAGACGGTGATAATGGACTATCTCGTAAAGTTTAGATAAATTCAGCTTTTATGGAGTCAACAAAGGGATAATGCATCAGATTCTTACAATATGAGAAGTTTTCACTGACTTGCGACAGGGTTAGACTACCAATAGCCGAGCGGTTTGCACCATTGAAATGTATAAAAAATTAAACAATAGTCCCCATAATAAATATATTATAATATTACACAATCTTGAAATGTATACATACAGGGGCTTATACAGAATTTGTACTCTTTGAATGCTTTACGATGTTTTATAAATTGTTTTGTTTGAATTACAAATATTAATTAATTAAAACTTGGGACAGGATCCCCACGGCGGGTACGGGCCTACTTGAGCAGCTGATGGAGAACTCGGAGCTCACTGTGGTTTTTTACTGCAATGTGTACACTCTGTTCACTGCAACACTTCCACTCTGCTCGCTGCAATACATTCATTCTTCTCACTGCAACACATTCATATTCCTAACTACATCACTTTTACTCTTCTCACTGCAATACTTTCCACGCTGTTACTGCAACTCGACCACTCTGCTTGCGCAGCACTTCCACTCTTCTTACTACATCACATCCACTCTGCTTACTGTATCACATTCGCACTGCTTCAAGTGACACATCCACTCTGTTCACTGCGTGTGGCTACACTCGTATCTTCAAATAATACAGTATTTTTGTAAATTTAAACAGTCTCACAGACATAAAGTAGATTTATGTATATGTCTGCTTACTCCGCTGCACTAGATGCGCCGAGTGGACGCGTCCCGTAACCTCGCCATGTCATGTAAACTTAATACAATCTAACAGACAATTTGTTATTTAAGAGATCTGCCTGTCGTTCCTTACATTAAACTATTACTTTAACAGTAGACAACTGATATTAAACCAATTTATAAAATTACTTCAGTCCCACCTCAAGCTATGGAAGAGGACATAGCTGCCGACTTTGGTGAAACGCTCAGGTTTCGTGTTCCATGGCGGCGGCACTCGGGATATGTGGGCCGGCTTGACGAGATGGTATCAAATTATTGCAATAATTCCTATGAATAAATGGACTTCTGATTTATTAATTAATTTCAATAAAAATTGTGATAAACCATCGACCATTATGACCAGTTTTTTTAAAAATAAAAATATATGATTTATTTTTTATATAATTAATATGTATGTACAATTTACATTTCATTAAATAATTTACACTTGAATATGAATACCGTCGCAGCTCGCGCTGCAGATAAATATGTTGACAATTCTCATTTATAAATGTGCGATTTTAAATAATACAAACATGTTCCTTGTTGTTGACTAGAAGAATAAGAGACAAGTGATGCGGCATGAGCCTCGCAGCCGGTGCGACGCCTCGCTCCCCTCCCCTCCCCCTCTGCCACTTTAGACTATAACATCACAGAGTACAACCCTATCCTTCATAAATCCCTAATTAAAATGAGGATGAGATCACGAGATCGAGAAGGATACTCAATCATTCGTCCCCAAACCGAGCATTAGGTTATTTGCTATCTACAAAATTCCTAACTATTTCTCTAATCTTAACATTACAAGCATCAGAAGGAAAGGAAGGCTAACAGTACAGAGACACGTGAGCGTAGGCGAGATGCTGTGTAATCTGTAAATGCTGTCCTGCTGTCCTCCACACTGGTGTTAACTATTTATATTATTCAATTGTTACTTTGTGTTACGTTACATACAAAAATAGACAAGTAGGTGGTAGACGTTAGCCAAAAATAGTATTAAATAAAAATATAATGATTTTTACAAATGTGTATGAACACAGAGATCTAGGTAAAGCTATATCTATTATGTTATTTTAAGTAAATTTGTAGAACTAACATCGTTATTTACACTTTCACACGTTACAGACTATTCTTTCTTAACTATCCCAGTATTTAGAAACATGAAATTTTATTTTAATAATTGTCAAATGATAACTTTAACACGAGAAGGCTGATCGCCAAACATCAGATGGTTATTTACAAGAGCGATCAACCCCCGATGGACTTACAGGATCTCGGTACTTAGAGATTACACTTGATGGTTGGTTGGCGACCTAGTGGCAGCGGGGAGAGCGCCGGGCGAGTGGCGAGATGAGGCGTCGGCGAGGTCACGGCTCTTATGAGACGGACACGTGAGTATCGGCTGTTTTGAATAGAATCATCTGATGACTACTGAGTGCACACCGGCGCTTATGGATAAATATTTTGTCAAACGTCTTACTTAGTACTAAAACCAGAGTCTTGTAGCTCTCTTAAGACATAAAAGTACACATAATAATGATCTTCGTAAAGTTATGGAAAAAAAAATGTAAGACCGATGAGAATAAAATTGTAAATCTATAGAAAAACTCTACTGCAATATCGATCAACACAGCTGTTACTTGTAATGGCTTCACTCGGTCACTTCATTTGAATTTGAAGAATTCTGTAAAACATGCAATTTCGGTGGAATAAATCATCATTGGGCAAAAATTGTTAACTATAAAGCCTAGCTTTGTTTTTGAACAGATGATGTTTTGAGATGTATCATTTACTTGGTTGAGGATTTATAGGAGTTTATAGTTAAGGCTTTTTGACTGAATACCGACGTAATAATCAAAAAGGTGAAAGTTTGAAAATCCAAAAAACTTATCACCCAAAACAGAGCATAAATGATGTCAATAATTTAAAATGTTCAAAAATCGGTATCATCAGGTTCAGACAAGTGAGTTTCTACACAAGCAGGTCGTTAAGGATTCGTATAAGAGAGACTAAAGAATAGACAAGGGACTGATATATTACAGGGACACTGTTGCTCACATGCGAGGGAGAAATTTTACATTGAAAGCTGGACGCTACTGAAGATATGTCATAATAAAATAAATTACTAAAAAATGTTATTTGGTATATAAACTTCTTTCACAGTATTCTGGAAACTCAACCGACCGGCCACGAAATAGGTCTCATCGATCACTAGAAAAATCAGATATCTCTTGACAAATAGTAATTTAGAAAAGTTGAAGGATCCTACAGATGAAATCGGCAGACAATACTATTTCGGTATCATACAATAAACATTAGATTTTTGAATTGCCTTGAAATCCAAATTACAGTTTTGTAAGGTGATATACGAGTATGAATAGGTAGATGTGCGAAAGTGACCGACGTTTACAACGACGGTACTTCTTCCTTCATTAATTATTGACAACATTGCACAGAAATATGAATCGCTAGGTGATATGTATGCGGTGAATCAGTTACCGGTTACATCATCCTAAACGTATTTATATGTTCACAATCATTTTCATAAAATCTCCTTTCCGACATCAGTTGAGATATACAAATTTCTACACATAATTTCTTCTAGAAAAGATAAGTCCGATTTGAGAGAAAACTAAATAGTGAAAGGGTTATAAAGTTCTCGTTAATATACTGGCTCTGCTCGGTCAGTCGCTTCAAGTTCGGCCGCGGATTGTGATTCTTCTTTGTACGACAGGGCACATCGCTTGCACATCGCTCGCACATCGCTTGCGGATCGCGGCTTCCTTATTCAAACTTTCATATTTTTAAGCTTTTTATTTATTTTACTGTATTTTTATCACCTTCTCGACAATCGTTCAAAAACGATTCGTTTCCTACGCAAGGCGGCTGCACGGCAGCCAATCTGAAACAAAACAATAGAATCAGTCACCAGTACTGACGGGCAAAAGAGAACAAGAAGAGTCAGGGTCGCGGGCTGCGGGCTCACCTAGATGATCTCCATGTGAGCGAGCGAGAGCCGGCTGGCGGACAGCGCCACCCCCGAGTCTCCCGAGCCGCTCTGCACCGAGGAGTGGTCGTCCGTGTCGCTCTGGTTGGACGTGTAGCCGATCACGTCCACTTCATCTGAAAGATCACAAGTTAGCCAAATTAACACAAGTGTCATACTAACTTATACATTATATTATTTACGATGCAAATATTTAGCCGACATCGATATCGACATCTTTCATTTTGCTTAAATTTAATATAAAAAAATTAATACTATTATAGTTTAAATATCTGCGAGTCTGGTAAAATAAAAAAAGAAGTTTAAAATTGCGCTTCACCCGTGTTGCACATCTCGCGGTTCGCTCGAAACAAATACATATTAGAGAAAAGAAAGAGGCGAGGCGGGGCGAGGCGGACCGAGGCGGGGCGAGGCGGGGCGAGGCGGACCGAGGCGGGGCGAGGCGGGGCGAGGCGGGGCGAGGCGGGGCGAGGCGGGGCGGGGCGGCGGACATTGTCGATATAACAAAACAATCATCTTTATCGGTATGTTTTCAGATAAAATGCTTTTTGGTATAATTCATGTCACAATATTCGTTCACAATCAGTGCAATAACTAATTTATTTTGATAAATATTAAAATTAAGCAAAAAAATATTTTAAATTTAATTTTGGCTTTTTGCATATATTTTCCGGTTTCAATAAGAATGGGCAAACGGGGTATCTGACAAAACGTAGAAAGAAAAACATTATTACAAAATTCGTGTACAGATTTTCCTCAGTTCATTTGAGAGTGTAGCGGTCGGTGCTACAATTCATCAGCGCCGTCCATATATATCCATATATATATATACTATACGAGTATAAGAGCTCCCAGCACTTCGCGCGCCAGAGAGACTTCGACGTTTAACCAGTGATCACGCGTAAATTCCATCTTGTAAAGTTGTTAATATTAATATTATGCCGACCTTCCGATTTAAAACCTCACCTGAATCCTGCAACCGATACTCCACATCACGGTTACACCGGGCATACCAAATACATCGGCGAAATTGGTAACCCCGACGTCGGTCAACAATCGGTCGCGCGGCATCTCGCGTTTTACATTTCTCGATGCGAAGCGAGTCTCGATTCAATGTTCCGATAACGATCAAATGAGTTCGGTTTATTGTTTTAATATAAATTATGAGGTCGTCTCTTTTGCTGGCAATTTTCGCGGCCGACGTGACCCGTGTCGCGTCATTCCCGACATTTCTACAATAGCGGGCGTCGCTCGGTGGCGGAGCGTCACGCGATACTATTCCCAAAAATCATTTTATACTAAATGTATTTCTGCCAACAGTGTATTAAATATTTCATCAAATTTGTAAACGAATTTGGATAGAATCGAAAACGCGGAAACTGGCTATACTTTGTGTTTAAATTCTTCAATTCGGTTGACAGATTTGAGATTTCGAAATAAACAAACCTCACCGCCGCGCAGACCGCGCGGAACGGTCGACCATTTTCTAAATATTGTTTATGAAGATCGTTAAAATGCGAGTGCAGTTTGAGGAGGCGAGAAAATGGGCAGGGAAATTCGAACAACCGAGAGGTGTCGGAGACAGTTTTGGAAGTCGGCTCGCCGCTGTCGAGCCACGAAAGAGAGTAAATCAAAATGACACGGATAAAATGAACAAAATAGCCGGATTCTTTTGGACCGCGAAGTCTCCCGACCGGAGAACTCGACGAGCCTCCGAGGTCACTCGGGACGAAAAAGGATTCCACGGAGGAAAAACTTCAATGTTGGGTTATTTTGATTTGCTTTTCGGCCGCCGGGGAAAGGCGGAATCTTCACATTTTAATTTGATGATTTGCATTTCATAATTTTATAAGAAGCCGGAGCGTCTCGTCTCGTCTTCGTCAATGAATAATACGATTTTCGACAAAATAAGGTACACGATGGTCACAAATATAATATTTAATTAACCCGAAATAATTATCTATGCACCGACGTTTTAACAGGTTATCGCATACGGTACATATAAATTTTGGAAATATACATGCTAAAAATAAAATATAGTTATCGGAGCACGCGGGCACCCGCAGGCGGAGGATTCACTTCAGAGCTGACTCCAAGGAAAAAGACGACAGCCGCTCGGGACTGTTGTAAGTACATATATTATTATATATTACTAAAATATGTAAAAAAAAAAAAATGAATTCAGTTTCTTATATAGTAATACCGTTGAATTTATTATAAAATGGGAAAAAACCTAAAATCTACAGAATTTCAAATAAGAACGAAATACATTATCACTGATAAGATCTCCGCGATAGAGAACGATTGACGAAATTCCACTCGGCGCGGGCCCGGAAAAGTCGCAGGCCAGGCGGTGATGAGGCAGTCACGATGAGCATCCGATCCTTGTGTCCACTCGTCGAAAGAAACTGAAACTTCGCATCGAGCGTCACACTAGTTTGCGATTCTGCCGGCAGTTCCTCGCCTTCGCAATTCGCGACCTTCCGCCCTGCCGCCCTTCCAACCTGCCGCCCTCCACCCTCCACCCTCCACCCTCCACCCTCCACCCTCCACCCTCCACCATGCCTCCTGCCGCCCTGCCGCGAGGGTTTCTCGCCTGGTCGAGACGTGCGATCGTGACAAACGTCCGGCCCTGTTGTGTAGAAGAATAATTCGTCATTGATTGTTGCGTTGACTTGGCTTGCGCTGCCCGCGTTCTGTTTCCTGCACTCGCTTGCGGAATACGTTCGCCGCGATCGCCCGATCGATGAAAATATTTTTGTTGTCTGCTATAACAATGCGAATTATTTCAATTAATTTGTTTTCTAAAACACGGGAGCGTATTGAAGATAATAACATGCCATTACGGACGGTGCCGTTAATGAATAAAACACGTGGGGCCCGAGACGGGGAGGTCTTGCAATGCTGCTTTTGGCGTTTCCAATATTTATTCGATTCTATAAATATTTTTGCACTGCGAATATTTGTATTATATTTTGACAATATATTTTTAAGCAGTAAAAATAATATAGTTATTGTAGAGAAATTTTACAGGAAAGCCAAAGGTTTTTTTAAAAATATTATCGTGAGAGCCATTTTTCGTATAAATTTAAAATTGGTTTCCGGGATGAGCGGTCGCCTCGACAGTTCGACGGCCGAGACGGTCCGCCGTGGACGTCGGGCGGGAAATGCTATTGCAGCAAAAGATGTAACCGATTGACGAGGGATCGATCCGTATAGGTTATTTTTTAAACCGAGTATTTGTAACACAAGCGAAACTAGATCCGAAACGTCTCATTCGTTAATAGATCTGATAAAAAATAGCACGATGAGTATAGGAGGACGATCGCAGTTCGCGCTGCCGCGCGTTCTCGCAGAGATCCCCGCCAAAAAAACCAATTTAATAGTAAAGTGCTCAACTGACTTTTCTATCGGTTCTTCCAAAAGGGATAATCGAACAGATTAACGAATGGAACTCGAAATATATCGATGCCTTTTTGCCCCCCGCCGGCCGTCAAGTGAGCAGCGAGGCGGGGAATTTTCGGGGTCCGGTCGGGTTCCGCCTCGCAAGATTTCGTATATGATATTTAATATTTTTATACTTTATACCGATACGTGGTAGTATTTTCAAATGGAGTTTGTTATGAATGAAGCGTACTGGCGGGAAGGAAAAGCGAAGAATCCAGCTCTCAGGCGACTAAATATTTCAAGTGGTTTTTTTAATTATTTATTTGCAAAAAAAGAGTTTATTGAAATTCAAAAAGGTTTTGATATAACTTTAAACACTTAAGCAGAGTACAGCCAACTCGAAATCTTTCTCAATTATTCACGGACGGCTTCTATTAGAGTTTATGTATAATTTTGTTTATGTATATGTATAACTCCTTCGGTATGATTCTATATGAAGACATTAGAGAAGAAAGCCCATCCACACGGAGTGAACCAAACTTCGCATTTCTATCGAGGAAGTTCAAGGGCGGGGAGCGTCAGATCGCTCCTAGTTGGAGAAATGCCATTTGAACACTTCGTTTTATTTCTATGCACTTTTTCTCCACAACTCAAAATTTAATTTTGTTAAATTGAGTATACAGTAATACCCCGCTTTGCGCGAATTTCTTATTTAAAGAATGTGTATGAACATAATGTAGTCATTGACTTCTCTTAACAATTAAAAACAGCGTTGGGTGTTATGAACGTATTTTACAAGAACGTAAAAGAAACGCTACCCAAAAGACAATAGATGTATTTTCCAGTAAAAATAACATGTAATACTGCATAAAGTGTTCTTAGAATTAAAGTGATTGATTCAAATGATTCGTATTTTTTTGTATTAAGTTTTAACTATGTATGTTTAATCGTAAACCCCGATATACGCGAATTTCACTTAACGCGATTTTTTCCGGAACGTATCCCTCGCGTAAAGCGGGGTATTACTGTGCTATAATATAAAAAATAATTGATAAAAAACAACGGTTGGGATTTTTTGTGAAAATAAGTTCGTGTGATAAAAATATGAGTTGAATTTCCCCTTTCGCATCATCCCGGGCGATGGAGGGTCCCTGTCCATTCAGAATTAAGTCCCGAGTTGTTCGACAAGAGCCGCGCTGCGAGTCTAATGTAGTTTCCGAGTTCCCAGAGGCGATCCATCTTCCGAGACGTTTTCCGATTACACTAACTTCGGAAAGCCCTTTGTTTGATCCGGTCATCTCATATCTGATGGGGGCAGGTCCTCTATGGTTGTTGGTAATATCCCACTGTCCGCACATTTAACACGTTTTTAAACATCTATACAACTTACAGGTATCTCAAAAGAGGAAACGAAATCTATTCGATTATTTAGAAATAATTCTTGATAAAACCATGGTTTATTTTATACCCTGCTTAAAGGGTCGTCCGTGCCCCTCTGTCGGGATTTTCGGTCATTTGTTTTAGTACTAAATTTCCGACGTGCATATTCCAAATAAAAAAAAATCCTTGACTTTGCGTCAACATATTCAAGAGCTCACTTGGAATGACGCGGACGGTTATCTGATGTGGAAGGGTCCACTGAGTATGTGCTTTTTTAATTAAAATATTTGAATTATACTTAAAACATCAGACAAATATTGGTTACTATTGATATTTTAGGTGGGCCCATTGTTTCGATAGTGCTACTCGATTACATCACTTTGTTTTTTTATGCAAAGTCACGTTTAAAATAATACCCAAAAATTTTTTAAAAAAGGAATGGGCGAGACTTGTGATAATTGTCGTCGCTCTCGAAACTTCCAGCTAGTGTGAAACTCAAAAAATAATCCAGAATTCCCACTAATCAGAATATGGCGATGCGACAGCATACTACCCTATTACACGCATTCAAGCATCAGTTGCAGAGGTGACGATCATTATCAACTATATATACGAGGGCGGTCTGATAAGTACTTAGCCTACAAAAGAAAAACGAAAATTTTGGAAAAGTGGCGATTGATTTCTCAAAATAGTCTACTTTTAGCTCGATACACTTGACCCAGCGATGCTCCAACTTCTTTAACCCATCTGAAAAATACGTTATCTCGAGGTCTGCAAAGTAGGCCTCCGTGGCGGCGATGACCTCTTCATTCGACTTGAAGTTCTGCCCGGCGAGTGACTTCTTCAAGTTTGGAAACAAAAAATAATCGCACGGGGCCAAATCTGGAGAATACGGTGGATGGGGGAGCAGTTCGTAGTGCAATTCGACTAATTTGAACGTGGCGACGGCGGAGGTGTGAGCCGGTGCGTTGTCATGGTGGAAGAGCACTTTTTTCTTCGCCAAATGGGGCTGTTTTTTCTGCAATTCGGCGTCGAATCGGCCCAATAATTCGGCATAGTAGAGCCCTGTGACCGTTTTGCCCTTCTCCAGGTAGTCAATGCAGATCACACCTTGTGAGTCCCAGAAAACGGTGACCATCAGCTTTCCGGCCGATAGCACAGTCTTCGCCTTCTTCGGAGCACGTTCGCCGGGTGAAGTCCACTGTTTCGACTGTTCCTTGGCCTCTAGTGTGTACCAGTAGATCCATGTTTCGTCGAAGGTCACGAAACGACACAGAAACTCTTTAGGATTGCGCTTAAACAGCGTCAAACACTGCTCCGAAGTGGTCTCACGGTTGCGCTTGTTGTCCGGAGTGAGCAAACGCGGCACCCATCGCGCCGACAGCTTTCTCATGCCCAAAATTTCATGCAGGATATGACCCACGCGGTCTTTTAAGATGCCTACTGTTTCAGCTATCTCGCACACTCTCTGCCAATACGAGATCGTGTATTTTTGTCCCGTTTTCCTCCGTGGTAGCCATTTTCGAGTCACCTGGGCGTGGCTCATCAAAAACCGACGTGCGACCACGTTGAAACTCGTTAAACCAATTTTTGACGGTCGCCATCGAAGGAGAAGAGTCACCGTACACAGCATCCAAGCGCTCTTTGATTTCGCTGCGCGATTTCCCTTCCAAAAACAAGAATCGAATCACCGACCGATATTGCTCTTTTTCCATTTTTCTAAAATACGCGTACACGTTCGCTTCCACACGCGGTCAAAACAAAACTACGAGTCCGATTCGGCTGAAATTTTGACAGTACCCGTCTACAAGAATGTACTACACGATAGTAAATCTCTCTTGCGATACTAGCGCCATCGGGCGGTGAGGCTAAGTACTTATCGGACCGCCCTCGTATGTATATAAAAAATATCAACTTATTGATTGTATCTTATACTTCTACTAAAGCTAATCTTTGGAGTTTTCTTTAGATTAGCTCTAGAAGCATGATTAAAAACGATATTGTCATTGAATTAAACATAAACCTATTGATTTTACAAGTTTTTATTCAATGTGAAGGATTTTTTCTTCGCGTGGGCACGCAAGAAAAGTCCGCAGATAAGGAATTTTTTTGTTATCTAGTCATTTGGCCTCCGACCGAGAAGCTATTTATTTACACATCGGCTGCTCGCGTTCCGATAATTATAGTTAAACTAAATAATGCTTTGGTTTTTTGTTGTGTGCGTGTAAATGTGTGCGGCAACAATGCTAATGCCGTGTACGAATGCGCTAATGTGAGTAATTAATTCTCCGGCCCGCGAAGGCAGAACCACAAGTTCGAATACTAATTATTGATTGTTGTGGATAACTCAAATTCTAACAACTATTGTCTCCAGTAGCGCGAGCTAATAAATACTTTTTTAAATTAATATTATCGCATTTTTTAAACTACGCCAATGTCTACGTGTCCAATCGGTTATCGAGGAAAGAATATTTTGTGTGGATCCATAAATTCCAATGCATTAATATGAGTAATCTTTTGCATCGACAGATATTCCTCTACCGTCGGACAACCCGCAGTGCCTCGGCGCTCCTGATAGCGGTGACTGGTTGGCGTGCCCCGTGTCAATACAGATCTTCTTCGACCGCGCGTGATCACTAGTGATTAATTTTATTTATAGAAAAAACACCCACCTCTGAGAAACTGACACCTCCAACAATAGAAAGTTTTGAAAATGATTCGTTTCAAAGACTCAACGAGTATTGTCCGCACCCGAGTCGCGGGTCAGCTCGAGCTCGAGTCGCGGGTTGCTGGCTGGCTGGTTGCTCAGTCTGATTAATATAATAAAAGAGAAACGATAACGAATGTCAGCTTTTTGATCTCGAAAGAAGTACAAAATAGTATCTTATTTTTTATTATGAATATTAAGTGCAGATAAGTCTTTGGACTTGACGATATTCTTGATTTCCACATTTTCAACACGACTCTTGGCGGCCTCTGCGCGCGAGCTCGCTTCCGAGCGAGACGGTTTTTTTTATCGCGAGCCTCCAAAAGCAATCTGCTTTTGAATATTTCGTGTTACTAATTTCGTTTTCGCTAAAATTATATTTTGCGAGCTCATATTGCCATCCACCAGCCACTTTGTGCAAAATCCGGTCGACTCGGCGCAACCCCTTCAGCCCTGGCGCCTTTGCTGGCGTATCAACTACACACGAAGTGATGGAAAGTCACCAGAGGTTCATAAAGGGCGTAAGGCTTAATTTAGACTTTAAATTATTTTTGGGTTTTAGTGCACCTGGCATCGCTTTGAGCGAAGAACTGACGTAATTATAGAGTGAATAATGTTAAAATAAGAAATGTACATCCGATACACACACATACACTCACCCACATACATATATATATATAATATATATATATATCGTTATTCTCGTAGTACTAGACGGGAAGATATGTCTCCTTTGGCTAAATTAACAGAAACTGACTTTTAAAATGATGCCTATAAAACTCGAAATTTTTAATGCTTACTTCTAAAAACAGGAAACAACATAAAAAAAATTATTTTGAAAGAATAAATAATAATCAAAAATAATATGTATAATGAGAAAAATACACAAGTACATAATTATACCGTCGTTTCAACGAAAACTCAAATAATATCATCTCAGCTGGGCAGGGGAATCGTGATATATTAAATTTTGCATTTAAATGACTGAGCAAAACGTTTAGAATGAAAGTTGCGTGACTCGAAAATCGGAGATGCAGTTAATGGAGTTAATGCAGGGTTCGAGTGAACTCTCCCCCGCTATTCATCAGTCGGGAGAGTATTTGCACGCGAGCGAGGCCACCGGCCGGACGCGACTATTCTCGCTTGACTCGTATTATTGGAAAATTGAATGTTTTCGATGCATCTTAGAAGACCCCTCTTTTGCGAACGAATCGAAAACATGACATTTTACATCTTTTTTATTTCAAAACAATTTTTGTATCAAATAACGGTAAAGTAAGACTGACGTTTGGAATTTCAGAAACGTGTCATTCGAGACTTCCGCTAGTTGGATAGTCGGCGGCGACGAATGAAGTGGCGGGGAGGGGGGAAGTTAGGTTAGGTTAGGTTAGGTTAGGCGGGGAGGGGGGGGCGGGGGGGGGGGGAGGGGGGGAGGCGTGGATCACCTCACGAGTGAGGTTCCCGCCGGCACCGAGAAGGAAGGGTCCGAAGCGTTTGTATTGTATTTGTTTGAGGACAGCAAGGTTTGTATTTTTCTTGTCATTACAAAAATACAACCAAATTTGATATCTCTAACTATATACATATTCTGTTTAAATTACTTATTCAAACGTAAAAAAACGCGCCAGGATATCTTTTACTTCTTCCATTGCACACCCTGCATTGCATTGTAAACCTTTGTATTTTTATCATATTGTTACGGTCTAGCAGTAAGTGCGGAGGTTCCGGAGCACCCTGGTTTAGTAGTCAATGGCTCGTCCGTGTCAGTGGAGAGAGCGATTTTCTCCTTCTCTGTCGGAAATTCGATTCCTCCGATAAAATTGATGAAGTTATTCCGGCGATGCCCGTAATTAACGTTATTAATTAAGGCTGAATACGTATTTAATTTTAGGGGAGAGACACGGATACGTTATTATTAAAACTCTCTCTCCGCCGTCGCCCTTAAAGATTCGGGGCGAACGCCCCCGGGCAAATAAAAAAAAAATCGAAACTCAAATTTAATAAACGATTTAATCAAGAAATAAATTTGGATTTTATCGATTGAGTAATTTTGATGGGAATTTTATTGAGAGAAGTTACATTTTTATGAATATTTCAAAATAACCTAAAAATAATTGCTTCCGTGAAATTACTTTTATGAAATTCTGAACTCGGTTAAAAATATTTAGTTACAGGTATTGATTGGATTTTAAGCGTTGCAGTAGATTGGCAGCACCACCCCAGCTGACGCATGTTGCGAGGTAATCTACACCCCGCGGACTCGGGCGAGCCGCCACGTATCCTGTACTTGCATGCATTCGATATACAGTTACGGCTGGGTAATTTTAACCCCTGAAAACCAATACAATAATAAAATACTATAAAACTTCATTAGTATGCGAGTTGATAGCAGTTGAAGGATATCACAAAACTGACAAGCGATCTGATGATATTTATGAATATTAATTCCTTTTAAACAATCTATAACAAGATTAGAATATTCTAATGTATTATATAATATTTTGCAGTGGGACATTATAAAACGGGACATTTATACACGGAACATTATAACACGGGACAGTATAAAATATAATAATTTTGTTATAGTTTGACTGTCATTCTACCTCCCGACATACTCCCGAGGCAGTACAGAAGCCGGCCCGAATGTCTGAGTTCCGTGCCGTCTTATATTAATAATTTTTCAGAGAAAATCCCTTCAGACGACCATTGTTCTTTTATCCCAAGGCGCATTATAAAAGTTAAAAATATATATAAAGCGAAACAGGATCATAGATACAATGGAAGCCGAGTCATTGATACGAAGATGTCCAGTAGAATAAATTCAAATTCAACTGTTTATTACGAAATGAATAGCACAGTTGATAATAATTTAGATATTGGTAATAGAATAGGTCGTCGATTGTTGATTTAAATCGTGAATTTTATTTTAAAAAAATTCAGTAAGAATATTTATTATTTTTGCACAAGATTGAAAAAAAATTCCATATAAACATTTAAGGAATATGCATAAATAGAATTAATTCGGGTGAGCTGGGTCTGCAGTGGAAGAAAATTGTATGAAAATGGTACTAGAAACGGTTGGTGATTGGCACTGAATTTAAAAAAGATAAGAAAACAATAACTCCAACCCATTATTTATTTTTAAAAAACACGGGATGTGTTTCCCCTAAAAAAAAACTCATTCCGAGATAAGCTTTAAATATATCACGTCCGCGCCTAAAACAATTACACGCGGCGAGGGGCTGGCGGCATGGGGGGCATGGGGGGCATGGGGGGCATGGGGGGCATGGGGGGCATGGGGGGCATGGGGGGCATGGGGGGCATGGGCGGCATGGGCGGCGATCTGTATTCATGGTGCCATATTGCTGATATTCCAATTCCGCCATAAATAACAGCTAGAGGTGCTGTTGGCAGAATTCTTTTGAATTGTAACTATAAACAGTACACATCTGATAGTACTCTATTGTTTTTTGTGGTGTGAAAACTATGCAAGCAGCCAAACCCATTAAATTCGCCACATATGTCATGTCCGTAGTAGGTCTTTTTGAGAAGCAAACTATCCTTGTTTGTTGGTTAAAAATGACACTATTTTATGTCATAGGTGCAAACTAAATTAAACAGAGGTTCTAAATTTAAAGAGATGAATGTCATTTACAAGTAAGCAATAGTTAAAGTACACCCATTTGCAAATTTACAGAAAACATAATAATTGCAGAGACGATCAATAACATCGGTGTGGCATAGCAGTGCCACCAGTGGCGAGGTATATCGCGTACGTAGTGTCAAATAATTTTTCACTATGAGTGATTTTTCGGCAAAAGTTCGCAAACATTTTGGCAATGTATATTTTCGAGGTTGTTTTTCAGAAGGCATTGCACGTGTTTCGCCCCATAAAGTAACACGCTTTTCTTGGATATATTATATTTATCTATCAAAAGAAATACGAACTCTACGAACCTAGTAAACGCCATAAATTGTAACGGGCGCCGTCTTCATTAATGGCCACAGAAGTTATTATCGACTGCTGTAATCTTGCGAAGGCAGTTCTCTGTGATCTCAAAAAGCGACGACTTTAAACCTTTCGGCTATCTCATAATCTATCGTCCAATGCATTCATGTGTTAAACAGCAAATTTCAGGATTTCCTCTAGAAAATATGTATTCAAAAATCTTTGAATAATAAACTTTTTTTATATTTGAATAGGGACGATTTTAGTAGAGTTTTTGAAGTAAAAAATACATATCAAATTTAACTCATGATCCAAACACGTTTCTAGAAAAAGAATTACATCAACTTAAAACTTTAAAACAAATGAAAAATACCAAAAGACAGTGACAGTTAAATAGACACGCGGTGCAGTGCGGGTTGCGTCACAGCCAGGCGCTCCGTGAGCGCAGCACCACGAGTTGAAGCCATCAAGCGCCACAAAGGATTTATCGGGTGTAGCCCAGCAGACCTCTCTGTAAATCTTTTCTGGGATATTTTCTTCATTCATACTGACAATTGAATTATAGTTATCCATTCCGCACACGCATTCGTGTGTGTGCGTGGCGCATTTATTTTTATAAAGGGAATTTAGCGAGAGAAATGGAGAGTGCTCGTATGAGGGTAAAAAAAATAAATTCCAATTGTCATCCTTGCGGGTTCCGGTGTGCGGCGGCCGCAGGACTGAGGTGGCGGGGCGGAGGGGCACCGGCGCGAGGTCATAGTCCTTCCCCGGCGATCACGCGGGTCGAGAGGGACTCATTCGTGACAAAATTGTATCAAAATAGATGATCTAACACTTTCATCCCGTATTCTAATATCAGTATTAAATTCCATTTGAAACCATTCGAAAAATACAACAGTAATCGACATCATTTTTTATGCGATATGTGCAATACGCGAGTAGATATAATTATGTACGTTTCAGAACATTGTAATTTAAGTTGAGATAAATATATACTCGTAGCTTTGTTAATCCTGAAACATATTCTTCAAAACATATGTCCTGCTAGAGTTGAGTGAGTACAGTAGATTAAACCCTCGGCTGCATGATTTTTGAAGAGTTAGGGAATTATACAGGGTTGGGCACTCAAAGTGTAACCAACTTCAGACCATTGTCGCAGCTGTAACACTAGCAGCAGCTGTTTATAAATTTGCTAACTGACAGTTCTGAGTATCGTTTACAAGCGTGGAAAAGCATTTTGCCAAAAGTGAACGCAAAAAAAAGTTATAAGCGATGGAATTCAAACGCAATAGTGTGATTGCTTTATATTTAGCTGGAAAATCACAAGCAGCGATTGTTCGTGAGCTCAAAAACCTCGAAGTGAATAAAAATTTTATTTATCGCACCATAACTCGTTATAGTGATACTGGTAGCATCGCAAAACGCCATGGAGGTGGTCATCAAAAGACTGCAACGTCACCTGAGATGGTTCGAAAAGTGAAGAAGCGACTTGAGCGAAATCCACGACGAAGTGCCAATCAAATGGCTAAAGAACTAAAAATATCCAATCGCAGCATCCGACGCATATTGAAAAATGAGCTTAAGGTCAAGCCTTACAAGTTCCAAAAAGCGCATGATCTTACACCGAAGCAGCAATAAGTTAGACTTGAGAGAGCGAAGGAGTTGCTTCGCTTGGCCGAAAGCGGTCAATTTCCGAACATCGTGTTTTCTGGCGAGAAAAAATTTCCCAATTGAGCAATTTGTAAACTCTCAAAATGATAGGGTTTACTTGACCCAACGTTCATACGAGAATTTGAGCCATCGGTTGGTCACCAGAAAGCAGCACCCGCCACAAGTAATGGTTTGGGCCGCTGTAACCGCGGATGGGCGCTCTCCAATCGTTTTCATTGAGCCCGGTGTCAAAGTAAATGCGACATATTATCGGAAAAGTATTCTGGAGGCTGCTTTGAAGCCGTAGGCAGGCAAAAATTTCGGTCCCAGACCATGGACCTTTCAACAAGACTCGGCACCGTCTCACAAAGCGCGAGTGAGCCAAGAATGGCTGAAAAACAACGTTCCGAACTTCATTTCGTCCATACAATGGCTCTCGAATTCACCAGACGCGAATCCAATGGATTATTCTCTCTGGGCCATTTTGGAGAGCAATGTCCGAGTTAAAAAATACACCAGCCTCGAGACGCTGAAGAAAGCCATAGTCCGTGAGTGGGCCAAATACCGGCAAATCACATTCGGGCTGCTTGCGATTCGTTTTTTGACCGTCTCAAGGCCATAGTCAAGGCAAAAGGTGGTCATATTGAAACAAAGTGAATTGATTCTGAATTGTTGATTATATTCACACATTCTGTACTTTGAAATAAATAAAAATTATTTTCCAAACCGAATTTATGGCCTTTTGAATATGCTACACATCGAGTACCCAACCTGTATATTAATTTAAGGAAAAATAAAGAAAAAAAAAATTTGGATATTTTTCAAATGTTTAATAGGAAAAAACTGAGTAAAAAAAAACTGAAAATATTCATATTTCATAAAAAAAACTAAATAATTTTAATTGATTATGAAAATAACTTACTTTAAAATTTAAAATATATTTTTGAAGTAGAAAAAAGATCTCCAATAATGTGTTCCAATAGCTTATACTTAAGTCACGTATACGCTCATTTGCCAAAAGTTGGCAAATGTCATCTTCTGTTACGGTTTGTGTCTATTCTAGAGCTATTAGTGGTAAAAAGTTGATCTAAATTAGTTTGACATGTCCAACATAACGGTCACAAAACGAAACGGTTGATCCTATAAGTTTTTATGGGGTTTAAAAAAAAGGTTTTATGGTTTGTTACCAATCTGTCACTATATACAGTTAACACAGTGGAAACATACGTATTCGCAGTAATTAAATCGATATAATCTGTAGTTTATTATTTTAAATGTAAAAACAACGAGATTTTTAAGATTTAGTGTCGTGAGAGAATTAAATTATATCGCGGATATAAAGCGTGTCTGATATCAACCGAGAATCCATAAGAACACGCAAGTTCGTAAACGGCACACGGGTCCCAGAAGTGAAGCGAGTGGGAACTCGGCTGCGGTCCACCTTCAATCGCGACTCGGCTTTCATAATATTGATTGATATTTATTTATACTGAGATTAAACTCGTTAAAACTCTGTCGGCAGCTTTGGCGTTACGACCTCAAAGGGCATCGGCGAGAAAAGAAATCCAAGACATGGAATAGACAAACGAAACTAATAACGCTTTTTAAATGGCCACACACTTTCTGTGTCCTGCGTTAAGTAAATATATTTTAAATAATTACTAATAATAGTGACTTCAAATGCGTTTGCGGAATAAGTTGTTTGCGTTACAGTATGTGCGACCAACAAACTAACAGGCGAACAGAAGCCATTTTTAATTAATGACAACTGATAGAATGTGGGACGTTATAACAGCAGTAACAAAGGAAGCTTTTGCAATGTAAATGTAAATTTCTCATTTGAAAAGCAACATTGATTAAGGGCGGCGAGGGCCGGGTGCGATCACGCAACAAACAGGAAAATAATTATGACCGCGCCGGCGAGAGGTGCCGGGCTGTGCGCCATGACCTCGCCCGACCTCGCCCGACCTCGCCCGACCTCGCCCGACCTCGCCCGACCTCGCCCGACCTCGCCCGACCTCGCCCGACCTCGCCCGACCTCGCCCGACCTCGCCCGACCTCGCCCGACCTCGCCCGCGCGGGCCGCACACTCCGCGACTCAGTGTGTCCATATATCATTCTTATTGTTTTCATAGACGACAATGATTATGAAAACAATGATAAGTACGAAAACCTCGACTGCGATTCGTAAATTTATATTTTAAAAATGTAAAAAAACCAATGCAAAACATGTTAGTGTATTTTAAAAAATATCCAAATACAGAAAGAAGATGCTGCAATACAAAAGTTAAGACTTATAAGACGACTAAATATTGAGATAAATTGCCGAACGTCAATTTAATACGCTTTATGGGCGCTCGCTGTTTTTTATTATTATTGTGATTTAATTAAAAAAATCAACGAACCAAACTTCTGAGAACAATTTTCATTCATATGACTTTATTAATTTTCTTGTTAATATATAGGATAGCATCCATGCCGCCTCGTGTGGACAGAGCTCACGTGCAAGTTGACATTCAATTTTATCCAAGTGAATATCTTCGAACCTCTGGGATCTACTCGATATTTAATTTATTATATACTTTATATATCATAGAACAACATTTCACGTGGATTCTATAGTATATTCAAAATTGTATAGCAGAAGTGTCAAACTCAATTTTGCAGAGGGCCGTATATTAAATTAAGAATGTGTAGGCGGGCCAGATTCAAATAAAAAAATGTACTGAATTATACGGTGTGTGCATTAATTTTTTCGGATTTTCTAAGAAATGGCATTACTAGTATTGAATCGCATCAGGCTATACTTTAAAATTTCATTGTGAAGCGTCATTATTGCGCTTTTGTTTTCAGTATATGTCATATCGCTGAAGTGTATAACATTTTTTTTTTGAGCTCTCAACATGTCAACTTTTGTACCAACAAAACGCAATTTGCGGGAAGCTTTACTTTTCTGTTTCAATTGGAAGAAAATACCAAATGAAAGTCACCGACTGCTGTGTGAAGTTTATGGTGAACATGCTCCATCGCAAAAAACGTGTGAGAACTGGTTTCGATGCTTTAACAATGATGATTGAAATGCTGTGAAATGCTGCATGAACGCCACAAAAAGAAATCATTTTTGCATCGTATCATCACTGGTGATGAAAAATGGATTCACTACGATAACCTGAAGCGTAAAAAATCATGGGGTAAGCCCGGACATGCATCAACATCGACGGCCAGGCCAAATATTCATGGCGCCAAGGTAATGCTGTGTAGTTGGTGGGATCAGAAGGGTGTCATCCACTATGAGCTGCTGAAACCAGGCCAAACTATCACGGGCGAGTTCTACAGACAACAATTGATGCGTTTGAAGTGAGCATTGGCAGAAAAACGGCCAGAATATGCGACCAGACACGAGTCTGTAATTTTCCACCATGACAATACTCGGCCACATGTTCCTAAATCGGTTTAAACCTATTTGGAAAACAGTGGGTGGGAAGTTCTGCCTCACCCGCCTTATAGCCCAGACCTTGCCCCTTCCGACTACCGCTTGTTTCAATCGATGCAGAATGCCCTTTCTGGAATACGCTTCACTTCCGAAGAGGGTATCAAAAATGGCTTGATTCTTTCTTGGCTTCAAAAG
This sequence comes from Atopsyche davidsoni, assembly GCA_022113835.1. Taxonomy (NCBI): domain Eukaryota; kingdom Metazoa; phylum Arthropoda; class Insecta; order Trichoptera; family Hydrobiosidae; genus Atopsyche; species Atopsyche davidsoni. The sequence goes on along the minus strand of JAILWY010000005.1, from coordinate 14,442,682 downwards.
ACGAACAGTTCTTTTGGGATGGAATCCATAATTTTCCCGAAAGACGGGGAAAAGTAGTGGCTAGCGATGGACAATACTTTGAATAGAATATATTGTATCAATTTTTTATAATAAAGCTCAAAATTTACGAAAAAATCCTAAAAAATTAATGCATACACCGTATATTATAAATTTTATTTATTTAATTATATAGTATCTATCTATCTATCTATCTATATATATAAAACACAAAAGATGTTTGTGTGTCCGTCATAGGCTTTGAAACCATCCAACCGATGTGCCCTAAACCGGTTTCATATGAAAGACAATAATACGAAGAATCTTTGTGACTATTAAAACAATGCATTAAATACATTCGGTCTATTAATTAAGTCGATTTTCGACATTTTCCATACAAAAATTTTCAACATTTGTAGAGTCGAGATCGTTCCTCGTAAAAAATTTGAAAAAAGAACATTGTGAAGATCGCGCATAGAACAAAATCACTATCTGTCATTCATTACAGAGAGTTTTATCATTTGTGGTTATCAAAAATATATATATATCAAATAATGCCACCGAAAAGAGCTGCAATTGTAAAAAATACAGCAGATGCGAAACGATTAAGAGCCGAAAGAGCACCCGAAACTGGCGGAAAACGTTAAGTGCGTACAGAGTCAAATAGGCTGAGAGAGCGGTAGTCAAGAGCTGTAGAAACACCAGAACAACATGAAGCACGTCTAGAACAAGTTCGAATCAGAGCTACCACAGCAAGAGCTGCTGAAACTCCTCAACAACATGAAAACAGGCTTAAAGGTAATCAGATACGAGCGGCTCAACCGATACAAAGAATCGATTTTCAGTTGGCGGCATTCAATTATGACAAAGACTGCGACTACAGTAATTCCGAATCATGCAATTGGGCGATGAGCTCTCTTTGTTTGTACTGCCATGCACTGAAATTTCAAAAGGAATCACCCGGTATGTGTTATTCAAATGGAAAAGCCAAGTTGTCAACGCTGGTTGACCCGCCAGAACCGCTTAAAAGCTACATTTCTGACAACACAGCGTTGTCCAAGCATTTGGAAAACATTCGGAGATACAATTCCTGGTGAGGATGGATATTCGAAATACAGACGACGAAAGCCAGAATATGGAGGATTCACCACCACCATTAAAGTAAGAAACGTTGATATTGACATTGATATTGATTCCTGGTCTGGTATTCACGAATGAAATTGAAAAATTATGAAATTCCTGGTTTCAGTAATCACGAATGATATCCAACTGTTCAACATCTTGCTGTTCATTTAGAAAACGAACAACGTGTTTATTTTACTGAAAAAAAGCCGAATAACGAGCAGCACAGCCACAATAATTTTGCGAAAAATTGCTGTATAAATGAAGTTCCAAAATAGAGTCAACTATCCAATAGAGTTTTTTAACTCTTTGGAACCATCTGGAATGTCACCACACATCTTAACTTTAAAAGTTGGATCACCATAAATGCTCTTTCACCACTTAAATCCACCTAAATTGTGCAACAGAATAAAACTTGCCGTTAAAAAACTATCGCCACGTAGTTAATCGAAACCGCAACCAAAATCAAAGCCGAAAAATCTTTGTTTACACACCTACCGAAAAAACTCAATATATTGTTTATCCGCTAGCATTAAAATAAAAAAGTTAATAAAAAACAAAATTTCCTTTTTTTCGAACAAATAAAAAAAATGTATTTATTTTTTAGCGTAGTAGCACACGCCGGGTATCCGCTAGTATAATATATGGTTGTTAAAAATCATATCAAAGTTATAAAAGAGGGTAATTATTTTGAGCTCGAGGATCCGGATACCTGACTTCTCTTGTTTTTGACAAGCTCATTGATGTCAGGTATCATATTCGCTGTAATTCATTTAAGAATTGATTGGAGATGTTCATTCGTAAGTCTTGTGCGATGTTTGTTCTTATTTATTTTCATGACGGAAAACATCTGCTCACATAAATAGGTACTACCAAACATGCACAGAATGCGTGCTGCATGCTTTTTTAATTCCGGGTAGTTATCCGAACTCTTGAAATATTGTGTATAAAATGCAAGAGCGTTAACCTCTTTAAATTTTTCTTTCAAAATACTGTTCGATTCAGATCTATCAACTCCATTTGCAAATGAACTGGTGCCTGTGAAGCTTCAAAATTGAATGGATTGTTGAAAATTGGAAATTCCATTTTGTGGAATTCTTCAAAACGATTGTTGAATTCCGTGATCAGATTGTCTAGGCACGCGCTGCCCTTGAAATTACTTATAAATGTAGTGTGCGCATTTTAAAACTTCTGTAGAGGAATCGAGTGAAGTCTAAAAGCTCTAAAAAACATGATTCTCCTTTCTGTGACACATTGCGATCGCGGGCCGTATTGATACGGCCCGAGGGCCGGATGCGGCCCGCGGGCCGTATCTTTGACATGACTGCTCTAGGTGTCATTGCGTGAGTCAGAAAAAACGCATTTAATTGAAATTGTATTTATTGACCTACCTGAAAATATTAATCTATGATAAGTTGAGCCCAAAAAGGTCCAACTACGAATTCATCACATTAAATTTATATTATTTTAAATAAAATACTTGAGTGATTTTTCCACATGTTAATTTTTATCGGTGACAGGTTGCGCCAACCTTTCTCGTTGGCATTATCAAACTGAGTGCGGATTTATAAAATAACAAGCAATTGAGTAAACAATTGTTAAAGGGCGAGGTATTGGTTGTTAGAGAGACATTATTTAAAATATTTAAATGGAATTCCACCGAGTACTCTGTCAAAAATATTTATTACTTATATACACGTTTTCATGTCTATCCAACATGTCTATTATGCCATACATACATATATATATATATATATATATATATATATATATATATATATATATATATATTTATGGATTGGTCAATCAGATGCGTATTTATTACCCATTACGGGTTTATTATATTATTACTAATATGATTAGGCACATTAGTTCATATATAGAAGATGATTTAAAGAAACTCTCAGAAAAATATCATCGTGATATTTTAACCGTGAAAAATATCATCGTGATATATACGTCATACACAAATCACGATGATATTTTTCTGAGAGTTTCTTTAAATCATCTTCTATATATGAACTAATGTGCCTAATCATATTAGTATATATATGTATGTATGTATATATATATATATATATATATATATATATATATATATATATATATATATATATATATATATATATATATATATATATATAACGTATGGTATTCTAGACATGTTGGATAGACATGAAGACATGCTGCGGTATTTCGTAAAGTTTAAATTCGCACACCATGCAAAGGATAACCGCAGAATCTAATTAATCCAAAATATACATCACATTAGAGTTTTTCAACTTTCTAACTTTTAACTATTTTAAATCTGAATTATAACAAACTATTCAAGCCACAGAATAATGCAAAGAGCAAAATTAAATAACTTTCTACGTTAAACATAGATCTATTGTAATTAAAACGTATTTGCTAATCGCTGAGAAAATAGTCAGAAATTAAACGATACTGAGACATGGTAAATTTTTGATGGATTCTGGCGACGGGAGACGGAGACTTTGTGGTCCTCCGAGCTCGGGTGATGAGCCTCCGGAAGCAGACGCGACCCGTAGTGCCCGCGGCGCAGGAAATCCACCATATATATCATAATAATTGTATGGAAACGGCGCATATTTAAATAGGTCGTGAAAAATTAAGAAGGAGACTCGTGTCCTCCGAGACTCATGCCCCCCGCGGTCTCTTCCACTGAGATTATGAGGGCCCGCTCGTTCGGGTTCTATCGAAACGGCTATCGATGAGGTACGGTGACATTTAATATTTTTGTCTTTTTATCCACTATGTTCGGCTGCCAAAAGCGGTTTTCGACTGTTTATTATTGAATAAATCGCTGCCATATTTGAGAAAATATATGCGAGGGCGACTATGAGGCACTTTTGCGATGCCGTTATTTAAAAAAATAAATAATTTTAAAAATCGATATGAATTTTATAACGATACACGAGTAAAGAACTATTTTGTGACTATTGATTACCCAAAAAAGGGAATTTTACACATATTTTCCTCTACACAAACTCAATGATGAATGTAGAGAAATCCATGTACGCTACCACCTAAATCCCATCTTGTAAGCCCCGCAACCTGCGCGCAGGATCAGGTATTGTAAGCACTAATAACTAGTGTAAATTAACATAAAAGAAAATAAAGAATCTTGGATTTTTTTTATTTGTATTAACTCCTAATATGATTAGGCACATTTTTTCAGACATTGAAAATGATTTAAAGAATCGTGACTTGTGTAGGATTCGATGTTCGAATCCTACACAAGTCACGATGATATATTTCTGAAATGTAATATAAACCTGTATAGGTAATTAAAATGCACTTGATTGACGTTCAATCCACAAGATAAACACACATGTATTAACTCCCACAATTGAGCGCTTCTGAACAAAGACATCGGTCCAAAAAAACATAGCGAAATCATTAATTGAACTGATGTAAGAACGCAACCAAATCGAGAAGGAGCTCCGCCTCCGGCCGACTCCCTCAAGGAGCATTCCCATAGATGCATAGATCGTGTTGCGGGAGTGACAATACACCACCCGGTGAACACTTCCCCGGCAAGGGGGCCGGTGCGCCCGAAGAGGCCACCCGCCACCATCCCCACCATCCCCACCATCCCCACCATCCCCACCATCCCCACCATCCCCACCATCCCCACCATCTCCCACCACCCTCTGCATTACAGGGTCGCTGTCATGAGGCTTGTCGCAATCGCGTCTCCGAAATTACTGCCTATTTTTTGCTGTTTATCGCAAATATATATTTTTAAAAAATCAGATCTATTTTGTAACAATACTTAAGTGTACTTTTTAACATGATTGATTACATTATTAAAAATGAGCTTTTCAGATTTTTAGGCTTACTAAACAAGATAAAATCCCAACGATCCTTTGTGCTTCAAATATCACAGAGGCTTTTTCCGGAAGAAAACTCGGCGAAGACGTGTCCCTTGTTACTTCCTCGATTTGGTGTATTTTGTGTGTCTTGCAAATGAGAAATGTTTATTCTTCACCGAGCTTACATTTGCGTAAACTTTTTCAATCGCACAAATAGAATGAATAAATAAATCCGCTCGAGTTTGAAGGGTGAGGCACGTGGGGGTAGGGGGTAGGGGGGGGAGCAGTGCGGCGATTAAGGCGTCGGAGGTAATCGACCAACAAATAGCTTTCGCATAATTATATATTCCATATATGGCTTCTTATCGTTTTGATTGTAATAGTAGAGTTTCAAACAATTTAACAATTATCTCATAGGAAATGTAAAAACTAAAATATTTTGAATTTATCAACAGTTAGTATTTAAAGATGTTTGTATAAATTAATATTAATGAGTGAGTTTTTAATAGTTTAAGGGCCAGACGAGACCAGCGAGATTATCTTGCGAGCAAACGAGGAAGTCGTTATCCCTTTGGCAAGCGAATACGCAACAATACTGTTTTCTTTGAGTTAATTTTAATGTGTTTCTTTATTTTAGGCAAAGGATAAACTACCGCTCTCACGAGTACTTATAACAGGAACTTTTTTGTAGTCATATAAAACTAAAATAAAATATCAGATATTATATTATATGATAAAGAAAATAAACATTTTAATGTAATATTAATCAATGAACACACTTGTATCTGATATTGATTAAAAAATGCCGATGCTCAAAAAAAAAAATACTTCAGCTTCAAATTTATTTTGCTGTTCTCTCAGTCAGGACCGAGAGGACAGCACATCGAGTTCTGACACTAGCGACAATCTGTCATATAGGCTGATGACTCCCGACACAAGCAGAATGCAAATGGAGGGATCACTGACCCCAGAAGATCGCCCACAGGAACGTGAAACCAGATTTCCGGCTGTCTCAGTTGCTCCTGAGACATGAATAAATAATGGCCTGGGCGATTCCCATAAATAACAACAGGTCCTAGAGATGGTTCCGACAGCGAGATCAACGTTAAGGCGCCTGCACCGACCGACCTCATCTTATACTATATGTTTTTAGCTCCGATTTTTTTTAAAGACCTGGTTTATTTCATAACAAAGAAATAAGCACATATCAAGGAGAAATACTGAAATTCATAATAAATTTTGGAATCTCGAAGCAAAATGATTAAAAACACAAACAAAAATCGATTAATAATATGAGTATAATTACCAGGGATTTCTTTTACTTAAATTAGTTTTTCCCAAATATTGAATACAATTTTTATACTGTTTATCAGAAACGTACAAATATAAAATATATTTTTATATATATATATATATATTTATATGAGTAGAATATTTCCGAGAAAATGCTTTAAGATATTTTTGACGTGATCAAACAGTAGTTAGTATAAATAATGTAATATCCTCTACTGAGGATACATCTTACTTCATAGTTGAAGTAAGATGAAACGTTAATAAACCAAAATGTATTTCACAAAAATGTACAACAGGTCTGGTGGAAAATTATTGCTCACATTTCCCAAATATAACAACTTAAGAAAACATTTTATAGTAAATAGCAGAGTGCGAGAAAAGTAAGGCTGCGAGTTAAGAGCCGGGGATGTCCACTCTGCGGCGCTACAGCTCGGCCCTTATAGGGAATTCACCCGATATATAATACATACTATACATGTCCACCGTGAGGTTTTTTTTAAATACCAATTGATTTTTATAGCAAAAATATTTTTTTTAAATCAGTCTGTCGGTGTAACTACCTAAATCATAGATCGATGCATAAAAAAAAATCAACTAGAGCGTTTACTTTTTTTATTTTTTAAACTAGATCGACCTACCGGGCGCTAAAATGCGCCGACATTCAGAAGATTCACAAACAATTCTACAAAATCAAAATGTATTTTTATTCAGGCCAGGATAGAAAGAGAAGTGATAGATATTTGAGTCAAAAATCCACTAGGAGCGCCAGGTTCACAAGGATAATAAGTTAAATAAGCGAAAACTAAAATATTGAGATATTAAAAAAATGTTTTCTGATAATAATGTCCTTTTTAAAATTAGTTTCATTTTTTTCATTTTAATATCAAAATCTGTAACGATTTACTTAATGTATTACTGTTTCTTGGCTTGTTATCTTATATTCCATTTAGAACTTATTCCAATTTAAAAAAAATACTTTAATACTGTTATAAAACAATGTTTGACTTCAACAGATCAGCGAGGCCCCGAGTCCCTGTCAAACTGTGCGAGTGCGAGTGCAAACGTTTCATTTATACATCCATCGATGAAGTAAACAAATGTCAAATATTTTAGAGAATATTATTTTTGTGTCTTAAACCTTGTTAAATAGCATAAAAGCATATTTTCATCGTTTATAAGAATGTGTTTTGTATTTTTTCTACCAATACAAGTCATATTTTGAGTTCCGACAATCGTGCGTTGCCTGTGAGATCTTGGTTACAACTGCGTCAAAATCGCACGAAATTTGCGGCGCTGTGGCAAATTTGACAATACTTTATTAATATTTTTAAGTGTTTTTATTAATATTTTTTTAAATGTGTCTAATGAGGTAATCAATATTTTTGACAGAGAGTTTGGAAGTTTGGAATTCCCTTTGAGTATATTAAATAAGATACTTGAGTGATTTTTCCACGTGTTAGATTTTATTGGTGACCGGTTTCGTTAACCTTTCACTCAGTTTGACAATGCCAACATAAAAGGTTGTCAAAACCGGTTACCAATAAAAATTAACATGTAGAAAAATCACTTAAGTATTTTATTTAAAATATTATTAAGTCCATTAATGATTAAATTACATTCTAAAACAGTTTGTATTTTTTAATAATTCATATATATATATATTCGTATAATGCATAACGTCAATTTTAAGATCAATTTTGTTTTGTAATTCTTGATTATTATTTTTTGATTTTCTTATAAAATACATGCAAACGTTTATAACGAATTAGCACGTTTCAATGCTTTGTGAGACGACCTTTTTTATTTTATTTAAAAATATCTATTAAATGATTAGAACTTTTGACAAGTTTTTTTTCTTACCTATGTCCAATTTATTATACCATAAATAAAATATATACATCTTCATACAAAATATCTTTAAAATCGCCCATGAACACACGCGAGTTTTTATGCCTTAATACTCATCTCTTCCCTTTCTAACCGGGCCTTAACAAACTAACAAGTCTTTCGTTTTTCTTGCACAACAAAAGGTGCGTTAACAATTTGAATTATTTAAAATCTATGGTTATTAGTAATTTTCTTATTTTTTCGGTTTTTGAGCAATAGACGAGTTTTCCACAGCGCCTGCAAACGTGCGGCGCGGCCGATCGGTCAGGTTTGAAAAATAGAAATGTCATTTAGGTAGAAAGGAGGCTACAGTGGGGCGCCGACGGAAGTGGGATGGGGTGTCACGTTCCTTGCATGTAATCGCGAAGTAGTCTCCAATATATATAATTTCCAAGTACAATATATAATTTCACGCCAATTTATACGCGGAGCCGTGTTCTACAGAATTAATAATGTCCGGGGATTTAATGCGACATGGCAAATGGCAATTGATGGAAATGACCGCGTCAGTTCCGAAACGTCTCCTACAGATGAAAATGAAAACTAAAAAATAAATAATTAATAACAAGCTAACGTTTCGGTCTAATTGTATATAAATCTCCCTAAATTTCCTATGCCGCATTGGGAACATAAATTATGGAATTTTTTGTACATAAAATGTATTGTACAGTTTCTTCTTCTTTTCCGAGTGCCTCTCTTCAGAAGAGGTTAGTGACCATCGAACGATCTTTATTTGAAAATTCTAACGAGATAAGTTGGCGAAACTAGTCTTAATAAAAAATGGAAAAAATCACAAAATTAATTTTTATTTAAAAATATCAGTTATATTTCTGTCAAAATTCTGGAAACACACAGGAGCCGTCAATCTAAAACAAAAAGCCACAAGACTGAACGGTCTCACTTGAAAAGTGCCGCCCGGCCGGGGAGAGCAGCAGCAGAGCGGGCGCGCCCCGAGCGTATCCGACCGAACTTTAAAACTCGCAGCATTTCTCAAACAACAATATTAATAGCTGGAATTTTTACTTTACTGTTAAACAAATAACAATGGCCAAGAAGCGCCAGAAAATTGGCAAATTAAAAAAATATACACGAAGAGAATACAAGACCTACAACTACAGATCCAGTATATTCTTACTAGAGACTGAAGAGACTTTACCGGAGGTTATTGATATCCACTTGTTTGTATTAACATTACAGCGTGCATTTCCCTCCGTCAGGTATAAGCGGAGCTCTCTGCATGCGATGTGCCTGATGGTAATTACAGAGGAGATGTTGGCAAGTATTATCCCCACAAAGAAGGCGATTTCTCAAGGCGAGTGGGGGCGGAGGGGGCCCGAGCCAGCTGATGGACGGTGGCTGCGGTCTCCCAGAGCGAGAGCTTCTCTGGTCGACCTCCCGTAACCCGACAAACGTTCTGAGTAAATGTATAAAACCAAAGATGTTTTGGATAAAATAACCCGAAAACGCTTTAAATGTAAGTAAATATTTATATGTGAAATCATGAAAAAAAATTGACATCACACTACCATTGAAACGCTTGTAATATGTAACAATAAGACTTAATATATTTTTATTTAAGTGGTTTGTTTATTAGTAAATATTTCAGCAATTTAGAGTAAATATCATACTGTATTAACTCGACCGAGAATATCAATTTTAAGTATTAGAGAATAAACATAAATGTTTTAGGTGAACAATACGTATACAAAAAAGGAGAAAGCTTACGATATAGTTTGCTAAAAGACAGAGGTGGCAGTTTTGTTAATACGGATGTTAGAAGCTGAAACAGATATTATTCCATCAGTCCCCAAAACAATGTCAGCGGGTATATATTGTAACGTGCTAGCGATAGAATCGATCGAAGCGATTCTACTCCAGAGTCTACTTCTAGTCCATAGTCCAGAAACATCTGGAATGACTGAGCGACCGTCGTTTAGGGGCGACAATACGCGGTCTTGGAGTACGAGCGACAAGGCCACCGGAGAGCAGTGCTTGACAGAGAGTCCTCGCGATTAGTGCTCGGAAGAGAGTACTCGGGAGTAGTGCTCGGAAGAGAGTCCTCGGGAGCAGTGCTCGGAAGAGAGTCCTCGGGAGCAGTGCTCGGAAGAGAGTCCTCGGGAGTAGTGCTCGGAAGAGAGTCCTCGGGAGCAGTGCTCGGAAGAGAGTCCTCGGGAGCAGTGCTCGGAAGAGAGTCCTCGGGAGCAGTGCTCGGAAGAGAGTCCTCGGGAGCAGTGCTCGGAAGAGAGTCCTCGGGAGCAGTGCTCGGAAGAGAGTCCTCGGGAGCAGTGCTCGGAAGAGAGTCCTCGGGAGTAGTGCTCGGAAGAGAGTCCTCGGGAGTAGTGCTCGGAAGAGAGTCCTCGGGAGTAGCGCTCGATAGACAGTTCTCGGGAGCCGTGAGTGCGAGACAGTCCTCGGGTGTCGTTGATATAAATTTGTCGTTCATATAAAGAATTGTGAAGACTCTGTATGATATAGGTTAAATATAAATAGTGCAAATAAATCATCTTTTAATTATTGAGACCCGGCGCGTTACAATATCTTTATCGGCTTGGTTGAATATGATAGGAATTCCTCATGATTATTATAATAATGACGAATTGAACACGGTTACAATTTCTGAAGCTGAATACCGAAACTCGCGAACGTTTTTGTGTACTTTAGATAATAGTTTCGTACCGAATCAGTTGTACTATATATTAGTATAATATAATGCCAAAATTTTTCATATATATTTAAGTTGTGCAGTATAATTGTATTAGGAGAGCACGGAGAAAGCAACGTAAACGGTGGGAGCGGCAAAACAACAAGTCGGCGGGGCGGTGCGGGGGGAGGGGGGGAGGGGGGGAGGGGGGCGTGACGTCACGTGCCGGTCGACTGGAATCAGAGCGCAGACTGCACGTCCCGGCAGCTTACAGCTTTAAACTGCCCTAAAGTGCTGCAACAACGGCACAAACGACAACCGAATTCAACGATTTCCTATTAAATACTCAATGAAAACATTGAATGCAAATATCGATCTGGCTTTTGAATAGCAGAGACGTATCAGCTTATTATTGGGAACAAAAAAAACATAATATCAACAAAATCGTAGATCCTGCGGTCGTGCGAGCTTCCTCTACATTTCTTTAAGCTGAGGGCTCAACGGTTCGATCCCCGCCATGAAAAGAGAATCCTGGCCGATGTCATATTGTTCAGTTCGCTCAAAGATAATTTTTGCGCATAAATGAGAATACTGCAGCTACATTGTAATACGTAATTTCTACGTGCGTCTTCATGACGTGTAAATTCATTACTTAAAAAAAAAAAAAAATTAGATACAAAATATTACGATGTACGGTGCAGTTGTATATCTGTGCAAACGTCAGTTGATCAGTGTTGATTGTTTCGCATTTTCCAATCTGAATTTTACAAGTTAAAAGAACAAAAGCACCGCCGAGTGCAGTGCTTCCCTCGTATGGAGGAAACTTTACAAAGCTCTAAAAGGTTTTTAAAAAAATGTGCAACCCGCGCCACAAATAAACCGCAAAAAAATCTTTTAAGTCGATAAATAAGCAAAAAAAGAAAAAGCATTCAGCTCCGGAAGTACCGGAGGCGAGACAAAAGCGAGCCGTGTCTGGAGGTAGTCGCGTCCTCTTCGCTCTGAGGGCGATCGTCATTGGTGCGAGTGAAAGCGGAACCTGACATTTTCGAGTAATGACGGCCAATAACCGGCGCGATAATGCGTGCTTCGATTGAATCCATTACACGGCGGAGGCCGGAGAGATCATTTTTCTTCTCACAAGTGGAAGGCAGAAGAACACTTCAAACTATATTTTATTTTGAAAATGTACATAGGACGGGCATGGCGCGCCCGAGAACCGAATCCCCACTCGGGCTTTATTATTATACTAGAAATGTAGCCCGTCATAAAATGACGTATTCGATGAACGATGCAATAGTGTTTGAACATATGTTTGGCTGACAATTAGATGAATATTTGATTTCATTTTGTACACATATATTTTGAATAACCGGATATTAATTTCGAAAGCAAAGCCATTCTAGGAAATATCACATTTCGTGTCACAAACAACGAATCACTTTCACTGCACTGTTCTTTATTAGATGCAGTCTTTATCACGTTCAATTGTGCTATACTTTTTTAATTATGTTTGCTGTGCTTAGACGGTGTTATTTTTTAAGGAGGCATTTTAAGTTATTAATGATGTGATTAATAATTTCTAACGCAATTTCGATAAAAAAATAAAATTGGTACTTGTGTCAAGCTGACATAAACTAAAAGCATCTAAGAAGCATCAAAATTTGTTTTTTTTGTAAAAGATCTAAATTTGAAATTCTCGCGGTGAACAACAGAATCATATAATTCGTACATATTGAAACTCGCTAAAGCATATTTTTTAGTTTTATTAAATTAGTTTATGAATGAAAATATTATCCTATCGTCTTGAAATTCGGCACATAGCCGCGGAAAAATTTACTAAACTTACGTGCAAAAAATCAGCGTTGTATCTTTTAAGATATTCTATAGAGAAGCAAAAAATGAAACATACACACACACACACACACAATGGCTATTATTATAGTAGATTGGAATTCAGAGTTTTAGAAGAAACACAGACGGAACACTTGAATACTTAAAATAAATTTTCTCTCATATTTAAATCCAAACAATTACTTTTAAAAAAATAAATATAAAATCACTAGTAAATACGCCTTCAATTCTTTGTCTGATTTGTTTAATTCATGTTTTATTAGGGGTTGAATTTTGAATTGCAAGATATGCAAATCGTGTTAATTACACCCATACCTCGCTATACGGCCGCTCGTTATACGGCCTTTCGCTATAACGGCCCTTTTCAATTATGGCACGTTTTCGATATACGGCCTAAACTGTTTCGCTATAACGGCCAAAAAAACTTTTTTTCGATGTTATTTTGTTTACGAGCGTTATTCAGTGTGTGCTCATAGAGCGGCCGGTTTAGACTTGTCTGTGAGTGTTTTGTGTACATATTTATTATTGATTGTTACACATTAACTGGAAAAATTGGAAATAATTAGGGACATTTTTGGTACGTAAGAGTACATATAAAAATTAATTGTACAAATTAAAAAAATTTAATGTGTATTTTTTATTTAACTATTGATTATATGGATTGAGATACTAATGAATCTCCTGAAGATGTCACATTCCAAGCAAGCCGAGGGAGGTATGAAAAATCTAAAAATAGATTTAATTTGCATAATTTGAAAATGAAAGGTGAAGCAGCTAGCGCCGATGAGGCCGCATCTAAGGAATATCCCAAAATTTTAAAGAGAATTATTGAAAGAGGTGGTTATAAACCTGCACAAGTGTTTAACGTAGACGAAACAGGGCTTTATTGGAAGCGAATGCCTGATCACACGTACATTTCAAAAACCGAAAAATCTGCGCCTGGTTATAAGGTGTCTAAAGAACGATTAACTTTGCTATTTGGTGCAAATGCCGCGGGTGATTTTAAGCTAAAATCACTTTTAATATATTTGTCCGAAAATCCAAGGCCTCTTAAAGGACTAAATAAAAATCAATTACCCGTCATAAGAAATCCAACAAGAAAGCTTGGATGACTAAAGCCACCTTTGAGGATTGGTTCAAAAATCACTTTTGTACAGAAGTGAAAAAATATTTGCGAGGCAATAACATAACCAACAAGGCTTTGCTAATTTTGGATAATGCACCAGGGCATTCTTCTAATTTATCCGAGCTATCTGAAGATGTCATGATTGAGCACCTTCTGAAAAATACAACAGCTCTGAACCAACCAATGGATCAGGGTGCAATAGCCACTTTTAAGGCATATTACCTACGCTGAACTAGGTAATAGGTGTAATTATAAATATGACTAATAAATTTCTTGTAGAAAATAAAAATGCATTTGAAACAGAGCAAAAATTCGCATTACATAAATTAGTACGTCACGCCCAAAAAAAATGTTTTTTGAAAATTCATCTCTCCTGTAGTTCGGGGAGCCCACGGGGAGCCCACGGGGAGCCCACGGGGAGCCCACGGGGATGCCCCAACCCCTGCTCGTTTGACTCCCTGCCGGGGAGTGCCACGGCCGGGTCTAGCTGCGGGTGATTGCGTAATTGCATTACCACGAGGCGGGGAATTAATGTACTGCGTTTTTATAATTTAATTTGGGCATTAATGAACCTAGCACCAGTCCTGCTTACTCCGCGAAAACGGAATCAATTAGAATTTGGCTATGTTCATTTCACTTTAATTGGTTTTTTCGATATTAAAAGTGCTCGGTAAGATTGCTGCACATTCGGCGAGGCAGAGGTCACGAGTGAGGACAACCGGCGTTTTAGTAGTATGCTTGGTGCACAAATAACAAATAAAGTGCGAATGTCAATTTGTTATTCAATTTAGCAACAAAAATATATTACGTTAACTTCTGACACCACTCAAACCATCAGATCCCGCGTCATAACTTACAAAACGTGATATATTTTGTATATTTTTAACGTGTGCTATCCGTATGCATATTATGTATGATATGTACAATATATAACAAGTACTCGATCATTTCGAGTGTCAATGGGTTAAGATAGTAAAATATAAAAAGGGCCATCTCGGATTTCCCGCTATCCCTGAACTCTTTAATAATAATGTGATATAATATATTTTTTGGTGACTATTAAACGTTAAAAAAAACCGCATTGAAATTTTAAAATGAATATATCTGAGTATGTTGTAAGTCAAGTGTTTATTTATAATTATAATAAGATAAAATATTACATTCATTATCAAGTGCTTTTTTTGATCAAGTTTTCTGTCATCATATTATTTTGGCACATTTGTTGGTGAAAGGTAATTGAAAACTGATACTATCGATCTCAAAGTGGGAGAGTGAGCAAAGCTCCAAAATAAATTAGACCTATAAATCATTTTAGTCGGATTGGCAGTCTGAGCCCTTTGAGTTCTTGCAGCGAAAGAAAGCAGCCGAGGGTTCGCTTGTCGGCGGACGCGCTCGGACGGGTGAAGCCCTCGGAGCCCCGAAGCCCGAACGAGGGCCGACGCCCGCCGAAACTCCCATGCAAATGGTATTTTCTTCACCATATTTATTTGAATAAACCCCTAATGAATTATATTCTAAGTAATTAACTCATTATTAGGTTCGCGTTCGTTCTGACGGCGTAAGGAATGATAAAGTTATTTTTGTTAAAAAATGAACGTAATTCCAAATCTTGTTAACAATTTTAATAAAAAAATACGCATTTTATAACAAGTATTGATTTGAATAAGATTAAATATAATACTCTCCAATTCAATTCAAATCAAAACTTTATTCGCATAAAAATCAGTCTAAATTGAAACGAATTACTAACTGCGACATTTTTTTCTGAGCACCCGTTGCTAAGCCGCGCACATATAAATGAAAATTAAAAGATGAAGACGACCGAAACGAAAGCTAGAAATTCAATTTTGTATTTTTATCAACCAATTCTTGGCGCTTTGTAGCTAGAATTAATTTCGGCAATATTTTAAAAGATGAGAAACTATCAGTCGTTGATATGATGGACTGGGTGCGCTGCAGTGTGCGCTCGTTGTCGGTATTTTCCGAGCTCGGGATCCGGCATCAGGGACTCCGGCAAAAGAAACACGAAAACCGCACAGCGGGACTTACTCTCAGGCATTTCGGTCAAAAATAATGATCGATGGATTTCCCGACGCAGGACTCGGCGCGCTCGGAGCGGCCGAGGAAACGTAACGGGGTTATTAATTCCGAATGCTATTCTGCCTTGCGGTTATTTTGGGAAAACAAATCAAAAAGAGAATATTCGAGAGAAAAAAGTAGACACGAAGTAGAAATACTCAACAAAAAATACACATAAATACGCGAGTACGCTGGCACTCAATCCTATATGATACACGTCAGTCTTGGAAATTTCAATATCTATATTCCCATACTACACACTATTCTTGTATTCACTCCACAGTTTAAAAAGACATTAATGTCAACATTTTCAAATTATGACATGAATACTTAAAAGTATTTATAAAGTTTCACCGAGCGCTTATACGCTCACTCACTCTTCAGACCGAGTCCCAAAATGGATTCGATTTTTTCGGAAGTTGAGCGCGGATCCGATCTTTAGTGTGTATTTTGTATATCAGGTTAACGGTAATAAGTAACGGTCTAAATATATTAAATAGTAAAATAAAAATATATTTAATAACCAGTTGACTGCGTTAACAATAAATTATGGTTGAAAATAATCTATAACGCCAAAATTCCGGGATGAATTTGCGAGAATTTTTTTCAAAACCGTGTGCAACGATTTATTTTTTCAGTTGTGGCAGAAATTCGAAACTATCGATGAGAACATTTCAAAATAACGGGCGCGGCCGGATCGCAGGAGGGTCGAAGCTCCGGGCCAAAGCGATACTTCGCGATGACATCGCACCGAGGAAAAACGTAAGATAGTCGTCACACAAAAAAACGATTTTACGGACGATGTTGCAATTTAAAATATTAAAATTAAATTCCACCAAGTTCCACCGAAAATATTGATCACTTGCGTTACTATTTGTTTCTAAAATGCTAAAACCACTATTGATAATTTTAATATAAACTTAGATCTAAAGGTAATAGATAATTAAAGCAAAAGTTGAGGAATAAACGCAGTCTATAAAATGATATTTCAGACAGTCTCCGACCGGTTCAACGATGTTAGGTTTTTGAGCCCTCGAAGATCCTTCACCCCCGATGCTGATATATCCTCACAGGGTGTCCGCCCCCCGTGTGGGGATTCCTCGGCTCGGGGCCGGCAGGGCTCCGCAGAGGCTTTTTATTGTGTTGCGAATCCAAAAATAATCCCTCACTGACGACCGTTATTTCAGACTGTGTTTCTTTTATTTCTCCAAACCATACTATCCTCGAGAGGTTCGCTCTCATCTGGCGAGGAGGCTGCCACTCACCGGACTCGGAGATGCTGGCGGGCTCGCTGTCCCGCAGCGCGCAGTGGCTGGCCTCGCCGCTGGAGGCGGAGGCGGAGGAGCACTCGCTGAGGGAGCGGCGAGCCAGCGGCGCGGGCAGAGGCGCCGACAGCCGCTCCAGGGGCGCGCCCAGCTGCTCCAGCCGCCGCGCCAGGTAGCGTTGCTTGCGCGCCAGCTGCTCCCGGTACGCCACGTGCCGTCTCTCGCGCTCTTCCATGTTCTGCAACACCACAGCGCGTTATTCCCCGACCGCGCTTCGGCTCTGAGATCGGACTGCATGAATACATTTCAATTAAATACCTACAGACAGTACAAAACATCAATCCGGTCAATTATGTCACCCGTTCCGTGTGACGATACGAGTATTCGGCAACTTGATAATCACACCTCATTCGGTCGGTTTACGGGTGTGAAGTTTTTCCTGTTTATTTCGGAGATGCTGAGGAACTAAAATACAACATCTCAGCGTCAGTGGTTTCTTTTTTATTATTGAAATTATAAATTGTTAGCTTGGGAGAATTTTCTGGAAAATGGTACATTTTTCTATATTTTAACTATGATTTTTTTTTAATCCGCTAAATAAACTTTTAATCACAAAATTATTTGGATTTATTTTCGTAACGTTCATAATGAAAAATATTTAGTAATCGAAATGCTACCGGAAGGGAGCAGTGCGGTGATCGGATGGTTTTACAATCAGATAATATACAAATCTGAAATATACAAACAAAAGTTCGACGCTTGAGATTCAACAAAAATTGCTTCAAAATTCCTGCACGGGTTATGACGAGAACCAATATTGACGTTAAAAGGTTACAGGCCATAACTAAACTAAATCTTCTATTTTTGTAAGCATCAAAAATTTCATATTCATATTGACACCAAATATTTTAACATTGTAAATTATAACAAAAAAATTGACGAAATTAAAGAAATTTATGCAAACAGATAAATCATGAACAAAAACCGAATAGATTTTTAGGGATTAATAATTTATCTATAAAAGTGATAGCATTATCGACCTAATACAGAAAGCCTCATTTAAATAATTGTAAGTAATAAAGAAAAATTATCTGTATAATCTAGATAAACTGTAAATTGCCTACAGAAAAATATATTCTAACCTAGGCTCACCCTGGCGTATTAAAACGTGTGTTCGAGTGACTAAAATCAATTGTAAGCGAATCGGTGCCGCGTGTGGTCGTTAAGAAACTGTAATGATAACCTTTCGGGTACATACATACATATCACGAAATTGATTTTATTTCTCTTCCTTATCTAATCTAGATTTGAAATTAAAAACACACGTTTGGAGAACGTCTACTTCTACTACTTATTTTTGATGTTAGAGCTTTTAAAAACAGATTTAGATCAACGGAAAAAGGTATCGCGTAACCTAAAACTGTAGTTCAAGAACTGTTGAAAGTACGCAAACCATATTTTAACATTATTCTTATTGAACACAGTCCGCGAGAAATGCCCAAAAACATAAATAATGATAGTAATTAAATACGGAAGGGCCGCAATACGGGAATCAGTCAGTCTCCATTCACTTCCGTGCTTTTAGTGTGTTTCTTTCGGAATATCAAACGGACAACGTTATTAAAAAAAAAATTAGTGTAGTTTATTATACATACTCGGTATATATTTCATAAAGGTTTTATGAGTTATGTTTATTTTAAATTAGTGAAATATTGTAAATTTTTAACTTATAATAAATATCAAAAAATGACTAATGTACTTAGTAGCACCTGTTGCCAGCAGACGCCGATAAAATATATTTCACTCTATAACGAAATCATGATTTCATTTAATTAATGTTGTTTGCGCACATCAATCGATGCCATAAAAAGTACACGAGTTCTCTGATTGGGGGCGTATAAACAAAAATCTATGCAATTGAACAACACAATAAAGTAAGAGCTTAACGGTAACAGAGTGCATTAATGACGGGTGATGAAACTGAAGTAGCCGGTGTGCCTAGCGGCCCTGTCTGCGAGTTTGCTACGTCGAGGCACTCGTCCGTACCGTGACTGTTACAAGCCATCGAGGTAAAAGGGTAAAATGCTATTCGAATTCAGTAATATACAAAAACGTGTGCTGCTTACTTTGCTTGTTGATTTGTGAAAGATGGAAGTGAATGTGCCTGCAATCATTTAATTTTAAATTCAGTTCAGCTAAATTTTCGTTTTCACTTTCAGGTAACTTGAGTTCCTGTATTTTGTAAAATCGCTTCCGCTTGCCATCGCGGAATCCCGGATTTGAATCGAATTATCATTTTTCTTTAGGTTCACATGTATGCATCTGGATGCCTTCCTGTTTCTTCATTTGCCACCTTGTATTTCTTTATAGTAATTTAGTGGTAAATTCTTTATTGTTTTTTGATCGTGGTATAACAAAAAAATAAATATCAGGTTAAAACATAAGTTTTTACTTTTCTAGTTGATAAAATCATTTTATTTTCTTGCACCTATTATATTACATAAAAGCATTCTGTGTAGATTAGCCTTGCTATTTTTTTATCGCGCTAGAAGCTACTTTTATCGATCAACGGCGCTGCTTAGTATTAATTATTCATGTTTATCAGTCATAACTTAAATTTACTGGTCGAGTCTGTTGGCAAGGACCGTAGTCGTGCGGTCACTTATCGCGGCGGCAACCCCAGAGCTCCCGCCCCGCCCCGCCCCCGCCCCCCCCGCTCCGTAGACTCTCGCTTCCGTGTAATTATTAGCCTTGAGCCTGCCCGCTGCACCCGGCCGAGCGATTCATAGGAAATCTGATGATGCCTTTTCTTTCGTATGCTAAGAATATTGCCGTGTTATTAGATCCATTTTTTTAAAAATCCCTCTATTGCATCAATTTATCGTCCATAGAAACCATGTTACACATTATGTTTGTTAATTTTTGCTATTTTAAAATCATACGTAACTTCCTGGAGCAATGTTTTCGTACGTTGTTTTATCAGAGAGTAATTCTGTGTTATTTTTATCAAACTCCATCATAAAACCTGTTTTTAAAAAAATATTTATCATATTTGGGGTACGGGGAACAATCTTACAATAATGGTTCGCGTTCCATATTCATAGCTACAGTATGTAACAAAAGAGCGTAAACGGCATAAATTGTAAAAAAATTATGTCTAGCATAGGAAAATAATAAAACACGTAGTCAATCATACATACTTAGATGCTTTATTATCAATAAGGTGTCCAGTCTCCTCCGTTGTTCATAATAGCCAGGCATCTTTGAGGCATACTTTCAACTATTTTTTCTGCATATTCACGGGATAATGACCTCCATATGACCTTTAAATTGCGAGTAAGCTCGGCGGCAGTTAGCGTTTTTTTTCCTCGAAGTATAAGCATTTTTTTACAGTGGTCACGTTCTTGTAAAACACACTGTATATCCTCAACATCACTTGCACGACATAACAAATATGTTATCAACCATTTCATATGCTTTGCGAACCCGCGAAGACCTGCTAATTATAAAAATTTTAAAATACCAAAATATTTATCCTAGTATTGCCATAAATATGAAAAAGGTTTTGATGACAATGTTTAAAATATTTTTGATTAGTTACAAATAGTATCTTTAACGTTTGTTACTCTTTAAAATTAAAATATAAAATTTCGGATGCTTTAAAAGTTCACAACTGGCAGGATTTATTGTAAAGAACGACAGAAACATGATTTATATGTTGTCACTCGGACTTTTCAGATAAAACAAGTTTGACTGTTATCCGAGGATAATTTAATTTGACAAGTTTTGAAGAGCCCTATTAAATGTGATCCCACGGAACTCCCAGAGCGCATGCCCGGCAGCGCAGGAGGGCGAGGGCGAGGGCGCGGGCGAGGGCGAGGGCGAGGGCGAGGGCGAGGGCGCGCGGGTCCGCCCGCTGTCTTTCGAGATGTGAGGGGTCTCCCATGGTTTTGGCAGATTTAAATTGAAAAACTTTAAGCATTAACGGTTTGGCGAACAATAAAGAAGAGAAAATAAAGAAAAGTAAGCGCCAGTGTATTCGAATTGACCAAAGCAAAAAAAAAACCATTATACTGAATAATAAAATGTACAATAAATCGAGTAAAATACATTTCATACATAAACTAGGAAAGCTGTTCTTGCGGCAGAAAGCCGCAGTGATTGATGACCGAAATAGGTGAATTTGAAAAAGCGAATATCGTATTTCATATTCTCTAGGCCTTTAAATTGATATTAATAATACTTTTTGTAAAGTATTTCACCAATGATCCGTACATAAGTAATGATTAACGTACGTACGCATTTCTATCAAACAACGTTGAAAACCGTATTGACAGATTTGACGAGGGTTGTTTTTAATTAATTCCACGTTCCATACGTCAAAAAACCGACAGCCTTTGATGTTCTTTCTTTTAATATTTTTAGCAACAGGAAAATAAATTAGGAAGTTTCGTGGTTTATATCTGAAATGTTTCATCACTCTGACAATGCCGTTCGGCGAATCTCTTCGTGCACGCAAAGACGAACCTTCTTGGAAGGTATTGATTTATAAACAAATATTATCACCTACAGTGAGAAGCATACTTTGAAGAATATGGATATGAACAGTTTTCTATTAAAAAAATATGACTGATGTATAAATAAAGACAATAAATATACATTTTGTAAAAAAATTAAATGCTCGTACAATTCTTTTTAAGCTATCTGTGGAGTTTTTTAGAAGTGTAATACTGAAGAAAGAGAACTATCGCACGCGCTTTAAACCGACCAAACTGCCATGAGTCTTTTTAGCAAAATTAGTACATCAGTTTTCTGCGATCTTCTTTGAGCAATTAAATAATTTTACAGAAGTTTCAAACAAAGGCTACGGCCACTTGCGGCGTGAAAATATGGACATTTTAGAAAGGATCCATTCTTTGTTTCGCCCGGAGATAAAAGTTACGAGATTTAACTGTGCAGGTTTTTTAGTTATCGATAATTATCATCAGGTGTCTCTTCCGTAGTAAAAAACAGTAATTTTTTGAAAAAATATCAATATGTGATGATTTATTGATTTGTTTACAGCTCTTTGCAGAAAAGATCTTTAAACTCCTCATAAGATCAATACGAGGCAGAATGTGCCAACGTATTTTTAACCAAGAATATAATGTTTGCGTTCTTTAGCACCATATCTCGAACGCACTGTTTTTTGTTTGTTTATTATAGTAAAACGTTTATTTTTCTTTAATATCAAAGGGAAAATTTGAACCACATTAGTACACACTTTAACGAAAACATTAGGCATGCTATGCTCAAGAAAATCGTATGCATTCCAGGTAGCACTGCATGGTAATTTTTAGTGTAAGTGTATCCGAAGGAGGAGGGAGCGGAGGAGACCGACGCCCTTAATCGTCCCGGTCAATAATATTATTATTTATATAGTGGCCTGGACCGGCTCGTACGCAAAGTTTCCGGCCGAATTGCCCGTGAGGGGGGGAGAGAGCGGCACGGGTGATCCTGAAGTACCGAGACGAGAAACAAAAAAGTCAAATAGGAGAGCGGATAATGATTGAACTTTTTTTATACACATTTTAAATAACGTTTTTACTTAGAAATACGTCATAAATTTCATAGTCTCTCCACACCTTTTTATTATGCGTTGAGACATAGAGATAAATTATAAAATAAAGTTAGGTTCATCTCACACAGTGAGTCGCATAAAATGTAGTGTGTGAGCAGCCCATTCGACAGACATGTAATGCGGCAGGCAGTCAAACGGACGCGGGGACACTTGGCGAGGGCGCGGGACCTTACTATTACTAGGGTTTATTGCTTAGATTTCATAAACATCGGCAAACGACTAATTAAGTTTTTTTTAGATGTTTAGGAGTAGAGAATTTTGAATAATAAAAAAATGACTTCATGAATTCATTTAACATATAGAAACAAAAAATATAAATTTAAAAAAATTAACAGACAATTTAATTACCACCATCACTTTCGTAGACTATTAATCTTTTCTTCTAGATTGGTATGATGTCACTTACATAACTCGATAGTACTTGATGCGATTTAAGTTCGACGTTTCAGATCGGCGAATCTTGGTAACGAAATCCACAATCAACAATTGTGTTTGGTTTTTGGTTAAATCTTTGTAGACCTGCTCATATTGAGTTAAGTGTTTATTCATATCTCGCTGAAATTGGAATTTAAAAATGATTGCAGGATTTTTTTTTCCCCATATTTGAAAAACAAAAGTAAATAAGTAAAACAAAAAAAGAACCTCGAACAGAAATAATGAACAATTTTCAAAACTAAACGTATGTTAAAATAAGTGTTACGCACTCTGATATGTGGACCACGCCTACTGAGCTTATATTGTGTGACACTTAATATTATTCAAGTGAATTTTAGAATTCAAATTTTAATTATAACTTGTGAGACCTCGATTATTGCAAATAATATCAAAAACTATGTAAATTCTAAATAATAGACAGTATTTTCATTACTATTTATAAAAGTAAAAATTGCAAAATGAAAAAAAAAAAGAAAAGCTAACAGTATAAACTTGTTTTTTAAAACTTAAATGCTTTACAATCAGCACTTTCTTGGCCGAGGGCAGCGCAAAGCAAAAATGTAATTTTTACAATAAAACGATAATTTGGACGAGGCACTAAACGTACTGCTGCATCACTATTTTCATTCCGCCGTTAGTCCGAGCAGGTCGCGATACGACTCACAACAGCCGCGCGCGTGTACCGGCGTCTACAAGTTAATCTCTATCGCTACGGACTTCGCGGCATCTGTATTCCGGAAACTTCTCCTGAGAAAGCCTTTTTGTCATTCGTGTTGATATTTTATACGCCGCGGTCGGTAATAAAGAGCGCCCCTCTCCCAGCGGCTCGGCGAGTCCCGCCGTTATGTTCGGGGAATACCTCGATAGAGTCGTTCGATCGGAAAAAGGGAGGCCGTTGGTGTGGAAAGGGATTTATCAAAACGTGTATAAATTATTCAACGAAACACACTACGCGTAAACTGCTAGAAGTTCTGAGAAATTCTCTTTATAAATAAATTGCGCCAATGCAAGGGGTATGTATTAATTTTCATAAAAAAACGAGCAACCACAAAATCGATCACTTTTTCTGAGTATTGAATATAAAATATTTACAAATATGTAATATGAAGACAGCGTTGAAAATAAAACTTTCTTAATAATAAATAATTTTGACTTTTGAAAGGATGCTACATAGACAATTATATGTCGGGCGAAATCATTGTCTTTCAAGCCATCTCGGCGATTATTAAAGCAAATTATAACCAAACTACCATTTACATTTGCCTATATTTGTACATTATTTTGAAATGTCACGAAAACAAATAACAATACAGTTTGATTAAGCGTGTTTTAATAACTGTAGAACTGTAACATTTAAACAACGTATGAGCTCTAAAAGTATACAAAAAAAAATAATTTACACTAACTTTTAAAACCCATAATCCATTTTAATTAAGTGTAAAAAAAAAAAATATTCGAAGCATTTTTTTTAAAATATTAAATTATTTTTTTCGTTAAAGCGTACCTATACAGAAATAAAAATACTTTTCACATTTTTTAGGTTCATGCATGATGTTCATCATGAACATCTTACTTTTAGAAATATTATAGGTTTTCAATGCCATAAAAAAAAAAATTACATTTACAAAATTGAATACACATTTTATAAATTTACAGAGTAAAATAGTAATTTATCACAACCAAGATTTATTGTAGATAGTTTGCTACATAACAAAAATACGACTAAGTTCTAACAGTTCTCGAGCTGTGCTGGTAGCCATTTATTGAGACGACTTTAAATAAAGCAATGATTTTTTAAATTTTAATCGGGATTCCTCGCGGCCGAACTGAAGTTGTACCTCGCTATTCCTGCGCACACGGGTCCCCGGGAGGAGTCTGAAGTTACACGTATCTCTAATTTTCTAGTTTTCATAGCAACAATTTGATGTTTTAATCGTAGTGACTTTAACTTGGCGACGACACTGATCCGGAGACAAGACAAGATCACTGACTAACCAAATATTAACTGTAACCTGAAATAATTTATCTGAATTGAAGATATTACGATCGGTGGAAATTATAATTAATACGCATTTACAAAATTATCAACAACTCGTTTCAACAATTGAACATATAAAAAATCCAAAATATTGTGCGCTGCGGAAGTTGGCACTTCTCAACTGAACGGGGCTGCATCGAATATTCGAGCACTCGCGGTCCTCGCCGGCACACGGGCGGGGCATCGCCGCTGGAAACCTCGGCGACTGCCAACCAGACCAAAAGACAAAAGAATACATACTAAAAGATTATTTTAATGTGACTGCGATTGTTATTATGGGATATTTTTATAACTATTGCACTCGAGCGACCTACTCGCGGTCCGTCCTGCCAGTCCTGTCGCATTATGGGCGGCCATAGCGAATAAGGATACCGTGTCCGTAGATATCTGGGACTTCTCGCGTCGATGGTCAGGGACAGAAACTGCAGAAACTTTTATAGCATGTAGATAACGAGATATAACGAAATATACAGAAAACAGACCTTTCAGAAAATTTGAGACAAAAAAATCACCAATAAAGATAATGTATCTTACTGAATTTACGAAAATAATAAGACACACTTTTCAAAATAGTAATATTTTGTCTTAACACGTTATGAACACTTATTTGTCTTTTGAAAACTACAGTTCTGCTATAGAACAATGAAGATTTTTTTTCAATAGAAGTAACATCTCGGATAGTTCACTTAAAAAAAAACGGTGACTGCATTCCTTGAATGAAATCGATGGAAAAAATATTTTAATGAATTGCGATCAATAATTCAGGTCGAGAAACTAGCAAGGCTCGAATTAGAGTGGTCGATCGACGGTGCGAAAGTTGTCACGGAAGAGTCACGCCTCCGCCTGTCATCGGCCATTGACGATCCAGTGCACTGTCTATTGGACAATGATATGGCCGCCATTGTCGGGGAAACAAAAAAACACGCTGCCGCCATTTGCGATTCGGCACCGAGTGGCAGCGGCTTCAAGTGTCCCGGGCCGGATTGAGTAAATACGCTAAGTACAGATTACAATTACGAGCAGCGCGGACACGCCAGCCAGCTCGGACGGCGTGAACGAGAGGGAGCTTTGCAAATTATATTTCGAATAATACCGCTTCGAGTGAAAGTAAAACGAGAATAATTTTTTAAAATGAGATTTGAATTAAAATGTTAAATGCAAAAGCACGCGATAGCTCATCACTCCCTGTTCATTTTTATCGATATTCCAGAACTCGAGAGATAATTTTCGGGCGCTTCGAGTGACGCGACAGGCCTTGAGTGCCACGGGCCGCGAGTGCGACGTGTCCAGCAAGCGCCGGTCTCGAAGCATGATTTAGTAAAGCGGCCGGTCGCCATATTCCGGTCGCATCCGGCCTGTCCGCATAACTCAGCATTACGGCTTCCGGCCTGCAGGATGCCCCGCGACTCCTCTGCGGATTCAGCTCCACTTTTGTCCCTCCATTTTCATCCCTCTTCATTAACTTTGGCTAAAATTTTTTGTGCGTTTTATTATTTTAATTTCGTAATTTATAGCACATTCGTTATTTAATGTGAAAATTTTTAAAGTTACCTCTCGATTATTTTTTATAACTCCATTTTAGTCGCAAACTACGCGGTTCCTTTGATCATTGTAAAAAGATAAAGTAGATTTTAAACATAAACATTATTTGAATCGACGATCGAGATCGATTGAGTCCGACTTCACATTAGTAAAACGCTCATGGATATAAAAATTTATCGATATATATATATATATTAATTGATTAAACCCCTTTGTCATTATCTTGATCACTTATCATTATCATGATCATAATATATTAAAAAGATAAAACAGTTCGATGTTAATTGCATAAAATTGTAACTAAATAATACCAATCGAACAGTTCCGATGTGTTTTGCCGAGCGCCGAGCCCGGAGCCTCGCAACCTTGCGAGTTGCGTTCAGCTGTGACAAAAAACGCCAAGGACCAAATTGGTGAATTGCATAGTGTTCTGAGTTAAACGTTTTGAGGTGTTACAAAAATGACAGAAATCGTCCGAATGGAACGTCTTGTGAAAATCATGCGTTATCCGCTCGAAATGAAAAAAAGATGTGAGCATTTAAAAAGAAAAACGAACACAAACAAATCGTCAGTACGAGATCCAGCGAGAGGTGGGGAAGGCAGACTCCCGCCGGTGCGCCGAGTCCGTGGATTACTACAATGCCGAGGCGAGTCAGTCGCGGCTGGCTTATTGAATCGTCAAAGATCCGGCACGAGCCATTTGCGGAGGTCACGATGAGAGGAGCGCGCCGACACTTCGGGACATCGAGCGCCGCCGCCCCGAGCGATGGATGGGAATCCATAGCTTCCGCTTCGAATTATTAACAAAATTACCCCGAATAAGTCTGCATTGAGCTAAGGCGTCGTCGCCCGTAAAGCGTTTCAAAATCCACTGATTAAATTTAAATAAGACTCAATAGGAAATGTTTAACTATCGTCTGATTTAATTATCTTAACGATGATATTTAAATATACAAACACAAAAAAAAAGATTTTTTAAGATGAAATTAGAAATAAAATACATTTGTGATTTTCCCCATTTTTTAATTTATAGGTGACAGGTCTTGCATCCTGTTACGTTGGCATTTTCAAACGGAGTAAAGACGTTTTAAAATGCGAAAGAAACGGGTGGGCGAAACCGCTCACCTATAAAATAAAAAATGTGGGAAAATCATAAAAATGTTTTGTTTAAAATTATAAGATAGAATTCAACTTTATTCCAAGGTACTTGTCAAAAATATTGAATATTTTATTAATGAATTGAGTGTAATTATAGTCGATTAGAAATACAATACAATTTTAATTAGAGATATATATACGATAATTGTTTAATTATTTTTTACGAACTGAGAAATATTTGAACGTAAAAATCAAAGAAATGTACTTTTCTTTAAAATTTGGAAAAGGCGTTTATAACTTAAAAAATAAAGTAAACGGATAATATTGACAGCGTGTCGGGAGCTGGCAGTGTTGCATGGGCGTGGTCTGTTTATGTGTTTTAGTGGACAGGGCAGGAAACGCCACCCTAGCTGGGAGAGCGCGAGGCTGAGATTTATCGGAAAATCCGGAGAGAAGCTCTTCTTCATATTTCTAGTTGTTTGGATAAAAAGGTTTTCGAGACATTATTGAATTTGCGAAGTTTCACAAACAATATAATAATTTAAATAATACATTACTTATTGTTCGCATTATAAATAAATGCAGCTCTATGCGAACGCACAGAAATTGACTCTCAACGATTGCAGCCTCGGCCTTCTCACTGAAAATATATTTGCATTCGAATAGTTTATTGGATTTGTGGAATTTCATAAGCACTGGGAATTAAATTCCAGCATTATGTTCGAGTGATTGAATTTACTGACAAATTGATGCGCGAACCGCATTTGCTTTTGGTATTAAAAACGAACGAACGCGTCCGATTCAATTAAACCAGAGTACTTGCTATGAGCCCTTTATTATTCGTCCGAAAGATTTATTTATATTACACAGAAAAGCATGGGTAAAATGTCACATTCAATTATACTAAAATCCGAAAATCTCTCGTCACCTTTGGCGTTTAGGGAGCTCTTAAATGAACAACTAAAAATGGTATGATAAAATAATAGATGCAACATAATCACGATCGTTCACCTGTGAAGGGTACGATGCTCGTTCTGCCAAACTTACTGTTTTATGCGTCATTAATGAATACAGAATGATACCTTGGCCGAGCGAGCGCCGTCCCGGGCGAGGTCTGCTCTGAACCCGACCGATTCTGCAAAAGCTATTATTTTTAAATAATGCTTAGGAAAAATAAACCTAATAAGAATAATAATTCTACATTAAATTAAATTCAAAACTTATAATTTCCTACCGCAACGTCGCCGGTTCGGTTCATTGAGGCGTCAAAAACAAAATCTTACCTGTAATGAAAGAAAAAACATGTGAAATGTATTTAAATAAAAAATATATATTGTTTTGAAGTCGGGAATATGTGGACAAAAGTTGAAAATTATATTTAAATTTAAAATTTTCTAAAGAGCTAAGATACCTATTAAAATTAAACGTCTGCTTTTTATTAAATTAAAAAATATATTTGCTATCAGAAATACTATAAAAATATAAAACCGAATATAAAAATCAATAATAAAAGAAAAACAAGAAAATGAAATGATTTATGTTATTAAATCCTTAAAATAAAAAAGTGTAATAAATGTAAAACCAATGTTGGAATCGGTTTATCAAAATATGGATTCAGAGCTGAAAGCCATCGATCGAGGAGCATTCGACACAAGCGCGCTTCCTGGCAGCGCTGCGACCCAGACGTGTTGATGCATTCATCGATATTCATGTTTTCTCAATTCTGATTTACATAACATATTCCCTTTCGAGAAAACCTTATTTGATGTAGGTTTTCTGCAATTTCAAGGTAAATGCTTCTTACTGCATTTAACTCTCCTTTCTGCTTCTTGATTTATCTCTTATATGGTAGTTCGATAATGGACAACGCGTTTCCAGATTATCTTAGCTTGGATCACCCCCGTATGTGGAGTAATTTATGGAATAAAATATAAGTATCAAATAGATTTTTTTTAAATTTAAAAATTCTAAAAACCGAGTTTGAATTATTCACGTTCGTTGTCGCTCAAATATCTGTGATTGCCAATGTAAACAGAAAGCACCAGGGGGGTACTGCGCAGTGACGAAACAGGCCTCTGGTTGGATCTGTTGCTGGGCGAGCTTTTTTGACATGAAGGAAGTGAGGGTGGGGGGGGGGGGGGATTACCAATAATGGGTATGATAGAGATAGGCGGCGTGATTGACGGGGGTTTTACATCAAAGAAAAAGCTTGTACACGAATCTAAGATAACGAGACCCGAACGTAATGCGCAGGCATAAAGAAAACTCTCGTAAGTGTCTGTCTCACTGTAACTTCTCGGGGGTCGCTCTTACAGAAGCCCTGCGCCGGCTGACTCGCTCGCGACAGCCTCGGGGTCGATTTTAGAATATTAAAAAAAATCTTGGTTACGGTTTTTTTTTGATAATAAGTTGCGAATAAAAAAACAAGTGCGAGAGACGCATCAAGCTTCCAAAGGCAGGTCACTCAGCATTTCCATATGCTGATTCTTACTCTTATAGAGTAGTGTATTTAGTATTTGAAAAAAATGTGCTAATATTTATCTAGATCGGAAGTAGGAAACAGAAATGAGTATTTAAAATAGTCATACTCCCTTAGTACACATTTAAACAATAATGTATTTTTTTAAATTTATATTTATAGTTTCATAATTCAAAGTAATTGTGAGTACTATAATTATTAATTTTGCAGTACAAACATTAAAAAAAAAAATTCGTCACGTAACAAAAAATTAAAGTTGAGTTAAGTAATAAAAAAAAAATCTGATTTCTCATTTATATTTCGAGGAACTACAAATAGGATAAAAATTCATAAAAACTTTAAAGCGAGGCGTGTTCTGCAGCATCTCCGGCTGATCCCCGGCTAGCGCAGGAGTCTCCCGGCCCCGCGCCCTCGCCGGATGAACGGCTAACATTTTATCAGATGCCTCTAAAGTTCCGTTTGTAAGTTATCACTAACCCACACAAATTTGAACCAATCCGAGATCCACAAGCCGCGTTTCTGCGAATTCCAATTGACGAATCACACGGCCTATTGTTCAAAGCGAGACTCGGAGAGCTGGGGCCGGGGGCTGTTGGTAATTGCTTCTCCTTCGAATCGAGCATTCGCAAGAATATACACGAATACAAACTGAACGCACAACAGAAGCGAGAAGTCTGCATTTATAGCTATCTTGTACAACATACAGTCAGCTTTATTATGTGAAATAAGAAGAAAAATGCAAGCGACCCGATACATTGAAATAATAATTTTCTTTGTGGATTCTCTATAACTAACTATAATGAAGGGGCGTCGTTAAATGCGAGATAAGATTGAATATCAATTGACAAAAAATAATTGAAAAACAAAATTTAAAAAATTGAGTTATATGAAAACAGATATCTTGCATGTCTTAGTTGTAACATATAAAAAGTATGCAATGAAAGCGGATAAATTTAACAGTGTATATCTAAAAATCAAGTAATTATTCATAAAAAATAAAACAAAACGAATTGATTGTTCCTAATTGAATAACAGTCGTTGTCAGGTTAATCGTAAACATCCGCGCAATAAGCCAGTGAGCGCGACCGGGTTCCCGGGGCAACTCCCTCGACTCGGGGGCGGCCGCGAGCACTTCCTTCCTGCTGTGAAGTCAGCGGCTTGTGCAATTTAACTCGTGTTTAGCACAAAAGGAGTTAGAAAGTGACAATTGATGTTATCATTAATTATACGGACATAGTGTTGACTGTCGGCTGCCGCAGCGCTTTGCGGCCATAAGTCAGCCCCCCCCTCCGCCCTGTAGCGCTAAGCCTCTTCAGGGGCTCGCCGGAGCGCCTCTCACGCCGCCATTGCGGGGGCATCATAGGCTGGAGCCACATTATGCTCTGCAGCCGCCTCCCGGCATTGGTTTTATTATTCCTGGCTAACATCATAACACAATTTCTCCTATGTATCATGAAGTGTATAACCTAATAACCAACCGCTTTATATATATATATATATATATATATATATATATATATATATATATATATATATATATATATATATATATATATATATACATATATATATACATATATATATACGTCGCGCCATACATATAATATTAGAAGATATTCTGAAGCGTAGAATCCTGCGTTTGGTCTTGCGAGGTAGGGACATAAAAACATCATCCCGTCATAAATGGTTTGATGTTTTGATGTCATCCCGGAATAAATGAACTACGGCTGATGATTTACGAAATTCAGATCCTAAGGCCAATTAAAGCCAGTAGCGTTCAAGCAGATATCAATCTGTATCTGGATATGTATACTCGGACATGGGATTGGTTTATCTTTTCAATGTTTGTAGATCTACGCAGTTCCGTGGCACGTGCTCGAATTGTCATTCGCGTAGAAAGTCAGCAGTCATGAATCGACACAATAACTAATTATGCGTTAAATGTTTTCGTAATACCTTCCACAGATACTGAAAGCTCCCCTCCGCGATTGGCGATAAAGCCGACCGCCCGCGCACGCAGACGTACAAGTCGGGGCCGAAAATAACGACGGGTCCTTTTTTATTTTCACCATAAAAAACCAAGCAAAAAAAAACGTGATCCAGTTTGGAGTTGTCGCTCACTTCCGTGCCGATTCTCAGATAACCGCTCGCTACCCTCCGAGATGAGTCGCGCCCCGCGCAAGGCAATACAGGCGGACTTCGTTTTTACGACCGAAAAATGATAAATTGTGCCGTATAAAGATGAACGATATTTTCCAGTCCAGCAAGAGAGATATCATTGCGGGCCTGATGCGTAAAAGTTTCTCCGAAGGGTTTTTTTTATCTTATAGTTTCGTAGATTGCTTTTCAGCGAATTTTTTTTTATTTTGAAACCTCGGCCGTTCTCGTTCTCCGTCAATCTTGAATATCAGATATTGAAGATATATTTTATTAAATTCTCAGATTAATCTGAAAAGTTCAAATTAAATTACACAATATTGTAACGAAAAGTAACTTAAAAAAATGACTTTCACAAATATAAAGATATTTTCTGAGAGTTTTCTTTAATCGTTTTCAATGTGTGAAAAAATGTGCTTAATCACATAAACATATTAATACCTGCATGGGTAAATAAAAACGCATTCTGATTGACATTAATCTAACTTAATATAATTGAATGGTGCGCGTCTCGGCTAAAACATCAATAGATTTTAAAAATAATAATAACCAGATTTGGATATAAAAATGCTTCACTTGTTACTTTAATTAAAAAGTCCAGTGTTTGCAAATCATTAAATATTGATTAGCCCGAGCATATTGGTTCATATGTAGAATATGATTATTAGAAATTCTCACTAAATTGCAGTGGCTCGTTAGCATAGTTGGATAAATGCACCGGCCATGAAAGCTTGGGGATGTGGGTTCGAATCCCACACAAGTCACAATGATATTTTCTGAGAGTTTTCTTTAATCGTTTTCAATGTGTGAAAAAATGTGCTTAATCACATATAAATATAAAAGCGTTTGTTTTGTATAGAATCGTTCATATAAATAGCAATTAGAATCCTCATTTTGTTAGGTACATTAAACTCACATGACTCTTAAATTATTACCTGACAATATTACATCTCTCTCTCTCTCTCTCTCTCTCTCTAACAACCAATACCTCTCCCTTTAACAACTGTTCACTTAATTGCATGTTATTTTAAAAATCCTCACTCAGTTTGATAATGCCAAAGTGAAAGGTTGGCGAAACCGGTCACCAATAAAAATTAACTTGTGGAAAAATCACTCAAGTATTTTATTTAAAATATGTCAATTTAACATTTATAAAAATTACATGCATCAATCTTGAGATGGCATTCTCGTATATGTGAATGCACTCAAGAACACTCCGAGACGCTCACAACGCGCGGGCCGCGAGCGCCTCTGGCTCACCGGCTATCGACTGCCAAGTCTATCCCCGCCGGCTCTTGAATCCTAGTATTGTCTAACCTTCATTTTTATGTGCCACTTAACAGTGGAATGTAACGTTTATGAGCAATAAACTACAGCGTACCTGTTAGTGCGCCGTAAAACCGCAAGTGGATCTTACAATATTACGGAGCGTCGGGAATATCGTCATTCTTACTGCCGTGTAAAAACTCACCGTATTGAAAAGTACACAAGGAAGACCACGTGCAGACTTGGCATTCGACCAGTGAACTATACTATCAATTTAATTAAATATAAAGGACACATTAATGAAATTGATCCCATATTCAGTATCAACACAAAAATAAAATTATTCTAGTTCTTTTTTTAATAAATTTATGATTTAGATTGTAATGCAGTACTACTTTGGTTTCATTGCTGTTTTATTTACTATATAAAATAAAAAAAACATTACATATATAATAATTAAAATTTAAAAATTTACTATACATTTATTTAATTTAAGTTATTTTGCAACCGTAAATGCAATTCATTTCAGCACCGAGCTTTGTATTTTTAGTCTTGAACATTACAATATACACTAGGAGATAAGAGTTGAATCTGTCATACTGAAAATGAAAGGTTTTAAGGGAGAAGAATTGTTATCTTGAATAGCGCGACATTACCAGTACGGTCTCGGGCCGGTAACTAGATTCAAGGAGAGAATAGAATAGAATAGAATATGCACGCTCCTCAGCGCCGAAGTGGGCACACGCGTTGACGTAAAATGCTATTATCATGACAGTAAATCACGAGGCGAGCCCTAGGGATATTCCGTTTTTACTATTATATCATATTCCAATTCAAAACTCAACAAATACTTGCTATTTAGAATTTTCAATAATATAAATACTCATTGCTTTTATGCGGTGTGTGTTGTAAATCATAGTGTGAAAAAAAAATACAAATGGTTTAAAAAAATTCAATTTATGGTATTTAAAACCAGCTACCGATTAATTTTAAGAAATTATAGAGATAAACGTCGGGATAAAGACAAAAATAGGCGCGGCCGTACATTACGGAAACAATCGAACTGAGCTATAAAAATATGTTAATTTACAGAAGTTCAAAAATTAAGCTTTGTCCTTATATCGTAGAAATCACATTCCCCAAGGAACAAAGCTACTTGATGAATCGCAAAAACAGCCGCAGAGATAATGCGCCTCTCCAGCTCTTCCCTGTGGGCTCGCGCTGGGCTGGCCGTTTCGTCTGCACGAACTTATATTATTGACTCGTTGTAATTGGGCACCCAATTTATTACCGATGTCGCGACGCCAGGAATGCGGTCACCTGTGCGTTCCGGTTGGCGCTCTGTACCTGTCTACTTTTTAGTTCTGATTAATACGCTTCGTTTAGTAACTGTAATCCGGAGCGAACGACGTTCGCTTGATTTAGTACCCCCGGTGGGGGTGCGCGCGAATGACAATGATTTATAGAAAAACAACTTGATCAGTTACCATTTGGGAACTGTTCCACCGCAATAAAACGTACTGCATCTACGCTTCGCACTGAGAGTGTTATCGTCAGACTTATATTATAATACTTGTGCAGCCGTGGCGTACGGAAAGGACGAGGAATAATATTCCCAAAATTTAGAAACAACAGATATTTATTTTACTTTTATCACCTATTTTCTTCAAAGTACATACATGATTAAAACGGTAAATATTATTTGAAGAACTCCCATCTACTATCATAACCCGCATTCACACCAGCGCGGTGTATTTTCCTGGAGAAGTGCCGGGGCGTGTGCGGCCGATGCGCGGTTGTGTTGGCCTTGTGCCTTGTGGTGTGCTATCGACTCACGGCTCTCGGGGCGCACTACCTGCAGGCTGAAAGAGGACCGATTAGTGCTCGTTTCTAATAGATAAGTCCAAGCAGATCAAGGACTCTTTGAGCTTACTCTACGATAGAGCTTACATGTCCCTCTCACAAGAGCAGCCGGGTGCTGTCGGGAGCCGCGCCAGATTCAACAATTCACCAATAAACAGCCTGAATATTTCATCACCTTGAAAATCTTAAAACTCATTTTAGTATTCATCGAGGTACGTCGTGAATTATATTGTTCAACTGTGCGCTCAGTAAATACTTCTCGACATTGCTGTGACATTTAGAAGGACGCCATGACACTAAACCGCATGTAGGCATTATAGAGAAATTTTTATTGGATGAATTCTTTAGTCGAATGTCCGTATGCGTCGAACAATATAGACAAATGTAATGGGTTAACACTCATTTTATATCAATAATATTAGATTTTTCACAGTAATTTTTTTAAATTAATTATATTTATATTTATATAGGGTCAAAGTAGTGAAAAAATTAAAAAAAACCAATTGTGAAGTTTTTTTTTTTTAATCCAAAAACTTGGTAAATTTAAATATATGTATTACATATTACTGACGGAGTGCTCGGCGGAATTCCACTTTGATATTTTTACATGAAACTTTTTTTGCAATATTTCCACGTTTTTATTTTTTTGTGACTAGTTTTTAAATATATGAGATGAATAATTTTGCCGACTCGATGAGAACTACTGAGCAAAAGCGAATTCCAATCAAATAATTGCACTTAATTTCGGGAACTCGCAACTTCGTAAACTCGTACTTTTTACTTCAAAAAGTAGTCCTGAGTCGGGGTCATCTCGTTTGACTGGTAACGGTTAGCATTAAACGAATATCTCTAAC
Source organism: Atopsyche davidsoni (assembly GCA_022113835.1). Lineage (NCBI taxonomy): Eukaryota > Metazoa > Arthropoda > Insecta > Trichoptera > Hydrobiosidae > Atopsyche > Atopsyche davidsoni. The sequence continues at coordinate 14,406,233 of JAILWY010000005.1, read as the reverse complement.
TGGTAAAAATAAACCATACACAATACATTTGTTGGTGCGCGCCTCACTCGTGTATTCTTGTTTGACTTGGTGAAATATTATTGATAATCACAACATTTAGCTACACCCCCCCCCCCCCCACCCCCTTTTGGAATAAAAGCTATACATACGTATGACTAGTCATTTTGATCTCAATGTGTTAAGTTTAGGGTAACTGATAAATATAATATTAACATACGTATGGGTCAGGTTAGGTTAGCTTTTTAAGGAAATATTAGCAGTATCAATTCGGCAGGCGAGTATGTATTATTAATTTCTCTTCTCCTTGAAGATTTATGGTTCGGGATATCTCAATTAGAATAACCATTAATGAAGATGTGTGGAAATATAAGTACCTCAAAACTGTAAGGTTAGCAGTGTTTCGAGCAATGGTTTCCTCGGCAAGCGACAATACGGATACCTTTAAGTGACAGCAAATGATACCACAGAATACGCAGTCACATAGAAATAACGGCATTACGGCCGGCAATTAGTGTCGCGCACTGCTCACTATATTTGAACTTTTACAAAAGTTGGTAAAGTGTAAAATTGAATAAATCAATAATAATATATTCGAAAAAGTTACATACGTATCATTAATTTTTCCATTCTTTTTGCAGCGGTCCGTTCATAGGTAATTCTATGGAGAAAAAGACTCGGGAATAACCCGAGACATTGACAATCAGTATTAATACTAATTATTTGATTGATGAATATTGGTTTATTTATAATATTGAATATATTTATGAGTTGAAGGATGTGGTTATCAATATTCATTGAATAGTTATCGCCGAGACGTGAAAGTACATACGAGTGGTTTCTCGTCTAACGCGGGTCAACAGTACTTTAGTTCAGGGCCTCGCCTCCCGGGACGATCAGCAAGCATAAGGGTGACGTATGAGGGTCGCGCAGCCGCATAACTCATCCCTCGTAGAATATACGTAACTTGAATCTCTATTAAAGTAACTTCTCGAATCTTATCATCTCACGGGTCTTGGTGTTATTCAAAATGCTGATAAAAAATCTTAGAAACCAATACCTTTATAATATAAGTAAATTACAATATTTAACCTAAACGTCATTAAATAAAAATATTCAGACTTACTTTGAATTTCCCAGGTGTAATAAAAACTATAGTATATTATGTCCCGAAATTTTTTTTTTTTATCCATATTAAAAAATTCATATTACTATAAGAGCTTGAATAATTCGATATTTAACAAAACGCTGAAAAAATTTAAAAAAAACACTCAAATATAAAATAATTAATCGGTTAATAAGTGACCTTGACATTTTTTACGGTAATTTTCAAGTACTTATATGCAATTTATTATTGGCAACACAGATTTTACATCAATCCATTGACTTTAGCGTATTGTAGATTTTCTGTGATTTACAGACGCCTCACGGAGGTGCGGAGGCGGAGAGTCCGGATGTAAGGAAGGGGTGATTAGGGGCGATATAGCCCGGACTCGGGAGGTGCGAGCCTCGTGTCGCTTGATCTCACAGAGGGAGTGATGTCAGTCAATCGGTCGATAAATAAATACAAAACATTTTTATCCATTGTGGCAAATCTTTGTATCAAAGTGTAGTATCGCAAACTGCGGCCACCAAATAGAAACGAATTTATGTTTGACAAGTTGTAGAAGAAGTTCATAATTCTTGTTGAAACTGCTTTTGAAAAAATACACATTTGAATAAAATATTTATTTATTTGTTTAACCATGTTTAATTTTACTGGTGAACGGCTTCACGAACCATTCACGTTGGCATTATCAAACGAAGATTCTTCAAGAGAAACTTCATTTGATAATGCCGTAATGAAAAGTTGGAGAAACCGGTCACCAATAAAATTAATCATGTGGAAAAATCACAAAAGTATTTTATTTAAATCATTAAAATGGAATTCCACCGAGAACTCTCTGTCAAAAATATTAAATATATGAAAAAATATATCTCAATATATTATTAAAAATTTGTTGTGTTAAACACAATACACCCATACCTCGCTTTACAGCCTAGATACGTTCCACGAAACTTGGCCGCTAAGCGAAAAGCCGTATAAGGAATCAATCATTCTAATACAAATTCATACAAATTCGATGGGATCGGTTCCAATTTGTTAAATATGTAACACTTTTTACACATTCTGGCCATTTTTTTTCCAAACATGGTTCATTGTTGTTAATTTTAATTCCTTCCGTGATTTACTGATGGTGTCAACCGCATCCTTGATGTTATAGTTTTTCCAAAATGTTTTAATTGAAGCTTTACCATCAGTTGTCGGAAAGTTCAGCGTAGGTAATATGCCTTAAAAGTGGCTATTGCACCCTGATCCATTGGTTGGATCAGAGCTGTTGTATTTTTCGGAAGGTACTCAATCATGACATCTTCAGATAGCTCGGATAAATTAGTAGGATGCCCTGGTGCATTATCCAAAATTAGCAAAGCCTTGTTGGTTAAGTTATTGTCTCGCAAATATTTTTTCACTTCTGTACAAAAGTGATTTTTGAACCAATCCTCAAAAGTAGCTTTAGTCATCCAAGCATTCTTGTTGGATTTCATATGACGGGTAATTGGCATCGCCCGCGGCATTTGCACCAAGTAGCAAAGTTAATCGTTCTTTAGACACCTTATAACCAGGCGCAGATTTTTCGGTTTTTGAAATGTACGTGCGATCAGGCATTCGCTTCCAATAATGCCCTGTTTCTCTCCATTCTTCAAATTTTCAAAAATACTTAAAGCTTTTTCCTGGATAATCATTTGACTCATTGGCATTCTCCGTTTGTTATTGTCCTCAATCCATATAATCAATAGTTAAAATATGTTAAATAAAAAATACACATTAACGATAACGGCCGTATAACGAGCGGCCGTATAACGAGCGGCCGTATAGCGAGGTATGGGTGTATATGTTTAATATAACTGATATAATTCTGTTATCATATAGAGGGTTTCATAATAAATACGGTTAAAATGAAACATGTATGAAGTAGATATATAAAATTTTAAGTCGTCAGAAACATAAACCAAACAAAGTCATCGGTAAGTTGATAAATTTATTTAGTTTCTAAAATGACTATATTTAAAATTCACAAACGGAACCTTTTCCGCTTTAGAAATGGGTGTTATGAATGAAAAAAAAAACCAGGCAGGTGGAGGAGGGGTAAGATATGTAGTCGGGTACCAAGAGTGCGTTCGCCAGGGGACTCCCTCCCCCGAGTGGGTAATGAAAAACGTGTGATTTAAGCAGGTTGGCGAAACCACCATCAATCAAATTTAAAAATGTGTAAAAAAAATAAAATAAAAAAATTATATTTTAGGTATTAAAGTAGATTCTAATCAAAATATTATAGTAACTCGATTAAAATCAAATGTGTTTTTATTTCATAACTAACGTTGTTTCGTTTTTAAATTGTCTCAATTTCGTGTTGCGTATAGCTCAGAATAAAAATAAATAAACCTATAGTAAATATTTTTATAAAAGTACAGAACAGGAGACAAACCCATTTTTGGCCATAATAACAGGTACGTGTTTTAAATGTACCCATTAAAATGTATTCTTTATAATGAAATGTTAATGTACGGTGTTGAAGTGAGGCACAGACTGGAAAAAATTAACATAGTATACGAGAAAAAGAACTAAGACGTTACGATAATGCGATATCGAAGAAAACGATTCTCAACCCTAAATTATTTAAAAAAAACAGTTTAAATTTTATTGTTATAATAATTTAAATGTAGTTATTAATTACACTTTCAGTAAGCTAATATAGTAACATTGATTGCGTATAAAATAGTTGAACTTTGCAGCGATAATAATTTAAAAAATTAAACTAAGAAAAACCAAAAAGGCTTTTACGCGTTTGGCGTATAACACTTTCAGTGTGAAAAAACCAATGCACGGCCGAGAGGTGCTAATGCATCACCTTAACCCCGGTGTGAAAAAGTGTAAGTTACGCAGCGCAGATAAACAAATAATCAAGCCCCGAGCTTGATGATACCGAGGTGAGCTACTGGGTAATGCACATTTCCCCGCTGCTAGAGAGCACTCTGCTCTTTAATTCGATAAATCAAACTAAAGACGCGCTCACGCTTGCGGAGAACAAGGGTCCGTCTTCTTCATAATGAGTTTATTATTTACCCGCGCCACAAAAACAAGCTTCCGAAAGTCAAAACAGAAGAAATATTACATTTAGCGTCTAGCACGGAGACACCTTTTGTGGATCGTTTCCGGTTTACTGGACTCAGAACAGTCAGCGAGTATAAATAATCCTTTGTGTATTGAAATACCGATACTCAGTGCTGTAGCCGAGCACTCATCGCCTACGGTAATGTCCATAAATATAGACGATAATAATGAATCAGTTCCTTTGATGCAATAAGCTTCAATGAATATTCATATTTTTTGTCGTTAGCTAGAGCAAAAAAAAAGAATAGAAAAAAAATAGTATATATTATTTTGTTTAAAAAAATTTTTTTAAACAAAATAATTAATAAAAAAAAACTTTAATTATATTAATCACTTAATCTACCGGAGGGGTCATTGTGTTATTCAATATTTTTGACAGATATCATTTTGATCCCTATTCAATCTTTGGTACAACTTTTACATATTTAAACATTATCACACCGCTATCAAATTTCACGATTTTTTAAAAATATCCATACAATGTAATTTTAAGTATTTAGTTCTCGTTTTATTTTCTACTTTCGGAGTACCTACCGCCGGTGGTCATTTTGACCCCGCGAGATAATATGGTATCCATTCTTCTAAAGTTTAGAAGAATTGATATCTAAACCTAGATAATTGTATATTTTAAATGTTTATTTGAAGAATGAAAACGTTAAGCAGCAACACCCTGGGGTAAGTTCGTTGGATACATTGATATTTTGAAATATAAATTCTACTACGTTTTTCTATTCAAGACCGTCTTGCTAGAAGACTCCCAAATTTTAAAAGTGTAAATTTACAACACACACCTCGGCACAACAAACGATCCTAGAATCGGTAAAAAAAAAAAAAGAAAATTATATATATATATATTTATTAAATGTATTAAACAAATAGTGCGCGTGATCTCCGGAGTTCTAGTCAAAGGATAATTGGCCACACGGCGGAGCAGAGCAGGCTGCGAGAGCCCTAAATCACTAGTGTCGACCAAAAAATTCATAATTTATAATAATAATAAAGAGGTTGAGTACGATTTAGTAGAAGGAGTTACGTGCCACAATTTAGTCATACGTGAGGGATTGTAGTACAATTGAAATGTTATTAATATTTTAATAAAATATTTTCGTGATTTTTTTACATGTTATTTTTATTGATGACCGGTTTCTCCAGTAAAAAATCAACATGTGGAGAAATCACTCAAGTATTTTATTTCAAATATTAAGATTGTTTAGATAGCAAACAATAGGCGTAAATAAATTGCACATAATAAAGCTCTTCGGACTTAAAGTATTGTTTTTCCGTCCTGTCCGAAGGGTCCTTCATTTTAAATAAATATCAGTTTAGTCATGCATCTGATGATGACCCGGTCATTGGGTCGAAACTAGTTATGCAAATAAATTTCAATAAACTCAAAAGTGAAGACAAAATTACAAAGTTACTTTTTATAATTATAATTGACAATGGATCCACAGAGAAGGTCTCGTAATATTCACACGTCCAATAAGGTGAGATCCATCTTCGCTCCGCCCCCCGGGAGGAATTGTCTCCGGAGGCGTTACAGAATTATAGGACTCGAAGATCGTTCGTCAGGAATGACTTATGGTGGCAGATAATACAACTACCGCTGGTTATTCCAGGAATTTTAATGCCAGGTGTATTCAAAAATGGTTGACGGAAATTCGAATCATATACGCTGACTAAAAAAAATGAAATTTTATGTGACGAATTACGTTTGAATTGAGATCATAGAAATATAACCACGCACGCAGCAGATATAATTTACTTACAAATCATAACGAAAAATAATTAAGCATCTTTATAAACGAAGTTTTGTTGTCAATCACAATATTTTTTGTAAAAATACACGACTATAGCATTAAAATATTGTACCAAATGCTACTGGTGTACCGTGACATAAGCGTTATAAAATGTCCGTTTGCACTCGTGGCAAACAAGAGAGATTTTATTTTATTTTTAGAAGAGACTTTATTTTTAAAAGTGGGTTTATAGATATAGAATATACGTTTTTTCACATATTTGAGAATATACATATATTATTGAGCCATAATTTATACATGTATATAAATATATAAAGGGCTTGACGAAAGCATCGTAATGGGAGCATTATAACTGTCATGACTGAGATAAAGTATGAAATAAATAACAACGTTCCTTGTAGTTATCGCTCTTTCTTTATGGTCTAGGTAGGTTAATTTTTCTGGACTTTATTATGATTGTATTATTCAGATAAAAATAAATAGCGTTTTTCCTTTTATAGTGCGCCTCAAACAGGAGTCCTTAGTGTCATCACTCTACTCCTGTACAATCCCCGATGCCTCGCTGCTCGCCAGCTACGCCCGGCTAAAATACTTTCGCGTCCAATTTGTGTTCATCTTTACTTGAATGGAATTTAAATTGAATTCAGTTAAGAATATTCAAATTACATTTATATCCTATGATAAACGGTTTAAAAGTAAATGTCTTGAAGTGAAAATTTTAAATAACAAACTTTATATTATTTAATGGATAGAACATATTTACATAATTGATAGAAAAAAACAAAAGTTTAAAAATCAATCAAAATTAGTAAGAAATAAATATTTAAAACTAATACTAATAATCTCTCAAAACATAAAACGTAACCATGTCCTTTACCTTTTTTGTACATTGCTTTACAAAATTATATCGTTAGCACTTATTTGTATTACAATAATTTAATTTGATGTAGATTGCGTTTCTTAAATATTACTACGTACAATTTGCTGAAGAAGGACAAACCAGAACTGTTTCAAATATAAACAATACAAACAAGGGATTGTCTTGTAATTGTAAAGTTGATAACGATGCTCCGTGCATGAAACCCCACACCGAGAAGAGCTCGGAGCACTGTGCCTCTCGCGTCTCCGAACTTGTAAGGGACATTGACACTTTTAAACGTAAATTCTCGGGCCACATGCACGGGCTGATCAAAGAAAGCGATATTGGAACGAGATGCTATAGCGCCGACCGGTCATCTGCACTGCAAGGACAATGAGCAATGAGGTTGTCGTGCAGCGATCCTGCGAGGCCTCGGAAGCCAAAAAGACCCAAGACGAGACAGCCGGTTGGTATGAAGGAGGAGTACCGCGATTCGGAGAAGATAAACTGAAGGATAACGGTTCTGAGCGCAGATTGCCGCGGGTTGAAGGTGATGATGGAATTGAATGTCTAAATCGGGGGTGGCCAACCCAAATGATCTCACGGGCCACTTTGGAAATCCATCATAACTCCGCTGGCCGCATACAAAATTTTATATCCCCATATTAGATTTAGTAGACATTTTTTTGGATTGAAAAATTGAAACATAATGAGTTATTATTATTGTGTCTATAATTATTCTTACAAGTAAACATAGATTATATAATAATAATGATACTAAACGTACATTGTAAATAAATAAATAACACTAAAAATTAAATATAAAAATATAATTTTTATTTTATTTAAAAGGAGTTATTAACTGGCTGTTGTTGTTTTAAATTAAATATGTTTTGGACAAAACATTGGTTTTTACTACTTTGGCCATTATAAAATAAATATATTTTGTAAAAGAGTGATGAATCTCGCGGGCCGGAAAAATGTTCAAAGCGGGCTGCAGGTTGGCCACGCCCGGTCTAAATTCTCAACTGGGAGTTCCGATGTGATGACTGTTACCCGTTTCGGTTGACATCTAACCTCACCATTACTTACTACCAAAGATTCGAAAGAGCGTTTCTAAGTCGGTTAGAGAGATTGGATTCAATCGATGTAATTTAGCAGTTTACACAAGAGCAGCGCCCGTTACGAGGCGAATGCGGGGCGAAGATAACCAACATCTTTATTTGAATTATTAATTACTCCGAGTTAATTCAATAGTCAAGGCTTACAGAACCGTTTACTTGATAAGTCTCCGAGACTACTGAATTGAGAGAGTTCTCTATATGAATTCTAATGGCTGCGCAGTCTTTTCTATCATAAAGCTTACGATTTGCACACATAGAATTTCAGAAATATGACGAAGCCGGCTTTTACTAAGATTTATAATGAAATATAGAAACCTCCGAGTCTTCAAATCAAATAAATCTACGACTTGAAATTGTAACGTTTTGAATTTGTTTTACGCGTAAGGAGCCTAAAATTTCTAAACATAAAGAAATGTCTAAGATGTAAGGAACGAGCTCCGCGTGGAGTAACGGTCTTCTGTCCGTGTTGCAGCGCGGTAAACATACTACAAAAGTAGAAAATAAATAATAAGTCTCCTAAAACTAATAAGGTCACAAAAATTATGTTATGTGTCTCTTAAAAATGTTTATTTGCATATTCATCTTAAAGAGTTACTTTTTCTAAGCATTTCACTCAAAACTATCAATTGATAATTGATACTACATCAATGTAGTATCATCATATATCAATGTGCTTTCAAACAGAACTATCGTTTTTTTAATACAAAAAATTAGTTTAAGTAATGATTTAGCTTTATTCTTCTTTTAAAATATGTTTAAGTAAATATGTGCCGTTTGCGATGCGCTCGAGGGAAGAGATTATCACTCCTCTGTGGATACGAGACGTCACCGCTTACAGAAGGCTACTTTTGTTCAATACGAAATACGGATTATATTTTGCATTCGCATTAAAAGTGCAGTTTAAATCTACACTGCACAAAGTATCGATACTCGCATTGACGATTACATTTCTCAGAATTCCTAATATCCACTAAAATGAAACGACTGCATAAACTGAATAAGCTTCTATTGATGAGGAAGTTGACGAAGAACTTAACATCTAAATTGATTTTGTGAATAGGTATATTTTTTAACGCCGCTAGTGCTGCGATATCGACGCGAGCTTAAAACTCTTTGAAAAAAGCGCTGGAACATGACATCATTCATCGGTGAGGCATAGGTCTGACAGCAGTATCTGGTATGCCACCTCTACACATGCGTATTCGAATTTAACATGAAATCATAAGTATAGAAATTAATTAACTGAAGAAATTGTTACTATTAAATTGGTTGCGATTATTATTAAGAGTTTTTATATTCATTTAATGTATCATATTAAATGTTTTATGATTTTTATATTATATGGTCTATCAGAGATCAATAAGACTTGTCAGCGCAATAATTTTTATTTTGAAAAGCTAATCAAAAAATGTAATTGTGAGGCGTAAAAAATACAAAAAGAGACTCCGAACCATTTTTCACCGACAGTTTTATATTTTTACATAAATTCAAAACCATAAATGAATCATATTTTTCCACACAAAAGCATACTTAAATTAAAATATTTACGCAACAATTAAGTTGGCTCGTTTTTAACAAACTTTTTAAATAAAGATATTAATTTTTTTTTTTTATTATTATTAATAATCAAATTTATTTTTACTGTTATTTATAATTACCACATAATGACGTGGTAATTATTTTTCCCTGCTACAGACTATTATAAATTTCGACAATGACGGGAAGCTTAAATACAATAATAGCCAATAATTCACATAAGTTTAATATGACTATAAATGACTGGGTTTATTAAATTAAAGAAGAATAATCTATAAAGGCGCCTTTTAGTGTAAAACCGCGGAGTTCGTTTGAAGATTTGCACCGAAGCAGGAGATACGTCCCTGTCGTAACAAGTAAATTAAATGAAATTTGACGGCATCCATCGAGAGTTTATTGCGGGTTTTACAACACGTCTATCGAGAAAAAGACACTCCGAGCTTGATCATAACGTAGACGCTCGTCTACTGGCGAAAATTAAGTGCGGTTATTAAATAAATTAATTAAGTTTTTGCAAAAACGACATATAGCGTTTGAACTTTCTCACTTAACTTAAAGCAAACCATCTTATCTCTTAACATATTAAATGCACTTCAACATATAATAAAAAATTGTTAATGTATTCATGTTTCGATATCGAACATCCCGTCGAAAACTGTAGCTCTAGAACCGAAAACCGTAAACTTAAGAGAAGGATTTATCAAAAATCATGTAAAGTGATAGATAATAACTTAACATTGAAATAAACGGGCACGATGTTACAAAACCAATTTTCACTTTCACATATAAAATTTATAAAAAAATCGGTAGAGTAATTTATTTTGGAATAAATTACATTGGAAAAGTTGAAGTTCTTAATAGCTCAATAGATATTGAGAGTTTGCTGCCGAGCGCCGGCGGGAGATCAGTGATGCTTAATCGACTTACCTTTATAAATTTCTTTGCTTTCGTTAATAATCCTAAGGTAGTGTGCCGCGATGCATCGGGGCCGAGAGGCACTATGTCTTTCAGCTTTTCCAGGCAATTTCGAAGGTGAGCTCGTCTGAAACAATCAAAACAGCCTTACTGAGGACACCTGTTGTAGGAGAATATAAAACGAGGCCAAACGCATACATACAGGGTAAACTCAGAAATTTCATTACAAAATTCAATTAAATATAGGGAGCGAAATTTCGCTCGAATTATTATATTGATATAAATTATATTATATATAAATTATATTGTTGATAAAATACATTTTGTATAAATAAATAGCAGAAACACTACCATAAATTTTGAAGACAAAAGGCTCGAAATTAAAATAATCTTTTGTATAACTGAATCAACCCTATTTTTAAAATGAAAAATCCAAAATGTTAAAAAAAATAATAAAATGTCCGGAGCCATAGAGATCGAGCGCTCTTTTAGGAAAGGACGGCTCGCATGTGCTCGCGTATGAAACTGATTTTTTGGAATAACTCTGGACGCAAGAAGCGCTAGCTTGCAATAAAGCCTGACGATTTGATCAAATTTATTAGCATCAAAGAAACTATGAATCGCGCTTAAAACATGTTAAAAAGATTTACAGAGACACGGTGAGTTTTTTTATTATTAGAAACGAGAATAAACAGTTTAATCTGATCTTCGACTGTGATAGAAGTGAGATCATCCATTAATAGAAACATCTCAATGTATTATATATTCATTCAATAAATTCAGAGTGAAGAGAAGGAATCATTAAATTAAAGTATACACGACGGGTGCCACCTTCGACGAGCGATGATCCGGGAATCATTTTTTCGGTGTGTTGACTTCGCAAAAAAGAATTCAACAAAGAAAGCTCAGAACAGAGAGCTGTGAATTTCCCTCTGAATCGACGAGGCTGCGGCGTTACGGCGGAGCGGCTGCGGACTTCCGACGCAGGAAGTAAAGGAACGATGTGAAAATCCAGAGCGGCTAATGCCACTATCGAATGAATAACGTGAGAGGGAAATCTCCGGCGGCACGAACTCGGAAAAATTAAAATTCACTTTGAGAATATTTGAATTCAAAAATTTTGAAAAATTCATTAGCTCCTATTGTACAAAAAAACCACATAATAAAATTTACAGTAAAGTACATATATATAAATACATGTACATTAGGGTGTCCCTTAAAATTCAAGTTCAATATTTTTTTACGCGTACCTTCTTAAAAGTTTAGTAATAACCCTATATTGTCTAGAAAAAAATATTAGTTCGATTTATAAACGGTAACCCGTGCCGACTTGCGATTTTAACTTGTCCATACAAGTTGCGTAAGTACTGCGCTGTGACTTGTAACTGCATGTTTTATTTGTCATTTCATACGTGATTTTTGAGATTAGTAGTGCTCCATTGTTTAGTGCGTTAACATGTCGGTGGAATTACGGAGTGATAAACAAAATATTTTCCTTATTGGTTTGCCTAGATATCAAATAAATGGTGCAAAATTACCATCTAATCGACAAGTTCTCTCAGTCTTATTTTACAATATTCGTGAGATTAAACTGACTGTTAGTGAAAGTGCAAATCTTGTGATTAGGGAGTGCATCATATATTGGGAAAAAGCAAGAATTCCAACAAGGGGATTTTCTAACTGCGTGAAGAAACTTGTTGATTTATATCATGTTTGGAGGGAATTGCAAAAAAATTGTAAGAAAACTCAGGTTACGTTCAAGAGACGTGAGAACAATTTCAAAATTGATCTTAATAATTTGTTTGATATTGCACATGCTGATGCTTTTGAGAGAATGAAAATAGAGGAAGATAAATTATTTTTAATAAAACAGAGAGAACCAGGTCGACCGGGATGCTTAGGTGGTGTTGATAAAAAATTGGCGGAAAAAGAAGATAGATCTAGACAACGACGAAGAGAATTGCTGCTTTTCGCCTGTCGTCATCATGTTTATGAATTGGTCCTAAAAGCTGTCTTTGAAAGCAAAATTAAGCAAATTACTAGTAGCCCAGATATTCCAATGTTTAAAAAGTTCAGAGAAAATTGGAAAAACATCGACGCTAGTAACATTGAACCATCTCTTAATTTCGTAAAACAACGTGTTGCCGAGACAGACATTCAAGCTTTGTTAATATTTTATAAGGCAGAATTAGACAAAGGTTATGTAAGAGATGACTACCGCGAATTGGTCGAACTGTGCGTAATATTTTTGGGAGGAGACACAGAGGAAAAATTAAAACTAAGGCCCCCCGGAGCAATGCATCAGGCTCGCTGGATGGCGAGAGCGATCTATTCTTTAAAAATATGTTCACTTCAGTCACAATGCAGAATAACTGCGAAGGACAAAAAGGCTCTACAAGATGTTTGCTTATTTGTCGTGGTGTTGTATGTTAAACCTTGGCTCGAATGTACAGTGGCGATCAAAGCACCTAACCAAGATTTGCGCTTCTTGAAGATGTTAAAAGAGTACGAAAAAGTTGACGCAACAATTTCTAATGCTTCTATAAGCAAGTTTAGCCATCACTTGTGGTATTTATGTGAAGAGACAGTTATTCGATCACTGTTTGATGATGAAGTTGATAACCAAACTAAAAAGAAAATGATTGCCAACTTCAACCGGGACAAAACCTCAGATTTTAGCAAACGCTATGACCCGTCAAAGGAAGAACTGCCCCAAAGGTTGTTTGGTAAGTTTAATTGACTTTTTGTGATATATTTAAATTGTTGTAGATTTATTTGTTATTTATCTTATTTTCCTTTTTTTTCCAGGCAAAACACTGGATAATTTCGTATCGGAAAAGAGCAAACAATTTTTATCACGACTGCAGATCGACGACAGTTTTCTAAAGGAAGATGTATCTTCCTGGAATAATAATGCTGCTTTTCTGGAAGCTAAAAGAAAAATAAGTTATTTGAGAGTTGTGAATGATACTGCTGAAAGGGCTGTTAAAATGATGCAAGATTTTAACGGACTTATCACGGCTGAAGAAGAACAAAAACAGTTCTTGCTGCGCTGTGTCCAGGAACATAGAAAATTGTATCCGGACTGTAAAAAAACAACTCTATAAAAAAGTTACCCTGGCTGATTGTTATTACTTTATGTTTTTGATTAAAGATTAATGTTCATCTAATTGAATTTTTACTATTATTTACTTAATTTATTGCATTTATAATGATTTTATACCAGACCGAAATATCAAGACAAAACACGTTTTTTACTAAACTTTGAAGCTCGGTCGGCACTGGTTGCAATTATACTAGAAAGATGAAATTTTATATTTAAGACTCTTATAGCATTACTAAAAAAAGTAGAGGGTACCCATTTCGAAATTTGAAAAAAAAAATTTTTTGGTCATATAAGGGACACCCTAATGTACATATATAAACCCCACAAGTGGAGAACATTCAAGCACAGATAATCTGAGAACGGGACGCACACAATCACACAGCAAATTGCTATTCTAATACGTATTTTCTAATTTGTCATAGTTTTTACACCTAAAAAAATACTTCTTTTTCATTTACAGAACGCTCAATTTTTTAAGAATGCTGGATATTCAATTTTAGAACTACTTAATGAGACTATTTTTTATATTCGCTATTAAATAATTACCCGCTCGAGGGTCAAGATTTGCTAGACGTATGAATATTTAAAAATCGACATCACCTGCAACACTCAAGCCCTCTAGATACGTAGCAATAAATCGCGCCACCAGCTTGCAGCTACCCAATAGTATCCCTTATTTTAAAATGTTTTTTTATGGTTTTGCCTTGGACGCAATTGGTTAGCTGCAAGTAAGTGACACAATTTATTGCGTGGAGTTCTGTATATCTAATCTGTGTTGCAAAATTTGCAATGTTCTTGGACATAATCCCGCGGGGCGCGGAACCGCAAGGTGCATCTCGTATTAGCGGGGGAAAGCGGGGAAAGCAGGGAAAGCATAAGAGTCACATTTATGTAGGCAATATTTTGTCGCCGTGAAGGGGTCCGCGTATCCGGAAATGGAATGCGCCTGCGACCGGAGTCTGCCCGCCGCCAGCCGCAGCGTGTGCCTTTGTTATTTTACATCGTATCATATACATATAAGTTTTTTATCCGACATTTATTTTTTATTGTCTGAGTATCAAATTTGCATCGGAGTATTCATACACATAACGAATCGAAACTGATGATAAAAAAATTACATTTTAAAATAAACCGTAACATATTATATAAGAATTATTTATATAAACTATCACAACTTCGAAATCGTATAGTAATATATTATCATATTAGGTTAATATTGAAAAACCCATACAAAATGAAACCGAAACAATTGTAAATTTGATTCGTACGAATCGATGATTATGTAAGGTATGTTAAACAAGTATTTAAAAAAACCAGCGTACGGTTAGGTAAAATATTCTTTAAAAAATAATGTTCTTCCGTTCCGACTAGAACACAAAGTAAATGGCTACATGTCATAATTATAATTTTCACGCATAACTTTATGGAAACGAGCGGTATTATTTTCACGAGGTTAACAAAATGCCAAATCGATGTAAAAAGTTTCTTATAAATAAATACAATTTGAATAATTAACATTTATTTTACACGTAAATATTACATACACGTATGTAGTATTTGGTTTTTTTGAAAACGTAATACTTTCATCAGAAAAAACCCCGGACAAAGGCTGCTCGGATCGCTCCCACCGGAAGTGCATTTGCATTCATTATTTATTGCGGCGATAAATCCGCGGCGCGGCGGGGAGAGAGGGGAGGGGGGGGAGAGGGGGGAGGGTGAGGAGGGCGAGGGTGGTAGTGCCGTGATTGAGTGTAATAGGAAATTAGCGGTATTGGAGCTGCTCACTTATATAGACGTATACATGTGTATAAATAAATGTGAAAATAAAGTTTAAAAAAATATATATATATATATATTCCATATTGCAATTTATACTTCATTGAATCTAAGGACAGTTCATATTTATACTGTTATAAAAAAATCAAGTTTGGCAAGCAAACGTGCTAGCCATTGAGTCATGAGACCGTCGGGTGTGTTAAAAAAATTATATCGATGATACAGGTAAGCATTACAGTGCGATTTAATGCAGGTTGCAAGTAATCGATTTCCCGATCGCCCGGGAACGCCGTGGCTGCAGCCCCTGACCTGCCGGCCGGGGGGAGATGCGCGCCGATGTCCTCACGATGTCCCGTGGCCTTCCTATTTGCCAGGAACGCACTAATAACATCAACGCACAATCTTACAGCTAAAACAGCAAAATAATATTCAGAAGAAAAGAGGTAATATTTGAAAGTATGTATTAAATATAAGCAAAGAGCATCAGAGCTCGGAAAAAATGTTTTGGAAAACCGATCTAATATGTCAATATATACGTGGTGATAATCGGAACACGAAATAATAAAATTTCAGTAATTCGCTTCAATTCACTGCATTCGTCGATGTAACCACAATGCACTGTAGTATGCGAAAAATTACAAAATCATTAAATAGCATCAACCAGTACGGAGATTAAATTGAAAAGGGTAAACGGTGCAGGCATGCCGCGCCTCTGCATGCCCTCGCGCTGACAGTTGCACCGCCAGGAAAATAATTAAAGATTCTTTCGGCCAGAAGGAACTTGCGCTAAGTAAATCAGCTTAGGAAGTAAACTTTAAAGGTGGCTCTGTTTGTCTACCGCTGCTCCAAATAAATCCTCAATTATTGCTCGGATTTGAAAAAGAGGTCAAGTAACAGTGTCAGCGAGCTCCACACGCCTTCAAGCGGAGTGCGTTCACTTTATCAATAAATTAAATTGTCTCACTTGATAAAATTCGTACAAATAATTTAAATCAAACACCGGCGTGTCGATTCCTTTGCTACAATCGATGTTCGCAGGGGGAAGTTTTTCTTTCAGATATTAACTAAGCGTTTGGATTCGTCAAGGGTAGATCATGATTTCAACTGATCTTGAGATTAAAACAAAGAGTGAGCGATGGATCGTAATTAAAATTCAACTTTAAAAATTAAAAAAAATATTTTTTCATACAGCTATTCCATTTCTTTACTTGATAGCTATCGACGAAAACAATCATATTTAGAATGAATTTCATACAGAATCGTTTAGTGTGGAAAACTTGAGTCACGTGGAGAACAATATCTGTGCAACTCTAATAAGTTTTTTATACATTATTTGGTTCACAATTGACAAAGGTGTTATGATATTTTACTTGTATGTAAAGCCGGAAATGATTAATCAGCAGCTGATGCGATGCGCTTCAGACGGCTGGGATTCGTGCGTCTTCAGCGCTGACGATATCATTGCTCCAAATGCAGACTTACCGGTGCGAGTACGCGTACAGATAAATGGAGAGATTTTTAAGCCGGTTACAACCTGATTATAACCGACAAGATGCACTCCCTCCCGGGTCGCATGTGGCGAGAAGCGACGCGCTCATTGAGGGTAAAGACCACGCCATTGTTCTCCGCCGCGCCACCTCCTGCCCCCCGCGCCAAGAGAGACTTGATTTTTTTTGGAGATAATGTACTTATGAATCATAAAAGATCATGAACTTATCTTAAAATTACCCGGTTTTCTCTATCAATTGAAAGTTTTAAAAAAGAAGACCGCTATTTCTGCATCAATTTGGTTTCAGAAATGTGTCATTTGCAACTTTGAAGAAAGGGTAAAGAAATAAATTCGCACCATTACGACTGTACGCTTATTTATGGGAAATCGGAAACACCTAATGCAAAAAGTTAACAAGATGTGCCACAGTTCCAGCAGGTCATCACTAGATGGTTTTGAAAAACAAACTGTCGAACTTTGCTAAAAACCAATTTTTTTAATTTTAGGCAAACACATTTTTAAAACCAACTTAAAAACAGGTTGTTTAACATGAAACAATCTGTGCAGGTGCATAAAGGCACCAAAATCATTAAGATCTAACAAAAATACAACAAAGATAAACTCGTTGAAACAGTTATACGTAATGTCAAAAGAATATAGTACAAAAAAAGACTCCGATGATGAAAATCAATAAATAAGGTAAATGTATTTATTGACTAATGGCTACGGCCACTTTGTCAAAATAACATAATTCCCTTAGGAACTAATTATTTGCGAGTGTTCGCTAATTTTGAAACAATGTTATGGTAAATACATTTCCATTATCCCAATCAAAACAACATTATTAATTATGGCCTCAGGGCCGAGATAGTCACAAAGTATTCAAATTTCCATCGAACAAGATATAAAAAATAAATAAATTGGCGACATGCACTCTTTTTTATAACCTATTTTAGTGTTTATTTTCTGACTTGTATTTACTAATGTGGAATTCGAAAAGATAGCGCATACACAGGTTTATTTCGATATTAATATACATATTCAAAAAACTTGTGCAAAAAAAAATTGTTATTAAGTACAGAATGTTTCCTAATCTTCAATAGATATCCGAGAGATTACTTATAAAGGTATATAAAGTCAAACATATTTTTAATTAAATATTAGATAAACTGAAATGCGGGGCCCACGTGTTCCCTTGTATTATACATTGATAAATTCTGTCCCGCGAATGGTACAGTTCTTCAGATCTCGAAAGAAAAGCTGACTGATAATTAATATTATTAAATTAACTTTTTTTTTCAATATCGCAATGATCATGTGTGCGCTCGTGGATCTCAGTATCAAGACTGCGGTGATTTATTTTAAAACAAGTTGTATGTCCGTTATATAGATCGTTTCCAAAGTTAATTTTTCAATAGTTTTTAGTCAAGTTACACAAATGCCAGTGATTGAAGTTCGCTTTGATATGGGAAGCCTATCAGGTATAAGGTTGTCGCGGCGCGAGCCTTCCGTGCAGAAGGACGCCGGCGTTCGTCTCCGCGCCCCGCGATCTAGCTCGCCGAGCAACTCACCCAGCAACTCACCCAGCAACTCACCCAGCAACTCACTCGGCCGGCTCCCTCTCAAGTGGGGCAGGCACGCATGCAGTCTCTCCGGATTTCGAGCCTCATACGTTCTTAGTAGTCCAACTAAATTTGTTTATTCCACGTGGCGGGCTTCGGAAACGTTAAATGCTTCTTTGCTCTCATTTGAGTCGCATTGGCGTCTAGAAGTTCTGCTTTGTTGTTAATGTGACCATTCAATTGAATCAAGCTATTCGAATTAATAGGACGACATTGGAAATTGGAGATGCATACAATTTATTTGTCGACCTGTGTCTTGGTCTGCTTTAAGTGTTCATTGATTGTGTACCGTACATTGATTGTATTATTATTTAATTTTATTAGACTTTTTGATTTTATTTCAGTTTTGTAAAAATGTCTGATGTCTTGGGCCTATAACTGGACCTATCTCTTTTACATAAGCTATGCACTTTATAGAAGACCACGAAAAATAAAAAGTTGCTTGTGACGTTCAACCTTGTGAACTGCAGAGCAAAGAGGATCTCAGCAGAGGCGTGAGTACGTATCTGTAATTGTCAAGTAAGGCACAGCACGTCATACCGATTAGCCAACCCCCCGACCGTGCAGCTAGCCCCCGGAGATAGCATTAAGTTAAATAAACAATCTAGAGTAGCTTGCTCCTAAATGCTCTTCTGCCGTCACTAACATCAACCCTTCAGTCAGTCACATCTAACGCGACAACCCGATTAGTACGTGTAAACTGAAAATTACTTAATAAGTCGAGTATCGTATGAATATGGCAAATAGCTTTTTTTAAAATTATATTATTGAAAAATAACGTACAAAAAAAATTTAATTTTCAAAAAATAGGCAACCGTTGTAATTTAAACGTAGTATTTTTGTTTTTAATTTGGTTGGATTCACTTGTATCCGTTTATATTATTAATATAATTTGTCTATTTCGCTTTTTTAAATTAAGAAAGCGAACGAAAAAATGAACTCAATTGAATCTAAAAACTAAAAGAAAATGAAAAAAAAAAAAAAAAACAACAACATATTTATTATATTCAGACAC
The DNA here is from genome assembly GCA_022113835.1 of Atopsyche davidsoni. Classification (NCBI taxonomy): domain Eukaryota; kingdom Metazoa; phylum Arthropoda; class Insecta; order Trichoptera; family Hydrobiosidae; genus Atopsyche; species Atopsyche davidsoni. The sequence goes on along the minus strand of JAILWY010000005.1, from coordinate 14,386,821 downwards.
GATTAGCAAAAGCTTCTCGGGGACGTCGGAGCACCCTGACAAAGTTTTAAGTCTATGTTTAAGCTCGAATTTTTTTTTATTGACGTAAAATAATTTGAAGACACGCGGCGTAACAAACAGAGCATAACATATACAAGCAAGCAAAAACAATGTGTACAATACGCTACTGTTACTTGTATGTAAAAAGTTACGATATTGTATAGAAAGAACGGCAATGATAATCGATAAATAAGAACGTGTGACTAAGCAAAAAGCGTACATTGCCAGAGCTCGCATGTGAGGGGTTGCACTCGCGGCGGTCTTTGCGCCGCAACTTGCTATATTTGCGCATAGAATAATAATATTCCCGTAAATTGAACAATGATTTACTGCATTTAATATTCAAGATGTCGAGACAGATCCGCATCGGAAGCTGCAATCTTGGCGCAATTAACGATGGTGCAAGGAAGGAAATCCCTTGGAATAATTGGCAAACAAAACGTATATCCTATTTAAGTCGTATGTTATGCACATGGATGGAAGAAAATTACATTGTAACTTACAAGTGGCACTAAAGATGAACTTTATGAAATAGTTAACTACGTAATCCAGAATGTGATTTGAATATAATTTTCGTTTAAAAAATAAAACTGGAGAACCGCTCGTTCACTATATCCATGCGCACTCGAAGAGGAGAGCTCGCGGAAAATATCCAAAGAGTCTTAGAGTAGCACATTTACAATAATTTGACGCATTCGATCTAAAAATATCGGAGTCTAAACATTGAAACACTAATAAAACTTAAAACGAATTAAAAGACATTGCACAATAAAATACAAAATATAGTATTTGTGATTAGTTACAATACATTGTGTTATATTCGTATTATTTAATCAATGAAAAAGTTACATTATAATTAAATCACCAACAACTCGGGTAGACCCGTACAAGCTTATAAATGGTGCACTTAATACTGAAGAAATGTCATAATATATCTTCAGGATGCGAGAATTTGAGCCTACTTAGAGTAAAATATCGAAACTCTATAATGCACAACAAACGAACAAATGTGTGGACAGGCACACGAGTGGATTTGATCCCAAATAAAAATGGTGTAAATTATAAAAAAATAAAAATATTTTGGCGAAGGCGCCGCCAGGCTGTATTGCCTTGATGACGGAGTTCTGCTGGAACCTCCGGTGGCACCCTCGAGATGGTAGAAGACCCAGCGCCCGACCGAGAAGATCTAGTTCTTCTGCTGTAGTTCTGGTTGGCCAAGGGTTACCGAAAACAGAGACTAGTGGCGTAGACAAGAGAAAATTTTAATTGCGAATAATAATAGAATATAAATATGATAGATGTATAAACTTTAAAAGGTATGACGTAAATGAAATTGATTAAATATGAGCTGGGTCATTCGCGAAATGTTTTATTACAAATTTACTACATCGAGCACGTGTTGGCGCAGGCCGGCGTGTCTACTGCGCGTGTCACGCCGTAAATCAAAAAACGGTTCACTCTGACAAAGATAATTAAATGCATTCAAATTTTTTAAAATACATTTATCATTTTGTTTTATCATAAAACTCTGGCCTCCTCGGGCAGACCGAAACCGAGAATCTTATTGGTTAATTACCTTATTACATAAATATAATTTAAAAACAATTATATTACTACAAACCACATAAATGTGATATTTTTGCAGTGGGAGAATTGCACTGCGAAACGAAGAGGCAAATGGCAGGAGGCAAACTTGTCGCAAAACCATTTAAGTTCTTCCGTAATTTTAATTCGGGTCAGAAGAAAATTCCCCAGGAGCTCCAACCGGAAGTCTCGCCGAGTGGACGGGGGCGAGTCTGCCGGGCGCTCGCTAGACACTTGCATGTAACGTTTCATGCGATGGGAATGCCACACAACACCTTATACACAGTGTTCCAAAAACCACAGTGAATCTAACATGATTGTGTCAAGTTTTATTTTAGATTCACAATTATATTTCGTATTTTTCTTAAATATTTCATCATATTTTACAGAAAATAAAAAGTAAATAATAATAGTTTACTTTAAAAACAACTACGCTTCGTGATTGCAATAAAATACAATATTTAAATAATTAAATTTAGTCAATAGTGAGCACGGGGTGATTTCGGTTTCACTGATCATTGATAAAAACTTTAGAAATGCGATAACGGGGGTGCTCAAGTTGGGTGCCTTATGATACAGACCTAGGTAATTAGTTAATGGGTAGTTAGTAGTATCTTGTGAATGCGGGTTGACTTTTCACATGATTAAAAAAATAATATTAAAAATAACTACATTAATTAATTCATGCGGTACTAAAAAACATCAAAGGTAATTTACAAAACGAAAATAAATCTCCCAAATATAATATACATATATCTGGGAGCTACCTAAAAAATACTCCGTTGATTCTAAAGTACATAGTGAATGCGTTCAATGGAGATCGAAAAGGTTTTCTGGCCGCGTTCTCCGCGACGGGGGCGGGGGTTGTAAACAGTCCCGGATGATGCTGCTCGGCGCAATCTATTAAAAATTCATTAAACGTGCACTCCTGCGAGGGATGCATCGATGGCCGACAAGATACTCGGAGTAATGGAGTGGAAACGAACGGACAGCACATGATGGAACGCCGCGGCAAGATGTACCTGCTGACTCACGAATCAAACAAAAATCAAATTTGGCTAAAAATATTTTATTCAATTTTTTCATACCAATAAACTAAAAATGTCTATGAGGGATGAAAATAACTTTTTAGTCTCTAAAATATCTACTATTTTTTTACAATAATAAAAGATTGAAGATATGAAATCATAAAATGCCACCAAAATAACATACAGAAATATCGACTCGACGTGCTGTTGTACAAGGTGAGACGGATGCCCAAATTATGTTTTTAAAGAGCATACAGTTTTTTGTGCATCCAAATAAAGTCTACAATAGCAAAATAGTCAGAAATAGTCAACGTCAGTAGTTTTCTCGGTGCAAGCTATATTTATGATGTCATTGATGCCAAAAACTAGAATAATTCAATAAAACAATAAGAGACATAAAGAAAAACAGGTAAAATTTAATCAAAGCATCACATCAATGGAACAAAGTCATGAAAACAAATATAGCATTAATTTGATTATTCATAAACTAATTAAAATTTATTTAGAGTTTTTTCAGTGTTTGAGGTTAGCAAAAGCGTAAAGATTCATTAAAAAAGTTCTTGAAAAAAGATCAGAAGGTTTTCTCGCGCAGCCTGCAGCGCAGGTGGCGGCGGCAGCTCAAAGGGAAAAGATAAATACACTGCACTGTAGTGACTACAGGATTATCCCAACATAGAAGAATTGCTGCTGCACCCCAAACTACCACTTAAATTGATCACTTTCATAAATATAAAAGCATTTGTTTTGTATAGAACCGTTCACAAAAATTAGCAATTATATAGAATCCTCCATTTTTCAGATACATTAAACTTACATTACTCTTAAATTATCCCTTACCACCTGACAATCATTATCTCTCTTTCTAACAACCTCTCTCTAACAATTGTTGACTCAATTGCTTGTTATTATATATTTATGTATTCTCACTCAGTTTGATAATGGCCACGTGAAAGGTTGGCGAAACCGATAAAACCAATAAAAATTAACAAGTGGAAAAATCACTTGGGTAATTTATTTAAAATATCTACGCTATTTTGATATTTTAATGTCAATAATCTGATTATTTTCATATAAAAAGTATTATAAAAATTATAAATATATTAACGTTTACAAGACATCGGTTTTACATCCGTAAAAACACAGAATTTAAAAAATGAAAATTTGATTTAGTTGCTACAAAAATGATAATTTGTAGAGAAATATTAAAAGTACTATAAATTATCAAATTCAGGATAAAAGTATTTTTGTGAAAAATGGAACATGGACTGAAGACTCTGTTGTGTATGTGAATAACGGAGAGGTTTGACTTTTCAGGTAATACCTGATTATTTTTTCGGAAGCTGCGTAGGATTTACTAGTTAGTAAACGGAGGCTATAGTCGGTGGGTCGGAGTGAGTCGCAGAGGATGGAAGGATGGTAGAAGGCGTCGGAAATCTCTCTGTGTGAAACGCTCCGCTAAAGAAATTACCGTCAAAGCCAAATTTATAATTTACAAGCCACTCTCACAGCGGCAGGGCTTTCACCCTTATTTAGTATGAAATCCAGAGATTAATAAAAGGGCTCGTTGCCTTCATAAGCGTTAGCATACTACAGATTATTTAAGGAATATAAAAGTATTTCATACAAGTAATTCCATATTTATGCATACCACTGCATTCTGCCGTCGGATTCAACAATCTCAAGTAATTACCTGAAACAAAACACAAATGTTTGTAAGTTATAACATATTTGAAATCTTTAAAATATTATAAAATGCCACCGACAATTAATGACGTTTTCTATTGCATTTTATTATTATGCAAAAACAAAAATATATCAAATTACAAAGTATTAATCTTAATTTTAGGAAATATAAAAGGAAAGATGTAGACGCATTTATTAACTATAGAACTATAACTTAGAACTATATATATATATATATATATATATATATAGATATATATATATATATATATATATATATATATATATATATATATATATATATATATATATATATATATATATATATATATATATATATATATATATAGTTCGTTCAGTTGTGTCAACTCAACTTGCATATCGTCGAAAATATCGTGGCCAACAAGTGTTATCAACAACAACTGTTATCAACGCTCAAGACGTTCCAATGAACTGATTGAAGCGGTAAGAGAGAGTGTTGCCTCTATTACGACTATTTTTAATGTACAGAGTCATTATTTCGGCGCGTTATTTCGGTGTAAAACGATTCATGGTTAAAATTGTACTAAATTGACGTTTCAAAACATGTTTACTCAAGTCAATCGGTAGATAAATGTCAAAGTTGTTTGATGTTTTAATACCGACATAAAATATGACGCACCCTGGATATCAGATGTCAAAAATATTTTTGAAGTTGATGAATTTGTAAAAATTCAACACAAGCAAGGCAGGGGTCTATGAAAAACAGGAAAACTCGACAAGGGGTCGACGGGACAAAATAGTTTGAAAACCTATGGCTAGGTCTAGGGCCTCGTTAAAAAAAACATATATATATATAAATATATATATATATATTTAATTTTTAAATGTAACTAAATTTTGATTATTTTTTTGAGATGAACACATCAGCATATACTAATACTTTAGTTAGAACTTTTAACAATAAAACAAACAAGACAACATGTCAATTGGAATGAAGATACTTGCCATAAATTAAAGCAAATAAATGTTTGTCACGTTTGTTTAAATCCAGCAGTCCCGTGCAGAGGGCCGTCAGGGAGACGGAGGCGGCGGGCCCCAAATGGATTTGTTTGGCTGATATTTATTTGCGGGGCTCCCGGGACCTGCGGCGGAGCTGCCGGCTTCCAGTACTCGAGGATACACAAACATAACCTAATGTGCTTCGCGCAAATAGGTCGCTCTGCATAATTTCTGATTCAGCCATAAACAAAATGGTTCCACCTAACGGAAAAGAAACACAAAACCGAGACTGAGCAAGTATGGAAACGATCAGACGCGGCAGCTGGCGGGAGTACCTCCAGGCTGGTGACTACTGCTTGGATTTGGACCAGGTCGTCACAAATGTTAAGATATATCGAGTTCCGCCGGTCACTTATGAAAACATTAAATCCTTAAGATTCGGAGCAACGGAGACCGAAAGATAAATATTATATGGAGCACAGACGATTTCCTTAAAACTTAAGCGTTTCATATCATTTATATTCGCTCGAGATTTATCTGTACGCAACTTGGAGATTCACGCATCGCGATATTATTTTGACATATCAAAATAATTTAAAGTAGCTCGCCTCTATATTGTCAACAGAGAAGCCAAGCGGGGCGCATTCAGCAGCGATGCGCCGCGCAGGAGCGCTCGTAATTAAAGCTTCGCGCTGGAAGTCAGCGGACGGGAGACGAGGCGAGTAAATCCAAGAATCATACTCCACGGCGTCCCGCGCTCCACCAGCCATCGGAGCCACTGACGAAGACACGTACATTTATTTTACTTTCATCGCTGTAAGGTTCGAACCACGAAACATTAATATTGTGTGGTTACGAACGACACTTGAAAAAGTGTTACAGGTATCGAAACCAAACATCAACAGTAAAATTGATCGCCATCTCATTCGAACACAATTCCCTTTTTATTTAGATTTCTACTTCGTGGATAGTATGAAAAAATCTAAATACAAGTATGCAAAAATATATCAGATTTTAACCTAATGATGAATATACATTTTTATTTGGAAAAGAGCTGCGCGTTCGCCTGCCCTGAGTACGATAACTATTAAATTACAAAAATGTTGTATCGCTTAGCAATAGACTCGAAATGCGTATTTCACCGCTGAGAATTATGTTCCTCAATTGACTCCACAAATTAGCAAATTTAAATAAACATACTACATTTCTAAAGTAACGTTGTGGAAAATCAGCATGAACCTAAATTACCGAGTACTCTTGCAAATTAAGTTATAAGTATTCGAAATTATAACCGAATGTAACCGAATTAAAATTTTCAAAAAAATAATTATACGACTAGCTATATTTAAAATACAGCAGCACTCGTTCATTCTCAAGGCCAGGTAAGATTTTGCTGTTTTGAGATAAAGAGAATCCGAAATTTATATAATGAATACAAAATAAAGCAAAAACGGAGAAATATTCTCGAATTTAATAGTCAGCGATAAGCAAGCTAGTTACATATTCTCTTTCATTTTAGATACTGAAAATAAAGGCCATTTTTTTTAAATGACTTTGCAAAATACTCATCTCGAACTGAAAAATATACAAATAATAGGAGGTGAAAAAAATATCTTTAAATGTAACTACTCTAAGTCGGCAAGCACGTGCATGGGTAGGAACCGTCTAGTGCGGGGGTCGGCAAACTTATTCACCAAAGTGCCAAATATGTATACTACAATACAACGTTAAAAAAAATTGAGAGCCAAATCTGTTTATTGATTTAACAGACCTCTATTATAATTTAACACTTCATTAAATTACGGGTATACCGAATTAAACTTGATTTCTTTATTTATTATCAAACAAACACCCTCAGGGCTTTAAACTTTACATAATACAATTTTGAAAAGGTACATAAAAAGATAAGAAATATAAAGTGTAATATAAAAACTTAAGGCTACTGTAATATAAAAAAGAATTATAAGAAAGAGAGTTTTATAAAACACAGATGTATGTAAAAAAAAATAAAGTGTTACTAATTATATGTAAGTATTAGATCAAAAAATCAGAATATATTCATTCATCTGACATGACCGACAAACATTGAATGCGAACGATGTCCTTGCATCTCCTTGGAAAGTTTAACTAAGTCCGGTTTGTATTTTGTTAATTTTAATTTTAGGCACGATTCCAGCTTCTCGTCAATAAGACGACTTCTCAGTTTACTCTTGATAAAGTTCATACATGAAAATGATTGTTCGCATAAATATGTAGAATCGAAATAACCGAAAAAGGAAAGAACAGCAAACGCGAGTTTTTTCAACTGATCATAAGAGTCAGGAATATTATTCCAGGCGTTGAAGATAACCATGTTTTCCTTCTCCAGGTCTTGCGCGATTAAAATCAATACCCGGGGATATTTGTTCCAGAGCCGCACTTAGGGGTCAAAGAGCCGCACTTTGCCGACCGCTGGTCTAGTGCAACATTGACGAGGGCGAGGGCGAGGGCGAGGGCGAGGGCGAAGGCGAGGACGAGAGGCTCGGTAGATGAGACAATAGAGACGGCCCCGAGACGCTGCAAGGCGCGGGGGGGCGTGATGCGGACGAGATCTAGAAAAGATTTACGCGTCAAAGACTAACGAAAAGGGTACAATTTATTGGGTTAGTTTATTGAAATGGTAGACTTTTTCTGAAAGTGGTTTAGAGAATGATATCTACGGCCAATACAAATAAATTGCTACATAATATTGGCTAGTAAATAGATTATTTATTTTTCTGCCTTTACGCCAGATTCTTGTAATATAAATGTCAATACAATAACAATATACCTGTTTATGTTTGACAAGTAGTTTAGCCTGTTCTAACATCATATAAGACCCTGAAATGGCGTCCCCCAAAGACCTCAAAGTAATCTCATGGAACGCGAACGGCATCCGGACGCGCATACCGGAGCTCCTGGAGCTGGCGGACAGGGTGAGTGCCCACGTTATTATTATCACCGAGACCCGTCTAACTCCCACCACCTCCTTGTTCACACCCGGCTATCGCTGCTACCGAAGGGACCGCCCGACAGTAGCCACGACCAAAGGCAAGCGACGCCGCCTGGCCTCCGGAGGCGTTGCCATCCTCATTCGCGAGCTCATCAAGCACGACGAATTTTACCTCCCACAGACTTCTGACGAACTGGAAGCGATAGCCATTCGTCTTAAACTTAACGGAAACATGCACACCCTAGTTTCGGCCTACTGCCCCAAACAATCCCACAACCTCCAAAAAGATCTCGCCACCGTCATGAGAGCCGGCAGCCACGTCGTGGCTATCGGGGACTTCAATGGCAGACACCCCAGGCTCCACACGCCTGGGTCAAACTTAAATGGCAGAACCCTAATCGAACTAGAGTCCAGCCAATTATTCGAAATCCACACACCCGACTACCCTACAGTACACAAACGATCCCCATCCTTCCTCGACGTTGTCCTTGCAAAGGATGCCGACACCGTGTCCGGCCTCAAAACGCTCCATGAGCTCTCCTCGGATCACCTCCCAGTGGTTTTCACGCTCGGAGGCGAGACGGAGAAAGAGACCAGGACGCCGAGACCCGACATAAGACGGGCTGACTGGCCCAAGTACAAGTCTCATCTAAACTCCAACATCTCTCTGAGCTCCGCCACACTCGCATCGACTGAGGCTATCGAAAACTCAGTCACCTATCTCACAGGACTCATAAACGAGGCTAAAAACCTCGCCATCCCACCCGAGCCCCCGCCTCAAAAACACCAATTCGAGCTCCCCGAAAGTGTCATCGACATGATCAAAGAACGCAACATACTGCGACGCGAATGGCAAAAAACTCGCGACAGATCCACCAAATCCATGGTGAAATCCCTCTCCAACTACATCGCCCGCGAAGCCAAAATCGAGGCGGCCTGTGCCTGGCAGAGAAAACTAGCCTCGCTAGAATTCACAGACGGTACCCTGTGGCGTATGGCGAAGGCCCTACGCTGCAAACGCAGTCAGGTCCCCCCCCTGAGGCACGCGGGTGACATAGTCTACTCCACAACAGACAAGTCCAACGCCCTTGCTGACGGCTTCGAGAAATCGCACTCCCTCACCCTAGACATGCGCGACGAACACACCGAGGCTCTCGTACGAGACTCACTGACAGCCATCGCTGCCGGCGATCGCCCGACCCAAAGCGTGACCCTCGTGCGCCCAGCCGAACTGGCGCGCATAATTTCCAAGCTCCCTCTCCGCAAGGCCCCAGGACCCGACGACATCTCAAACACCCTACTCAGGCACCTACCGAAAAAGGCTATAGTCATGCTGACCAAAATTTTCAACGCCTGCCTTCTGCAAGGCTACTTTCCCACACAGTGGAAATGTCCCAACGTGATCCCCATTCACAAGCCCGGAAAGGACAAAGTCCTTCCGGTGAGCTACAGGCCAATAAGTCTCCTTTGCGGCCTAAGCAAAATACTCGAGAGAATAATTCTCAAGAGATACCTTCCCTTCAACCAGAAGGCCATCCAGGACCAACAGTTCGGCTTCAGGGCAGACCACTCGACCTCTAAGCAGCTCATCCGACTGACAGACCACGTGACGAAAGGCTTCAACATGCACAAGAAGACCGGCATGGTCTTCATGGACATAGAGAAAGCCTTCGACACGGTCTGGCACGACGGTCTGCTGCACAAGCTGTTCGTGTCGGGAGTCCCTCTCTACATTATTGATGTTCTCGCATCTTTCCTGAGTGACAGACAATTTGCCGTCTCACTCCCGGGAGCCTCCTCCAGCCGGAGACCGGTCCCGGCGGGGGTCCCCCAGGGCTCAGTCCTAGCCCCACTCCTATTTTCCCACTTCATCAGCGACCTGCCCACGCCCAAGGGATGCGATCTAGCGCTCTACGCAGATGACACTGCCTGCTACTCCACCTCAAATCGCACTGACACCATTGTCAAAAGACTCCAGAACGGACTCGACTCAATCAGTGCCTTCTACCAAAAATGGAGGATCAAAGTCAACCAGGGGAAGACTGAGGCAATCATCTTCACCTGGAAACATCCTGGTAACGATCGCACCGACCCCCTACGAGCTGACGGCAAGCCGATCCAATGGAGCAAAAAGGTGAAATACCTCGGAGTCCATCTGGATCAGAGCCTCGCATGGCATCCCCACGTCGCAGCCGCCCGAATAAAAGGCCACACAGGCAAAAACAGCCTCTACCCACTGCTGTGCGCTAGAAGCCCCCTCCCCCTCGAGTCCAAGCTCAGGCTCTACACCTCCATCATCAGGCCTTACATGATGTACGCCGAATCTGTCTGGTCAAACGCCAGCCAACACCTCATCGCGAGTATCCAAGCCGCCCAAAACTCCTGCCTACGCCTCATCCTAGGTGCCTACTACCGTACATCGACAACCACCCTCTGTGCCCAGACCAAAATCCCACCGATTGCAACTCAGACGCTTCACGTCACCGAAAGACTATACCAGTCCATAAGAAAATCAAAAAACCCCCTCCTCAAAGGGATCGGAGACGATACCCCAGACTCACTGCCTTTCCACTACAGACACAAATTCCCCCACCACATCCTACTCGGTGAAAATATAACAGTCTCCGACGGCTCCAGGGGCACCCTATACAAGAAGGAGCGCCAAGTTCCCAAAAAACCTACCCAGGAGTGAACTTTGCATCCTCCTGCCCTACCTGTTATTGTTATAAATTTTATTTTTGTTATATAGTTCGTAGATATTTATTACACATAAACACATGCGAATAAAGGGTTTTTTCCCACTCATTTTCCCTGCCTAACACAATATCACAACCATAGAAATTCATGTACGCTACCACCTAAGTCACACATTGAGAGCCCCGAAACCTGCGCGCAGGACGGGGATAGACAAACACCTCACCTAAACATTAGTTATAAGATCTATTGTAATAAACCTAATGAAAAATAAAAGAATTTTGAAATTTTTTTTTTTTTTAGATACTACTTTTAGACTAAAAATAAATAATGTGTATGTATGCATGTAGTTATGTTTCTTTCTTTTTTTACATACACTGCTAGCTTGTCGTACAAATACTGTTTATCGTAATATAGATAAAAAATATGGTTCTTATTATCCCAAGTTAAATTGAATATTTTAATAATATGATTTTACAAAAATAATCAACGATATCCCCAATAATTCTAATTTTGGTATATTCTTTCTTGGGTTCATAAGAGAAAGTTATGTGAAATAATTCAGGTCTTCTAACATCTGGAGTCGCCGCGTCTGATCGAGAGCGACGTCGCACGTCGCCCTCGTTGCAGTTCAACGTGCTTATACTACAGTGGTTCATTTACCTGATATTTAAAAATTTATATTTATTGAACCCGGGAACACGATAGCCGATTTCGTAATAACAGATAACCGGCTCGATCAGTTGACATCAAAGTATGCTTCGTCAGAGCACAAGGCTAACCATGTCCCGCGAGGAGAAAAATCATATATTCACGCATAGAGGGGATCGGCAAATTAAAGCAGGTCACAGTCTGCAAAAATGCCCGTTGTCAGTAAAAGGGTTTAATATATTTAAATGTCACACGAGTAAATAAACGTGTAAACACACGAGTCATTTTAATCTCAGAAAATATTTGAAAAATAAAAGCACTTCACATGTTATGAGTAATGAAATCACTGCTCGCGATACGAAAGTGCGCTTTATGTCAGACAAGTGAATCTATACTGGCGTTAAAATACAGGAGAATTAATGGAGTGTTAGGAGATTCATAAAGACGTGCAGACTTGTGTAGAATATCGCGCGGAAGACAAGACACACTGGCGCCCGTCGAGCACTTCATACCTCTCTATTGTCACACGTCTTTGTGTGAAGATTATTGATCACCCAACACTTTGAATTATTTCTCATTGTCAGAATGTCACCAAAAGGATTTGAAGCTACAAGAGATTATTAATCAACGAGCTGTATTTCACCTGTGGTGTTGCTTTATAGGTGACTTCCTCTTGTTTGTGAGCATTTTAACAAACAATGACTATAAAAAAAATTCGATTAATTTTTGGCCAAAACACCATTACATATATGGTCATTTTTTATCTTCATAATTCATTATTGTTATAAAAATCGATTTTCCAGCTTTTGACCCATTCTCCCTGCCATTATCAAATTATCCCAAACACACAAATAATGGGAGTAATCGCAAAAACCGCACCAGGGCCAGGCGCGGGCACAGCGAACCGATGAACGAATGACTCAAACAGCTGAGGTCTACGTCGAAGTTCTGTCGCTTCCTGAAATAAAAATTCCTGTCTTGAAATTTTTTTCTACCGTTGTTTCTTTGTGTGAAAACCAGGGACATTCACGATTTCGATTTGACAGGGTATTTTCTTGCTATTTGGTCCGTCGTATCTCCTCCAATATCGTAATAATAAATATAAATTAAAATTTAATCCTTTCTGATATACGCTTGTTACATTTATATATTCTATTGAATTATGCATGGAACATAGCAGAAGCACTTTTTTATTTTTTATATATTTTAATATACGGTAGGAGAAATATGTTTTCATTTATAGAGTTAACTTGAAAAGTACCCGTTTATTTATATGGTTGGTTTCAACAATAGTAGTTCTTTTTGCAAATAGATTTGTGGACAGGGAAACATTCCAAAAACGTATTTGTTGCCACGTTTTTTCCGCAACCTGTCAATGATTCCATCAGTATGAGAATAACTAACTCACCTAATAAGCACTTAAAATATAAAATTGTCGAGGTTTAGAAAAATTAATACCATATCATCTAGAGGCGTCAAATTGGTAGGTGAAGAAAGGTCACATGTTTTTCCGAAAATAAAAAAATAAGTAAACACTGAAAAATACACTATATGCATATTTTAGAAAAAGTCATAAAATTTGATAGCGATATGGTAACGTTAAATATGTGAAAGTTGTACTAAAGTTTGAAAAGAGTCAAAACGACTCGTCCGGTGGAAATATTGTAAAATTTTGTTTTTTATTTTAAAATTGTTTAAATAATATAATTATAATAAAATAAAACTAAATGGTTTTGGAGACTAAGTTAATCTTACAAAATAATAATATTATTACTATATATATATATATAATAATATAATATAATAATATAATATAATAATATAATATTACAAAATAAATACCAGTTCCATGAATAATATAATTAGTTAAAAAACCTACGATCTAGTTGTAATTTTGTTTTTTTATAAATAAAACATCGCAAAACTCAATGGCAGTTTATATATTTGCATGATTGTTCCTCGCCAGGGAGTCGCAGTGTAACGCAGTGCGAGACATGTACTAACAACGAGCGCAGGCTACGAGATTCAAAGGCCAAAAGGATACAAGCCAAGTAAATATATGAGAGCTACTAATAAGCAGAGCCGCCGAGCCCGCGGTGCAGCGGCTCTGCCCCCGATCATTACCTGTGAAATACAGATAAACCTTAGCAATTTCCCAACTGCATTCATCAATTCCAAACTTGAACATTGCATTTCCGGACGGAGCGGAGGGAGGGAGAAATAAACTGGCGGAGTGTGCCTCGGCCTGCAGCTCCGCAGTGGCCGGCTAGTGATCGAGACCATACACTTAGAGAATGCAACTAAGTACCTAAACCGTGCATTAGCCGTAAAATCAACGTCGAATTGAACTATAATTGAACGAGTATACGTCTGTATAATTATAAGATATAAATAAACATTCAAGTTAATAACATTAACATTATGGTTGTAGGTAAACTATTCACACATGATAAGACAAAGCAAGCCAAATTTTTCTTAATGGTCAAAATTAAGAATTGAATATAAATATCAAAATGTGCTAAATGTATTCGAATTCAAAAATTAACACAAACGTTTCCAGTACCTAATCAGTAATCTACGGAGAGTCGAAGGGAACGTTTCAAAATCAAGCCGAAACAAAAAACTCAGTAGAAAATCCAGTATCACTTTAAGTTGTGCTAAAACGTGAGTGCTAATGACACAAAGAGAGACATTTTTAATTTAAAACGCCCGTGCGCATTTCCCAGACTATAAAAAAAAATTAAACGTCGGAAAACTCGAGGCTGGCTTAAAAAAAATGTTCGGTTAATGGTTGAAATGTGGCTTTGGATTTGACTGAAAAGTTTCACTGCGGCGGAGGCTCGATAGCGCGGGAGGCGTCTGAGTCAAAGGGAGCCCTAACCGAGGATGTCCGCTGAATGTTAAGGGGGCTTACGGTTTTCATGAACGGGACCCCAAACTTCTGGCAGTGATTAAAAAATATAAATGTCATCAGACGAACTCGCGTTCCGGTGGGAAAAATATAACCAGGGTGCGGGACTCAATAACAAGTCACACGGTTAACTAACGCAGCTCACACTCACAGGGGCAAACAACGCGGGCAATCGGCAGGGACTTGCGGCCGACACTCGACGCCGCTGCCCGCTGCCCGCTGCCCGCTGCCCGCTGCCCGCTGCCTTCGACTTTCGCCTTTCGCTTTAAATGCGAATATGGAAAAAAAAAATTAAAATTTCGTAATTTTCGAGAACGGCAAACTTCAAAAGTGCAAACAAAAGTTGATTCCTTTTTAGTGGGATTACCGAAAGCAAGAGCGTCGATATCAAACTTTAACTTTCTTCGGTCACTTCACGACGAGTGTCCGAAGACAATTCAATAGAATTTTGTTTGTGTTTTGTATTTTTTATTTATATCTTAATACATACAGTGTATTTAAAAAAATAAGTTTTTTGATTTATTTTAAACCTATTTTTATATAATGGACTTTCGGCTTTAACGGACACCCCCTGCCCAATTGGTCCTTTATTTCGAGATTTTACTGTATACATATATAAGTATTTAAAATTCTCCTGTATTGTAAAAACTCTCTGGGAGCGCTAACGTAAGTGTCGTACCGTAAACTAATTTCCCTCCTCCTTGGGTCTTACGCAACTGGCGAGCGAGAACGCGAAGTATCATCTTGATCTATTTTGAATACGGCGCATTGAGAGCGGACAGTATACATCAATATCAAAAACATAAACAAAATATTAACAGGCTTTTCTTGAGCGTCTTATTTGGGTCTTTTATGCACTTCGACATCCCAAGCGACCCATATCGTTCTACAGACAGAATCGTTACATGATAATGTCGCATAAAAAAGTTGATAAGTGTAAATATTCAAATTATAAGACAATTCACTGCTCTCGTCCATTACGGATTAAGTTTCACGGGTTAGTAAATATTGATGGGCGCAATAAAGAATGAAATGGGATTCGAAAAATCGTATCCGATAAAACACGTTCAAATTCTTTAAAGCATGTTTTCAGAGCGCGTTCAAGAAAAGAAAAGAGAAAACACAATAAAAGACGTCGAAAATAAACTCGCGGAACTTAAGGGGGTAAAAATACACGGAGACTTTCCGGTCATAAAACTCATTAGAATTGCCCTGTTTATTTGCAAAATCAAGAAAAAAGGTTCCCAAAATGGCGCCCGAGCGATGCTCGCGAGGTTCGCATTACTTGTTGGCGTTTTTAGAGTAATTTAAAGTTACATCACGTAAGGGGCGCCGAGGAGCACCGAGGAGCGCCGAGGGCCCCGGAGGCGGAGGCGGAGGCGGCGTCTTCCCCGGAGCCGTCCAGCGCCCGTCTCTGTGAAACATTATAGATGCATTGCGCGCGGCCCGCGTTGATTACGCGACAGGGACTCAATCAATCAATCGTCTTTGGCTTTAGCAGCGGTACAAAAAATATGTTTGTCTTTTCTTTAAACGCTTTCATACTGGCTAGGTGGCGTGTGTCACCATGTAGTTGTATTAAAAATAATTAAATAAACAGTGGGCGAAAAATAAGAACGCCATTGGAGTTTGTGGGTTTTGAAAATATTTCCGGTTTAGGACAGGTACCGACGGGCAATAAAATTATTTTTGCCGAGCGTCGATGGGACAATAAAGATTATTGTTCCATCCAATTAAGATAATTGGATTAACAAATCAGCGTCTGGTTTAGGGCGGCTAGTTACCTGAGCGGGCCAATTTTTATGAAATAAACTTTTAATATTCATTATATTCATGAATTTTAACATGTTTATGAAATAAACAAAATCACACCGACTTACCTTTTGGAGCTTAAGGGCCTAGTCTGCATAATCGAGTTTTTTTGATCATTTTCTAGTCCGTTTTGCGAAAAATCTACTGCTCCAATCGAAAAAATTTAAATGCAATAAGTTTGATACATTTCTTCTTTCGAATAAAATATATTTTTATTTCTTATAAATTTACTATTAATATGATAAATATGTGTTTTTCCGATTAAAGTGTAGGAATTTGGAGATTCGTTATGTCCCTTTTCCAAGAGTCCTAAACATTTAAAAGTTTTTTTTTCAATTGAAATTAAAAGATTAAATATAAAACATGTGCGCAGTATTATTAAAAAAATTAAAAAAAAAAAAATCTTTAACAAACTTTGGTTTTGAAAAGTCGTCATTTTATCCAATTTTTCAACATCTTCAAGATTTTATTTTACCCTTAAAATGGACGTTAATTAAATAATAAAAAATAGATTAATATAATTTATAGTTTTTTCAATTCTCTGTAAAAAAATCAACTTTCGATATAGCAAAATAAAGTGACAATTAAATTAATTAAATGTCCAACTAGGTGTGCCACAAGTTTCTGGTTTTTTTTTATCAATGAAAAGTGGATAATTTCAAAAAAAATACAATAATAAAAATAGTTTACTCAAAGTGTCGTCCCTCGCTAGCTACACATTTTTGCCATGTCTCTGTCAGTACACGAATACCGTGACAATAAAACGACCGTCGGACCGAAACCATTTATCCCACCAATTTTACACTTTTTGGCCAAGTGTAGCCCAGCCAATCCATAATATATTATAAAAAAAAATTATTGCGTTTAATATGTAATTAGCTCCATCTATATGTGAAAACCAAAAACTTAGTAGCGCTTCTAGAAAATCTATTTTTCTTTTTTTTTTTTTTTAGCCGGGCTTTGGAACTACTTTCGGGAGCAGAAAAATACCTACCCATATTTTAGGGAGCAGAAAAATACCTAAAATATGGCGCCCGCCGCCCGACCGGCGGGCGCCATTTGTGCTCTTGGGTCCTAAAAGGTTGGGGACCCGTGAGGTAAAAAACCGTCGAAACTGTCGAACTGAGCCTCATACAACTAAAAAGCTTTTCAAGTGAAATAGCCGTTAAAATTTTATTAGATTTACAAGAAAAATATATCCCTTTTCCCATTAGAATTATTTCCTTTCCTAAATGACATAAAACATGCTGCGCCTGCAGTAGCCTGGGCCGAGATTGTCCGGCTTTCTACATTGTTACACTTATTAGCCGCCTGTGTTCCAGGTATCTCAAGACACACTTTCGATTTCTAATGGCAAATGAATGCTTTTAACCTTTTGAGGGTCCGGACCCCATTTTATAAAAACCTTTCCACCCCCCCCCCTTCCCTCTGCGTTCTAAATAACCACCATTTAAACGATTAGGAATGCGCACGCCAACTTACAAGTTTTATATGCCCAAACAACAAAAATTAACTACATGAAACGAATTACTTTGAATAATTATATGTATTTGAACGACGGATTGAGAAAGTCAATACCTGCTGTGAACAATAATCACCATAAAAAGTAAACCAAATCGACTTTACGTTTCTATTCTACACATTGCGTCGATATCGATAGATAATAGAGTATTATAAGCATAATTCTATTTTATTTAAGCAAGAGTAAGTAAATCGATAGTTTTTATTACAAATATAAATTGGTAGATTATTCATTAGATAATGAGATATACAATTTAACTTATTGTTTGGCGTTATATGTAGCCTTGTTATTACAAAATATAATAAATATTATACAGTGAATAATGATAGTTTTTGCCAGTGAAATCCCTTTCAAGTTCGAAGGTCTCGTCGATCTTATGCGTTGTTTGTTAGTTTAAAACTAAAATTAAGCATAAACTCACTAAAACCATTAGTAAGAACGTTTTTCAGAATCGTATTTTTCTTTTTCGCGGGTTCGCCGCAAGTGTCGTCCGGTCGGGGATATTCACTCAGCCCGGGCGGCGGGGCTGCGAGACGACTCTCTATTTCATAATATCATTTGTTTCGCTCTATTATTCGGACGAAGTATCCAAAGAAAGACCGTGTAAATTATCCTATGGGAGCACCGGGATGGGTCAATTTAGATTCGGAGAGAGGGCCGCTATCGGGAAAGACTCCTTCTACCGCAATGAAGGTCAAATAATACGCACCCTCACGAATAATACTTTTCTTTTTTTGTGTAATTCCACAATGATTACCAGGAGAGACCGAGCTCACGAGCAGGGTCACTTACCGAGCGTTCACGGCGATTATGGGTTATACTCGTACTCTGACTGAGATATACTCGCTTTTATCAAAGATTGTCGACTGGCGTTAGGGCTCAGCCTTTTGAAAACCCATATATTTATTATTCACAAACACGTATTAAAATTATTATACAATGTTTAAAATATAAATATATCAATAAAATTTAAGTTCGCATTCCTTGACCTAGATGCGATTATTGATAAAGACAGTGAAAACATTAGAAACATTTTAAAGACTTTTTCCCAAGTAGTTGGCATGAAGCAAATTCTCACAAAATAAATTGTGAAGCAGTATCAAGTATTTTTTTCACTTTGACAGCAGTTTTTACTATCAGCTGCGTCAGGTTTGATAGAGGCAGATTTATTGATTCAATGGCAATTAAATGTTTTTTTCGTTTCCAATCGCAGTGTTGCCAGCGACGATATTCTGTTATGTAGTATGTCCATCGGCCGAATTTACTACTGTTCAAATATAAATAAAGGCCGAATGCTCCGCTCCGCGAATAAACACAGTCGTAAAATATAAAACGCATAAAATATTCCCGATTTATTGACGCACTCAAATTAAGCTCGTATATAACGCAATACCGATTTATATATTATGTGTTGTCAAACAGAACAGACCATCTACTCGAGCGGTTCATCTATTCCATGAGTGTATACAGCATGTATAGAAAGATGGAAATAACTTTCTAGTTTATCTTGTTTGGACTATTGATCCGACGTTTCGGCTTTAGTTTCATAAATTTGCGCCCATCAGGAGACGCCGTCATTAGGAGAAAGTGAGAATTTTCAAAACGCGAAAACACGAATAATGTGTGGACAGCTTCAAGAGGAAGCTGCGGCCGGAAAATGCAGAAAAACCTTTAAGATTGGGGCGAAACGAAAATAACACCTATTTGTGAAGTTGGCAAACAGACAGCGGATTCGAAGAGAAAGTATTTGCCTCGATGCGTGGGAACCCGAATATTGGATTGAGAAAGTAAAGACAGGAACATGATACTTCCCAATAGATGCGATTTATTCATGCACTAACAAAAAATAAGGGCGCGAGTTTAGAAAAGCCTAGATATTCCCTGATCAAAATCTCATTTCGAATTACCTGAAATGCAGACGTTACATATTTGTTACTACTAACATGCTCGTAAGCTGTTTAAAAAATGTTCCGGGTGATGAACTCACTAACACAAGTTACATTTTTTTTCATCATATTTCTATTGTCTCAGAGTGGGAGTGAGCTTTTTTAATAAACCCCAGGGCAGCAGAATACTTAACTCTGGGACCAGTCTCCTAAGACAACGAGTCTCGCAGCGGCGGTCTTTATAAAGTGGCATAAATTAAACCAAGGGGAATAAATTAAGGGTCGTAGCGCAGTAGTGCACCGGCGGGGGCGGGAGTGAGCGCTTAAGCGCGCCGATAGGAATTGTTATTTAATTTTTACATTTAAATTTACTGCACGCATATATTAAAAATTACAAAAAATATCCATACTTAACTGATAGTGATTTCAGTCACCATGCCGTCATATACGCGGATTATTTCACTTTTACTTTTTAGAACGATCCCCTAAGCCTACATAGATTAAACAGACATGTGCTCCAGGCTCCGGGACGAATACACTTCTTTTCCTCCGCCTTGAACAATTAATGAAGAATATTTAAAAGATCAACGCTTCCGCAAGTGAAAGCAGGGCCCCTGGAACTTCCCGGAGCACGAGTGGACGGTTGATTCGTGGATTTCGTACTCTTTTGAGGTCGGCAGACAATGTTGATTTTTATGTTTTTCACTTACAGCAGACGATCAGGGAGTGAACACATTATAAATTTACATTTGTTTCTCAGTCTAGTCCATAAGTATTCCTGTTAATACAAATTTGGTCAGATTAATAAATAAATCGGATTAAAGATAAAAAAATATATATAATTACAAGTTTTCCTCAAAAAATTAACACACAACTCCACTGCACAAAAGCAATATTGGTGTAAATGTTTTTCAAATTGATTTGTGTTTTGATTTATTACTCTATGAAAAAAAAGAGTCAATCCTAATATTTATGCAGGGACATATTGGACACTGGTGAGTGTATGGTAATTGCGGAAGCGACAGCAGGCTCGGGGGCGGCTCGGGTTGCAGTGCTCGTTCACAAATCATATCCATTACATACATCCTGGGAGAAAACGTAGAAGTTTAATAAATGGTTTCAATCAATGTCGAGTATAGCAACAATGAAAATATCTTAAATAATAGGTTTTATTCTTAGTTTTAATAGACGTTATTATTGATCTTATTGATCGTGTGAAGTAATATTGTCAAATATGAATTTATTTATGCACAATATAAAACCAAATATAGCTCTACGATATGAAAAAAATTTAAAAACCTTATTATTGATACCATTATATTATTCTGATGAATCTATTTATTATATTCAACATTTTTGACAGAAGGCACTCAGTGGAATTTTTGGTTCAAATAAATTGCAGGTGCGCTGGCTTTATAATATTTCGGTGGCGCATTTACAAACAGCTTTGAGATGCCCTGCTTGATTAGCCCTGCTTTGAGATGCTGACAAACCATCCATTTCCATTTTTTTGGTGAAACAAGTCACCAAAAAAATGTAAAATCACAAAAATGAATGAAAATATCAATCTGTTTATTGATAAAATTATTAAATTATATTTGATTAGCGTATGTGAAATTCCCTAAGTCATCTAAGGTTATTATTTATGGATTACTTATGGTCGATTGACTATTTGAAAACGTCATTAATATCGATCCGTCCAAAACTTATTTATTCTATTTTGTATAAATACTTTTTTAAGTACTGCGTTTATTTATAATTTACTATTATTTGTGTCTTTGTACGCAATGTTTGAAAACAAAAATCATTTTAATCAATCCGGGTAGTTAATTTTTAAAAATTCAATTTTCCAATAAAAACGTGTCGAATGTTTTTTCTAAAAACGAATCAAATTAAAAATACAGGCGTTTCTAAGCCATTTCTCGAGTTCTAGTATACAGTATAATGATAATTAAATAAAACGGCAACATTAAAAAGTAAAGCTGCGAGTGGAGGAGTGATGACCCCGCTCTCGAGCAGAGGGAGTCCCGACGCCTGGGCGCAAATTACTTCTCGGTGAAATGGTCATATTTGTATGAAAAGTGGTCCACTGGGCTGGGCGCGGACACCTGAGCCCCGCCCCTCTACATTCACTGTCGGCGCATCCTTGCCACACGTCATCAGCGCACCGGGGATGATGCTAAAACATTACAGTGGCGATGTTCTGTGCGAATCCGAGACACCGCTTTCAAATGTGCAACAAAATAGCCGCGTTACTTGAATGGAAGATGAAGCAACTACGACAATGTAAAACACGAGGTAAGAACCTATTTTACTCAAACACACGATTAAATTGACATAAACCATCAATGATATTCAAGCAAAAAATACATTTTTAAAAAGAAATGTAGCAAATTAATCCATGATATACAAGGACATTGAAATAATATGAATATTATTATTTTTTACAACAAAAATGTAAAATATATTTTAAAACCAAATTATAAGTCGATTTGTTTTTACAACCAAAAAAATTATAAGGAACTAAAAAATATCCAAACTTTGACCTAACATATTCTTACAGAAATAATATACCTTTCTTCAATGAACTTAATATTTTATTTTAAATAATAGTACTCAAAAACAAAAATATCAAGCGTCATTACAAGAATACTCATATTTTAGTCCAAAATTAAACAAGGCTGCCGCAAGTGCGCCCGAAGTCGAGCTAGCGATCTCACAAAAAGGTGTATAGATTTCGGTTTAAATGAAATAAGTCTTTGAAGACTAGGCTAAGTTTGAAACACTTTTTGCCGACTGGCGAGGTTTGCCGTCGCTAACAGAGCATGACTTTCTTATCGTAGTTTTTCCAGCCCTGTTCTCGCAGAGCTCGGGCGGCGGTCAGCGCGGGCAGGGCGGGCAGGGCGGGCAGGGCGGGCAGGGCGGGCAGGGCGGGCAGGGCGGGCAGGGCGGGCATCGACGCTCGGCCGCCCCTTGCGAGGGAGCAAATAGCGGGAAGTTACACAACTCGAATTATTAACACATCGCCGTACATAATCAGGCTATTAAATTTAAGCTACTCTGAGCACGGAACGCTTTGAGATGATAAAAACCCTCGCACAACGAACCTTGCTATAAAGAATAAAATAATCGTTCCAGAATGACTTTCCTTTGCAAAAAGCCTCCATTTATATGTCAACAGTACTTCTGATTGTACTGTTAAAACTAAAAGTTTATTTAAAGTAATACGCATCAGTACAAATATCGTAGAATGATCTTGTTTGTTAATAGATGTGTATTAAAGCTAAAAAAGATGTTTAATAATAAAATATATTTTAAAATCATATTTGAAAGTATATTAAGAGTACATATAAAGAGAAAAAGGTAACCTTGATGTGATGCGAGGTTGTGATATAACAATGAAAACTAAGGCACACGTTAGCCCAGCACGCTACTCCCTCTGATGTAAGGACAGAAAATTCGTTCTGGGATGTGATTTACTGTCACTCAAAAATTAAATTAGCCTTTTTAATAGAAAGTGTTGTATAGAATTCTACTGTATTATTTAAAGTTATCCTTTCACACTATTTATTTTATAAAGCGACATGCTTCTCTAACAGTGTAAGTCGCTATCGAGGAACAGAATAAATTAAAAATTCTGCTGGTGATGTCAAACGAGAATTAAATAATATGTGACTCGAAAAAGTAAAGGAAATTAGAATGACAGAAGACAGTTGCCAGTACTGACGCAAACAATTTTCCAGTTAAAGCTGAAATTCGCTCGACGGACTGCACGCGGGGCTGATGAGCGCGCGACACGACCTCTCCGAGAAGCAGGCCTGGGGTGATGATCTAAGCTTTTGAATAGCCGAAGAATTATCAAAAACGAGATAAGAAGACAAGGGAGTGTTCAGTGCTGAGTTGCAGGAGAGACTGTGAGATATGTGACGACTTAACAAATTAACACGTTTCAGACAAAAATCTCAAATATGTAACTTAGTTGAAGAACACCGCCGGCGCGACCCGCGCAGTGCTCGCGGCTCCCATCACACCGGCACTGGTTCTTAACTTGCGAAGAATACATTCCCGCTTCACACACACGACACGCGAATAAAAATACATTGCATATGTTTATGAGCTGCGAGGAACGCGAAATCGATTTAACCACCTACCTACGAGAATTTATACCAATATTCTGAATACACAGCAATATATTTGGGATCTTCAAGACTTTGACGAATTTTGATTATCTCTTAGAAGATACAGAGCTTACATTCGTTCATTTTGAAATGAAATATGGTGAGGAACCAAAGAGATTATCCTCAAAATAGGTAATATAATCTGAAGATACATCAACAGTCTTCAAAAATCCCCGATTTGCTCAGTAGTTCCATCGGCATGTTATACACGAATTTCAGATTTTTTAATGCTTTTGAGTGAGGAAGTGCAAATCAATATCATATAATATATCTGAAATATTTCTAAGTTTACACCAATGAAGAGAACAACCAGAGAAAATAATTTAACGCGTAAATAGACTCATCAATTAAATATAAACATGAAAACTAACTGATCGAAAGTAGAAGATAATTAATTAACGAAATTGCCACTAAAAGAGAAACAAAAGATCAATATCAAGCTTTCTATTGAATGTATGTACACCTATACCTCCGTTAACGGCCTAGATACGTTCCACGAAACTTGGCCGCTAATCGAAAAGCCGTATAATGAATCAATTATTCTAATACAAATTCAATGGGATCGGTTCCAAATTTGTTAAATATGTCACACTTTTTATACATTCTGGCCATATTTTTTTCCAAACATTGTTCATTGTTGTTAATATTAATTCCTTTCATTTAGATAATCATTACTTTTCATTTGCAAATTATGCAAATTAAATCTATTTTTAAATTTTTCAAACCACCCTCGCTTGCTTGGAATGTGACATCTTCAGCAGATTCATTAGTATCTCCATTCTTCAAATTTTCAAAAATACTTAAAGCTTTTTCCTGGATAATCATTTGACTCATTGGCATTCTCCGTTTGTTATTGTCCTCAATCCATATAATCAATAGTTAAAATAAGTTAAATAAAAAATACAAATTATTTTTTTTTAATTTGTGCATACATACATATGTACTTACGTACCAAAAATGTCCCTAAATAATAAATAAAGTAAATAAGTAATAAATATGTACACAAAACACTAACAGACAAGTCTAAACCAGCCGCTCTATGAGCACACACTGAATAACGCTCGTAAACAAAATAACAACGAAAAAAAGTTTTTTTGCCCGTTATAGCGAAACATTTAAGGTCGAATATCGAAAACGTGCCATAATTGAAAAGGGCCGTTATAGCGAAAGGCCGTATAACGACCGGCCATATAGCGAGGTATAGGTGTATTTGTATTTTCTGAAAATAGAAGAATCAATACGTCACGTATTTTGGCTATCACTACACACTTAGCTACGAGCTTTACTGTATAATAAATTTGTCAAAAGATACCACAAAACAGTACAAATATACGCTGATTCATCAGTAAAATGGGGAAAATAACTATTACAACGGGAGAAAATATAACTTGTCGCGCTGAGCCGGCAGGGACTCCCCGAGTCCCCGCCGAGTCCCCGGGGATTCGGCGGGGACTCGGCGGGGACTCGGCGGGGACTCGGCGGGGACTCGGCGGAAAATGATCGGCGGGCGCCATGGCGCCCGCGGGCTCAGGGTTGGGAACCACCGCTCTAAAATATTCAAATTTCAAATTGTAAAATCAAATAAGCAGGTTTTTCCAGTGCTCGGCGGAGCGCCCTGCGGAAGTAGTTTTCAGCGGGGGTGGAAGCGCTGCAGCGTATCGCTAAATCTTCTGGCGCTGAAAGGTTTAATCCGGCGAACATGTTGGAAAAATCGCTTGCGACGAGAGGATGCAGAGCGGTCGGAGTGACGAGGTGAATCATATTAGAATTAAATCGCACCATAATAACATTTCTTCTATGAGTAAATATCATATAAATAAAGGAGCATAGTCCAAGAAGAGATGGATCGAGTATTCTACAGCATATTAAATACTGAATTGTTGTTTTTAGAGAAAATAGACCTGAATGTGGGCCAGCTGTAACTATCTAGCTATTTGCGATGGGATCAGTTAAATTATCGGTGTTCAAAACCGCCGCACCGGCTCGCCCTCGATTAACGCGTCATTGGCGGGCTGTCGGGTCCGTCACACAGGAACCGATACATCGGGCGGCCGAAACGCGCCCGCACCGGCGAAAAGTCACCCGATTTTACGCTGCCAAAAAATCAACACTGGAGGATTTAGGTAAAAGACCAATACTATCCGGCCACATCATATTTTAAAATAAAATAATGATAAACAAAAGACAATTGTAAGCTTATACTCAAATATTTCACAAAATCTAACAATTTTTGAAATCAATTTTGGACAGTGTCTTTTTTATTTTGAACGCGCGAGGATTAACGCGAGGCCTCGGCTGGCCGCGGCTGCCGGAGACGCGGGCCTCGGGAGCGACTCGAGGGCGACTCGAGGGCGACTCGAGGGCGACTCGAGGGCGACTCGAGAGCGACGCGTCGTGGCGGCTGACACTGCTCGAAACCCCGCGAGAGGCTGAAGACCCGCCGACGGGTGAGTTTCTCTTTCCTTTGTACAGCATTAAGAACCTCGACTTAACCCAACAGCGATGGTATCTCAATTAAAAAATCTTATCTTGGCGACTGCTCTAGAAAATTTACAACGCGTATTGATTTTATTTAATATTCGCAATTTTCATAGAGTTTTTGGCTAGAATTTTCATCGCGTTTATGAATAAAACAAATAAACAATATAAACAATAATACATAAACAAAGTTTTATTAAGGCACAGTGATGAACAGTGAAATGGAAGATCACCATCCTTCACTCAATTACAAATTACTTGGACTGCAAAAAGTATTAAACGAAGTGATGTACTTTTATCAGATACGCACGCAATAGTTGGAGAAAACGAGATCGTTATCAGGTGAGATAACCGTCGGACAAGGAAATGCACTCACGCCAGCAATCCGTCTCGCCTGAGACTCCACTGCGCGCTCAGGGAGATGACTTACCTGCAACAAACGGAAACGTATTTGTCAGAAATTAACAAATTTGCAACATAAATATATACTGTAAACAAGTCGACTCTATATTCAATAACTATAGAAAAGATTTCTAAGAAATTTGTTCAAATTTTAAATAAATACAAAAACATACAAGCGATCCGCTTAACATCGTCTAGATCCGAACTGTAAATGGTAAATTGTGTTGGAAAATATGCACGAAACTTCAATCAAAACATTATTTTGAAAACTTAAAAAATAATTTTGATATAACGTTGAAAACTTCCTGTTAAAGAAAAATTACTTGCAAATTTATATTCTATGCAAAATCAGTTCGCGTGGGTTGAAATTTATAAGTAAAGAATACAATAGTAGCTTTAAAAAAACGTTTACCAATCGTTAAAAACTAATAATCGATTGTGTAAACACATAAGTAAAATGAAGAATTGAATAATTAAATCCATTTATTTTCCTTGTACCCTTTATTCTTAAGTATTTACGATCAGAAAAGTAGTCCGCAGCGACATGCGCCGTCCCGCACCCCAGACGGATGCGGGACCGCCGACCCGGCACTCGCGACTCGTCTAGTCATCGGGCACTGTTCTCGAATTCTCCAGTAAATAAAAAATACGTAAGTTTATTTAATTCAGCGATTCATGAAGAAGCCTGCTAATCAGATTATTCGCGGGGCTGCGAGCGCCTTCCTCGCTGAATTGTGTAAGTAATGTTCCAGAAGCCGGTGAGGTTTCAGCGAGTGAATCACAAATCGCCGTTAATCTCCGGCGAGCATCGCGAGCGGCGAGAGAAAATGCAATAAACAAAGTCACTTTATCTAGAAACTTCTCCATGAAAAAACAAACTGCAGGCGAGGGCAGCCGCGCACTCGCGGCGCGATCGCCTTATCTGCCGTGAATAATAAATAATAATACAATACAAAGGAGCTGCTCGGAGTGGCGCCGGCTAATGGTGATGGACCACGCTGTTCGCTCGGGACTATTCACCGCTCTTTGCCGTACGAGTATAGCGTATACGTTACATATTTTTATGCAAATACGTGACGTTCGTACTCTTACAGAACCACGTGTACGAGGTGCGTAGCATCGTCTGTTTGGAATTTTTTTAAGATACTATTATCTCAATTTTTTAAAGTGGGTTACAGAAAAGACGGCGACTCCGGTATATTTATATCCTAGTGGTGGAGTAATGAGGACGTAAGACCTGAGTTCATTTTTACTGACATTTCAGTCTGTAAGGCAACTGAAACTTAACTTCTAATTAATTCATAGAATTATCAATACATATTCATACATCACAGAAGAGCTCTAAAGAGCCCGACTGCATTTTAGAAGACTAGAAGTTTTTCCGTCCGCACACTGCACAGAATTGAAGCCTTTGCAGCCTTAGAAACCAAAAACTTAATTGTCACCTTCAATTATTTAATGCAATCAGTCCGCTTATAATAATTAACAAAGAATGCATATTTTCCATATTACAAAATACATATAAAAATAATTCAATGTTACCAAATACTGGCATTTAATAGATGTTAATCGCGTCGATTTACCATCAAAGTTAATATCAAAATCGATTCTGACAAAAGGGATATTTTAGAAAGTGATTTTAAGGAATCCTTTTCAGTCACAGTACGGATTAGGTGTAAGGCAGGGCAGGCGAGTTACTTCAGAGACTCTCGTTTCCAGTCAGCACGCTCGCTGAGGGCGGGTCGAGGGCGCGGGCGAGTCGGGGCTCAGGCTGGGGTCAATGACGCCAGTCAATGACCAGTGAAACAATACCCAAAGAAACCAAAACAAACTTAATGAGTAACTAAACAAAAAAACAAGCCACAATAAAACCTATGCTTACTTCATTGTTAAAATTTCTACACCAATACACTTTAAAAAAAACTTATTTTTAATAAATTCGTTTAAGTATCGATTTGGGCCATAAATCATGATATTTAGGTTTAATCATTTGATGAAATAAACCTATAAATTTTATAATCGTAGCTTGAAGATATTTACGTCTATATTTATTTATTCTCGCAGTTTAACCACATGGTGTGATTAGAAAAACTAATTGTCCATCCGCACATTGCATTTTGTTGTAAGAGTCATTGTTCACGTAGCGAGGATTACGGTTTACATTCAGCACAAGAACACATCAGAACTGAAATGATAATGCGATAGTAAATTCATATGTAATCAAAACAGTGGTTCGGTCATATTTTGACCTTGTGACATAATCAGCAACACGGTTCATCCAATTAATGCATTGTGTATAATGAACTACGCCATTTTATTTGTCATAGATAAATAAAAGTTGTTGAGGGACAAGGCATTTGAATGATGAAGATCCATTATTATAATTATGATAAATAAAAGATTATTGATTTGAGCTTCTTCTTAAAAAACCAAATCAAGGGAGCAATAATGTAAGCTTCTAAGATTGTAATAATTTGTAGGTTTATAATAAATAAAAAAAAATACGATCTTTAATTTTTGAAGAAAATTTAACGAAACAATTTTGCTTTTATGCAATGTCATCACCCGTCGCAGAGCTCAAAGTATCAATACTGTCAGATTAGTTGCTGAATAAAATATCACAAGGGAGGATTCAGCTAAAACAATACAAGAAGATCGTAATGAAAACTCATACTTCTCATACTCCGTTCTAAATATGCGTCTTCTGCCAAAAGTAATGTTCTACAGAGCTATTTATTTAATCAACGGTGCTTATCACGAATGATACGATCAATGAGGTTTTCACCTCGAAAAAATATTTACTAAAGAATACGTTGCATTTGGAGCAGTAACTTGTCGGTCAAAGGGGCAGCGGTCGAAGAAGCCCCAAACGCGAGTCGTGAGCTCAATCCTCGTTTGCTGCAAAACTGTACCCAGACGTCAGAATTTCAGGGACGACAGGCGTTCGCTTCGTTATTTTAGTTAGTTAGGTATTCGCTTAGTTACTCGCGGAGTTATTTTATTTTTTAAATTATTTATTCCACAATTTTAAGACTATTTGACACGAGCAAAATACTAACAATTATTTCACTTTCAAAACGGTCACTAATATCCACGAAAGCTATTTGAAAACCGTTGCCCGGGAGAGGAATTGTTTGCTGAATTAATACATTCGCGTTTAAAACAAACATTTCCGAGTGCGCACAAACAACACGACAGGAACTGTGATATAATGGCGGAGGAAAATACGGCGGGTACAGCGCCTAAGCAATTTATTAATAAACAAAGGTGGGAGACACTCCCGCGCGAGAGCAGCTAGTAGCGAGCAGCCCCGCCGCCAGCCCTCCGCGCGGACAATGGCTGCTGGCTGCTGGCTACTAGCTGCTAGCTGCTAGCTGCTGGCTGCTGGCTGCTGGCTGCTCGCTGCTGGCTGCTCGCTGCTGGCTGCTGGCTACTAGCTGCTAGCTGCTAGCTGCTGGCTGCTGGCTGCTGGCTACTAGCTGCTAGCTGCTAGCTGCTGGCTGCTGGCTGCTGGCTGCTGGCTGCTGACTGCTGGCTGCTGGCTACTAGTTGCTAGCTGCTAGCTGCTGGCTGCTGACTGCTGACTGCTGGCTACTAGCTGCCGGCTGCTGGCTGCGAGCAATCGGGAACAGGTAGGGTTCCATTGTGATAAACGAGTCCTTCATTTCGCCGGGCGAGAGCGTACTCCGCGAGCTTCACGAAGCGTCTTATTTATTTAACACGTTGACTGCCAAGCGGATTTTCGTAAAATGTCCAAAAATTGTTTTCACGTTTTTAGGTTTAATTTAATATAATGGGCCGAAATACAATTTGTTTTGAGATATTTTGGAGGTGATTTATTTGGTATTTACAGGTATGTCGTATCAGCCACCGGTGGCCGACGCGGCAGTCAACGTGCTAAGATAACGCCATTAACGGAACATTTTATATGAAAAATTACATACAAATATTATTTTAAACTCATTCTAATGGCTTAACAACGTCGTATATTTTAGCTTCAACGTTGCTGGAAATTCATACTGGACAACAGTCAAAGTAAAGGCCGCAAAAAATAAATAATTATTCATACATTTATTATTATTAGACTTTTTTACAAACATAAAAATTTCAAAAAGGTTTTTTTAAAAATTGTCATAAACCTTACTTAACAAGATTGCTCATGCTTACATACAATTTTATACGTAAGTATTTTATGATACTTAAAATGAATAAAAAATGGATGATGACATCATCTTTCAATTCAATATTGTCATTACTCACAGAGCATATTTTAAAATGACGGCATTATTTATGATATTTAAATAAGATGAATAATGTCCTGTCTTTTGAGTATTCAAATGTCTTCCGTAGCATTTAATTTCTGGTGAGCCTACCAGAAAGAAAATGTTGTTAGGGCAAAGAAGAATGGTCGAGAGGTATCGGGGCGCAAACTGCAGCGGCGGCCCCGACAGAAGATCTGTTACAATCGGAACACCACCACGACTCGACTAGAAATTTCTTTAAATATACGCCAACTGTGTACTCAACTTCCCGTTACAATAAGAATTGATTCTGATAAAGTCAAAATAATCCTGGAACTCTTGTAAATAAGCAAAAAAACGAAATTTCAATATTTTAATGTATGATCAGTTACGACAGAATGCGCTAACGTTTGGGAATTATTTGCACAGTTGTACAACTAGAATTTGGTGTTTTTTTTATTTATGGTGGAAACGACGAAAATTTTTACAAATAAATCCAAATAATTATTACTTGACTCTTGCAATTACTTATTTTAAAGGTATTAATTTTAAAAAAAATTAGCGTGTTGAAATTTATTTTAAATTCACAAAATAGATTATGAAATTTTCAAAACTTTAGTATACAATTAATTTATTATCAATAACACTTGGATTTATAATACTAAAATAACCATAGGTTAACTTGTTATCATTATCAACTAAACATAATTTTTTAGAATAAGTTATCAACGATTGACTGAAAATTTCTTTCGACTCTAGCAAAAACTGTTGTTTATTTCACTAAAAAAACATTTATTGAATAAAATGAATTCCCCATAATAGCATTCAATAAACTGACAAACATTTAATGGACTTATTCATTAGGTGTGAGTTTTGAAACAATTTGAAGATTTGGCAGGCCTCACCCCGTAGATACATGACGCGAGACATGTATTGTAGACAATAGTCCCCTTCACGGGAGCCCGGCTCGGACTCAGCCGGGAGGGAGAGCACACAGCATCAGCAAACACTCCCGGCACAAGGAGACGTGTCACCCGCACGCTCGCCGCGCGAATTCAATATCCTCACGTATATACTTCTAACAATATCGGAAATTCAATTCAACATATTGAATATATATTTAATAAACCCTAAAGAAACACTTATTTAATCCAATAAAATGTTTAACATATTCAATAATACCTCTATTGGGCGAAAGAATTCTCATTATCTCGGCTAAATATAATTATTAAAGCATTTTGTTCTCTTAAATTTATTAAATATAATAAAAATATATTGATTTAAAAACGACGCCTTGCGGTCCAATGACTTGCACCATTGCTTACCAACCATGGGATCCCCGCGGCCACAGTTGATCCTGAATGTTTCTCCTTATCTGCCTTCTCTTACCGATTTTCTACTTTTACATGTTTATACGGTTATGGAATCCTCTTTCTCCGATATCTGCCACTTATAGAATAGAATAAAATAAAAAAAACAATACATTTACAATATTTTTATGTGGAGACACTGATGCCGTTACAAAATATATTCATTATAGTACATGGTCACGGTTCTTACATGGGAACCTACGTCATCGGCACAGCAGTAGAATATTAATTTATAATATTAATAAATTACACTTATTTGTGTTCATAGGTATATGCTTTAAGATAAATTAAAAATAAAACACACTTTAATATGATGCAGTACAGTATCCTTGTGAAACATCAGTACGTCAATAAAAACTCAAAGAATCGGAATCCCCGGGATATCGGAATGCTGATGTACGAGTAGCGCCAGACGTCTCGGGTAAAAGCCTCACGAGCACGCGCAGACCTTCTCAGAGAGACTTCCCTCGCAGCCCGGAGCTGGAGGCAGTAACTGCGCTGACGCAGCAGTCCTGGGGAGGCATTCGTACAGGGTGTTTGTCAAACAATCCGATCGTACGTGCGGGAACCCCCCATCCCAGGAGGCGGCGCGGGCTGTTTGCGCTGGCTTTGCACTTGTTGTTCTCGCCACGCGACCTGTGGGTGTGGTCCGCGCCGGCTCTTTCGCATCCCCGCTGGAGTTACTGCACTTCAATTTTTCGAAGGAATCTTACAATTGTCAGATTGTTTCACATGTAAAGCATTGCAACCATGCGAATATTTGTATCGAATAAGTTTTTCGCCTCGAAAGGACACAAATACTTCCCAAGCTCGAAACTTTAAACCGCAGTCTTCGTTACCGACGTATGAGTTTCAAGTGCTTTTAAATAACTCGGAAATATGTGATAAGTAAGAAAGTTAACTGAGCTCAAGGAGTACCCGGTCGCTTATTCAGACTAATACCTCGAATATTGCGGATCCGTCGAGTGTTGAAGGAAAGAAACTCCAATCTCCTTGCTTCTTCCGAAGCGCTTATTTACTTAATCTTTTGGTGAGAGTGACATCGCTTTTCGACCGCACTCGCGAGCACTTCGCCTGGCAACCGCTGCGGCGGACACGTACTCCTCCATAAAGTGATGGACTCCAAACGAGAAGTTTATCTGGCCCCGTTTCGGAGCGCGGGTTCTTTTAAGTTTCTACATTGTTTAACATATTCTCCGCGGAGGCGATCAACTCGGGAGAACCCTCCGGAGTATCGAGCGGACAAGGCTCCCGGGTCACAACGCGGGCGCCCGCAGGCCAACTGCGACTGTTGCAAGTCCGCACTCGGAAGGAACGGCCATTTTTTTGTGGAACCCCAAAGACATAGTTAGATGCGGCCATAAAATATTCATCCACCTGTTTCCGTCTGCTGCATATATTGTTCATTGTATTTTGCGGATGGAAGATCTCTTGGGTAAATTATTCAAGTATTGAAGAGTCACTCGGTCGTTTTTGCTGATGAGATGTTTTTCCTTCAATAAAGTTGTCAACAGCCGAGCCCCGTCGCTCGGCGCCCGGTCCGAGCTTACACGAGAGGCTTAATTGCTCGAGCATAGCAATTTTCCAACTTTCCTCGTAGGTTTTTTTGCGTAACGAAATTTATGGACTTTCGGAAACAGAGCGCTATACGGCACGGAAGATCGCACTAGTTTTTAGGGTTGGAATTATCTTATATTAAGCCGTGATCACCGCGGAGATGTTTATCCTTATCTAACAACCGAAAACCGAAGCTAGCAAACCGATACTTATCATACGTTTTGTTAAAACCATGTATACAGGTCACCATCGAACAAAAACGTTATAAACTATTTTGACTAATCTAATAAAACTCTCCCGCTTAAGTTGTTAATAAGAATTTTTAAATGAATCCTTCACATTTGGGTAAAAATATTATAATTGCGATCTTTGATAAATATAATTTTTCGACCAATTTGTTTTTTGCCAATTTTATGTAAGATGTAAACGCATATTTTTCAAAAGAATTACACATAAAAGATTTAAAAATTTGATATCATTTTTAAAGATAAGTATGTGAGATAGGTATGTTTAAATAGTATGGATATAAAAATGCCAATCGTCGACAGAAGCGGTAGAAACGGTCTCGTCGGTGGTCGATATTTATAGTAGAACTGCTTGAATGGAATGAGGACTGAAGCGGGAGTGGCTGTTGTATCGCCGGCCTGTGCGGAGACGCTTGCGTACTTATTATGAAATTTATTTCCACCATTTTTGTAATATTGTCTTAATAGTTCTTTGTAAATTTCGAAAAGCTTTTAGGCGGATGCCCTTTTATTTTCACTGCCGTCTTTAATTGGGGTTTTTTTAAATTGTATTTATGCCTCTATTATCACTGTTTACTCCAAAAAGAGGGGAACGAAATCTGTACGCTTCGTGAAAGTAAAAATAACGTATTTTGAGCCGAGTTGCCGGCGTTTTGAGTAATATTTATTTAGTGCAGGTTTTGCGGCCAAGAAGCTTTTATCTTATGGCGTGTTTCCGGTAAACACGGATGCGCTCAGGCCAGAACCGGAAAGGCCTACGGGGCTATATGACTTCAAACCCCTGCAGAGTATTTTTAGATTTTGCGATATGAGCGCAAAATATATTATTATTAGTAGTTTTTATCCAGAATTTTTTTTTCAGAAAAGTCTCTTCACTAACACTAAAATAAAGACAAAATATTATATTTGAGATATTTTAGAAATATGTAGTAAAAATACTACACCTCACTTATTATTATAAAGTAGAGAATTGCTATTATAAAAGACTACTTTATTCTATTTAACCAATACCATTCCAGTCATATCTTGTCGCAACCTAAAAAGTGACCAGACCGATTTTTGTGTTCATCAATTAATCTCGGTAAATAATAAAATTGAAACATTAATACAACATATTTTACTTCAATACCAAGATACCGAGAGATATAGGAATATTGCGATACCTCCTAAGTATTTTGATAAAAACAAAAATACTTTAGAAAGCCTGGAATCAAATAAACCGATTTCACATACAAAAAGTATCGAGACCGAGCATCCTTGTCGATTTTAATGACAATACGGAGAAACAATCCCGCAGCAAGGAGGAGAAACTCTGAACTCGGTCTGGCGATTATACCATCACAGGTAGAAATCGGTCTACTCGCCGTGAGAAAGGGGGTCTCAATAGCTAATAATAGTGGTAGAGCATAAAACAATTTTCTTAAAAACGATTTCCGTTAGCGTTCCCTCGCGAGGCTGACACTGTTGCTCGCGTTCGCTCGCTGGGTTGTTATGGTCCACAATCGACGCCAAAAGCCGCTCGCTGCAAGGAAAGCGCCTCACTTGTTGTGCCCAGGGGAGTCCAAGTCACAGGTACAGGCTGATCGAAGCAGGTGCGCCCACAAGGAATTTATATCATTTCGTATAATACTACAGTTATAAAAATCGTTGTCTTTGCAAATACTTTTATATATAGTCAACTATATAATGATAATCAATAGTAAAGGATATCAGTTCACTGCAATTCACGACGCAAATTTTTTTCCCAATTAGTTTATTTTTCATGTATTTTGTTCTTAGCTTTGTGATAACTTTTAACAATAAGTTTTAATTTTATAGGAAAAATCATAAAAGTATTTTAATTAAAATATTCAAAAGTAATTCCACCAAATACTCTCCGTCAAAAATAATAAATATAAGAAGTATTTACTTTTTTTAACGCTAAGTTTTTAGACAATCGATTTATTTATGAGTACCTGATACATATTATAAACACAAAAAACCTGTACGGGTGAAAATTTCACTGTCTACTTTATAGTTGAAATCCCTCGGGCGCCCCTAGCGAAGAGAAGCATTCCGGCGGCGGCCGTGACTCCGGACGTAGGGGTGCAGAATGAGTTACGCTAACTGCAATAAAACCTGCACCCTTGCCCGACCCGACGCTACTGCGGTCCACCTCTGCAATATGAATTCTTGCTCGCTGCCATAAAGCAC
The DNA here is from genome assembly GCA_022113835.1 of Atopsyche davidsoni. Taxonomy (NCBI): domain Eukaryota; kingdom Metazoa; phylum Arthropoda; class Insecta; order Trichoptera; family Hydrobiosidae; genus Atopsyche; species Atopsyche davidsoni. The sequence goes on along the minus strand of JAILWY010000005.1, from coordinate 14,350,395 downwards.
TGCATCCGGCCAGATGTAATCTTTCTTATTTGCTTATAGCGATAAGAACTATTCAGGCTATAAGCAAGCCCCGGGAGCGGCAGCAGCGGAAAAGCGCCTCTATATAGACTAAACTAATTTTTAAAAATCAAATATTATATATTCGTGAATGAAGCGAAATGTTGGTAAACTTTCAGCAGCCCACACCGAACCCACAATTGCTGGAGACTTGACCGTATTCAAGTAAGTGAGAGTTTTCGGTAAATTATTATCATCACCACTCTTATGAATCCACGTTGTAATTAGTTTTGTAATTATATAGAATATTTAAATATTTTTAAAAAAGTGGTGCTTTATACGCGTTAAATATAAAATATTAAAATTACGCATTAAAAAGTTAGTTTATCTATAAGAATAATAAAAATATATTTTTATTTTTCGTGAACGAAATCAAAACATGTAATTTTAGAATAATGTCAAGTCCATTTGCATTATCAACGCGAAAGAAATCATTTTTACAAATACAAAAATAAAGTATATTTCGGGTGAGATTTCACTTGGTGAATCGTACACCTAACTTTGAATAGAGTTATGCCGGGCTTCACCGACCAGCCCGGAGTGAGTGCACCGCGGCCGAGCAGCGCGGAGGCCCGGAGGAGGTTGCTTCTATTTGGAAAACGTGTAAGATGTACGAAAGACACCTTTGGAACAGATTCCAAGAAAACGAGTGGTGAAACACGAACATACTCGAGCAGTTGCCGCAACCCATGAACGGGGAAAAACAGTGATAGATGAGATCACTTATTATAGCCTATAATATCAACCCAATAACAATATTTTGGTTTATTGAAGTTTTATTTTAAAATAACGGAGAAGAAAAAGAGAATGGAAGTAGAGTAAATATTATATATTAAAGAAAGTAAATAATAATAAAAAAAATACTTTTTACAATTATATGTAGTTTTATTGCCAACAAATGGATAGTCAATATATTCTTTCGACAATATATAATATATTATCTAGTTTTAACATACACAAAATTGCTCAGTAAATCCATTTGAAAACAAGTAATATTTCACCATACCATTTCCTTGTACCTATTGCGAAAAATCGACTGCACCAATCAAAAAAATTTAAATGCAGAAAGTTAGATACATCCTTTCTTCTACTACCTTTTTAATTTTTATAATTTACTTTAAATATGATAAATATGTGTTTTTCCGATTGAAGTTTCGGGATTGGAGTTTCGCGATGCTCCTGTTCCAAGAATCCTAAACATTTATGACTCTTTTTTTCAATTGGAATTAAAAGATTAATTATAAACCCTTCTGTTGGGATTAGTTTGAAAATTTAAAAAAAAAAATCTTTAACAAACTTTGGTTTTGAAAGTCGTCATTTTATCCAATTTTTCAACATCTTCAAGATTTTATTTTACCCTGAAAATGGACGTTAATTAAATAATAAAAAATAGATAAAAATAATTTATAGTTTTCTCAATACTCTGTAGAAAAATCAACTTTCGGCATAGAAAAATAAAGTGACAATTAAATTGATTAAACTAACTTTCTGCAAAACAACTAATTTTTCTTTCAAAATACTGTCTAGTACACTTATTAATAGTTTACAAAACTTTATTTATAATAAACATTAGAATAAAAAAATATAAAATTCAAAAAAAAGTAAAGATTTTATATACAAATTTTAATGCAAAATAAAAACAAACAAGAAAAGAACAGAAAAACGAATTTACTTGAAATTTTTAATGAGAATTTTTTTTTTTTTCGATACAAGCTGGTCTATATCAATCGGAATTGATGAGGTAGCTACACGTACGCAGCTTTCTAGTCGTGCATCACTCAGTCTTGATCGGTGGTCATTTTTGATTAATTTCATGGTTGAAAACAATTGTTCGCAAACATACGTACTTCCGAACAGAGACATCATTTGCTTTGCATTTTTTGTCAAAAGCGGAAATTTCTCAGGGCTCACATAAAATTTATAAAAATTTTCGATGTTTACTGAAAAAAAAAAAAAAATAATATCGGTATTATTCTGCATGTCAATCGCTTCCATTTGAAAGTCATCGGGAACTGTATTCACATCTTTATTAAATGGCGAGGTAAACATTTTCATGGAAACCGCTGTCTTCTCAGTTTTGAACATTTGGAATCGTAATTGAAATTCGTTGATTAAAATGTCTATATGTTGTGCGTATTTTTGAGAAGTAGTAACGTTTTCTTTTTCTAAATGTGGAAAGTGAGACACATTATTCTGCAAAAGATGCTGTTTCCACAATTTTAATTTGCGCTCAAAGCCCTGAATTTTATCATACAAATTGTGAATAAACTGTCCTTTGCCACATTAAGATCGTTGAGATGCTGAGTCATGTCGATAAGAAACCCAAAATCGCACATCCATTCCTTATTACCAAAATGAGGAAAGGCATATCCCTTCATATCCTAGAACAATTGTATTTCGCTTTTTAAGTTGTATACTCTTTTTAGGATTGCACCTCTACTAAGCCAACGTACTTCGGTATTAAAAATCACGTCGCCATATTCAGTTTCTAAATCTTTCAAGAATTCTTTAAATTCACGGTGATTTAACGCGCGCGACTTTATAAAATTTGATTAGTTTAATTATTGGTATTGTGACATTTGGCAAACTCAATCGAAAAGATTGTGCGAAAAGCACACAAATTTTCCAGGTGAATTATGCAGTGCAGATCTGAGCAGAGCTGAGCGATGCGGTCTCAATATTGGCGAACGCCTCAGCCCGGCCTGTAGTCGGTTTAGACTTCGACTAGTTTGGAAAGTTTCCCCAAATTGTGATGTCAAACCTTGTACATAACAAGCAAGGTACCAAACCTATATAAAATAAATTAATTAATTAATTAAATTTAAAAAAAAAATAAGTGGGGGGTCACGGTGAAACACCTGAGTAGCATTGAAGGTGAAGTTGTGTCGAAGCATGAAGACGAAAGATATTCATTCAAGATTTTTCACACTATTCTTAACAATTTTTCTATATCTTATAGTGGATGTAAACTGTGATATGCTGCCTCTTCCTCCTTTACAAGAATGCGGCATACGTTGATGTAATGCCAGGAACCGATGTTTAGATGCAGCTTGCTTTGATTTTTGAATTTTTTTTATTTTTAAGGCTGAATAAGATGAAATAAAGGAGAAGCTGCCGGAGCTTGAAGATTACCTGACGGTTTTCCAGGTCTGGTGGGAAAAAGAGAGAAAAAAAAATAAAAATATCAACATTGGAACGTATCGAAATAAATCGATCTGCATTGGCAATACATCAAACGGAGAAGTCGGATGCACATTTTTATAAAAACAAATATATTTTAATCCGAATTCCACTTAGGTTGAATGCACCAAACCGTTCACAAGTTCTAAAGCTATTCGTTGTTAAGTATGAATAGTGAATACGAGGGCTGAGCTCCATGGCCGTGGTGCGCGGCCGCTTCTGTCACACAAAGAGCCCAGCCCGGCTGTTGCAGATGTACCCTGTCTCGTAAATAACTTTACAACAGGTAACGGCGCATAACGGACGGAGCAAGGATGAATACGTGAATAAAATACTGATATATTTGTTTAATAAATAGTTTGTCGCTTTGAAAAAAACTGACTTGTTTACGACCTGGCAGTGGGTAAATTCCAAAAATTATATTTGCAAATAATGACAATTATTTTTGGTTTTCGTAGTTCGTCGAAGTTACGGTTATTTGTAGGTATAACTGTAATGATAATGCATTAGGGTCGCCGAAATCATAGTTCAGTAGAAATAGGTATGATAACACCAGGTGATAAAATACAATGTTAGGTAGAATTCAAGCTTTTAAAAGTTCATTACGAGATAAAACCCACAGTCAACAGATAAAATTACTTTAAAAAAACACTTACACTGAAACAAACATTAAAGACAATGAATGCATTAGACTGCAGATTACACTAAAACAAGATAAGGAAGGATTTTAAAAAGCCCATTTGAAAGTTTTTCTACCAGTACGTGTAGTCTTAACTCGCGAGACCTTGAAACCCACAGCCTGCATCAAACAAACTGCTTGCTGCTTTAATAAGTCTCCAAATAAAAACCTTTGCCCTGTCGAACTTAGCCATATAACCTCATCAGCAGCGACGTGAGATCGAACACTCGTAGCGTGCGGTTTTATTTGTTGCGTTTCTTTATTTTAGAAATTAAACTACTAAAAGAATCACTAGCATTATGGAGTTATCCAAAAAAATATACCAATAAAGGTGCCATGGATTGAAGACATAAATATTATTTATGTTAAAACGATAGCGGGAGTCCGATATTCGTGAAACCAGAACGGCAAGAAAACAGTATCGAGCATTCACAAACGTGTATTAGAAAAGACATAAAGTTTGCAAAATTACCCACGAAACGTTAAGAGCTTATTGAAAAACCTAATCAATTCGGTGAATCCGGTTTTAGTGCCGTAAATAAATAACGATGAATCTCCCTTTAACGACGATTCTAAAAAGACACTATCTTTACTGTGACAATCATCGGATAAAGAGCGGAGTTTTATGACAGAAGCAATTTTAGAAAGTGACAAAGTCGAGCCAGCAGGGCGGCGCTCCGGGCCGGTGGTGCAGGACGCCTGAAGGCTGACAGTGACTGTGACTGTGACTGACTGTGACTGTGACCATGACAGTCACTCGACGCAAAGCTACAATTAAATACACAAGTACTCTCCGTTTAAACAAAATCAGCACGAAGCTAACCATGTGGATCTCCAACCGCGGTGTTTATTAATTTATTGATGTCTACATATTGGATTGATCGAATACAAACCCTAGCTCTGCGATAAACAAATATGAGATCGTTCAGGTGCTCATGTTGCCACATTTAAAAAATAAAGAAGAGAATCTGCACGATAAACGATATGATATTAAAAGACGATATATAGTTCTTGAACGAGGACTCAAGTACATCTAGTGGATTGAATAAAAAAACTATTTAAAAATAAAAAAACTTATTTTCAAAAAAGACAAGGGCAGATGTTTTACAAAAATGATCGGTTTGTTGATCCATCTCTAGCGACTCTACTAAAAATTAGTCAGTATAAAGACTACCTGTACTGATAATAAAATGTAATAGACTTTGAAAACGCGTACACCTCTGATGCGACTGCCAGCCCGGAGAGCGGGTAGCCATTGCTGGGGAGCAGTTTTTTGTATGCACCTGGCTTTGTAATTCCGCTGAAAGAATTCGCAGACCCGAAGCTGCAGCGGCCGAGGACAGCCCTGGCGGGGGCGCTCGTGAAAGGATCATAAACGTCAGTCTGCCGGGGCGCCCGGGACCGAATTTGCATTTTACGATTTTCGATAGCGCGCCGCCCGCAGCTTTTACGCGAACGAACAAAGAAAAAATCGCATGCAATAATAATGAAAGAAAGATAACTTCGCGGATGAAGCCGTCGTAAAAATATGTTTGAATAAGTAGGTCGGCGACGGGCGAGACGGGCGAGACGGAGGGCCGCTCGGACCGGCGCGGCGCGGGCTCACGGCCCAGCGAGCCCAGCGACCCCCGCGGGAGTCGTTCGTGAGTAGCGTTCGTCTTGCTCAGAGCCGTGCTGTATTTGTGACTGATAGCAGGCCGCGAAGAAAGTATCAAGGACGACCGAGCGGAGCACTCGGACACCGGAATCCTCAATGATTATCTAGCTAAAAAAAAAACTTTTACTTTTGACTTAGACGAATGACGGAGACGAATCAAGCCGGACATAGCCGCTATTATCTCTAAATAGGCAATTACGGAGAGACTAAAAAAATTACTTACTTTAAAAATGGAACATTACAAATGAAATGTGTTGTGGATACGCAAAGCGAATTTACTAAAAATGCGCGAATTCTATTGCCGTCAACATTTCCGCACAGAATTCAGGTAACAGTGTATTATTCGGGTGAAATGTGTTCGTACCTTTCAGCACTTAAGACCCAACCGACTGGATATATCAAGTAACTCCAAAATCAAGACGGCGAGCGAGGAAAGTGCCGCCGTATAAAGTTACAAAGTAAAAATAAAATTTCTCTGACACCCGCGCGGTCCAGAGTACACGGAGAAACTCGAAAACACCCGCCAAATCAATTGTTCATAAAATTATCTGAATATATAGTATAATGAGATAAAAGTTTAAATTGTATTAAATAATTAGATATACCCGACTCTCCGTGCACTAAATTCACATGATGTCCAAAAAAATCCATTTATAAATATCACGCACAAATATTACTTTTTATATCTGTGAAGAAACTCAAAATTGCGATTTTTTCCCTGCTCGGGAATCGTAAATCCGTATGTTTGAATAGGCATGACGACAGTATCAAAGAATCAAAGAAATAATTATTTTAAGGGAAAATACATATTAAAAGGATTTAAAAAACTGATTTAGTTTTATTTAAAAATCTAAGATTAATAAGATTTTCAACAAATTAAAAGGTTAAAATACTGCAATCGGCCATTTTGACTGAAACACCAATCACAGCGCATGACGTCATACTGACGTCAACAACTCTATGGTATTCAAATTGGTCTATGGTCTTCAATGCAAACACAATGGCACGCCAGTTAACAATGATAGTTAATGACGTCAGAGCGTCTAAAAAATGCTGCGATGACGTCACGCCTCGCGATGTCGCGTTTTCGCGCACTTTTGAAAAAATATTATAAAAATGGCTTTAAACATCGTTAAACTCTAGTTTTTTACCGAAATAAAGTTTTTTTCGTAAATAGTAAATGGGTACCCCCATTATGGAAGAGGATTTGAAAATCTTTCGTCATGCCTATTATCAAGACAGGTTAATTATTCTGTGGCTTTGTTATTGATTAAATATAAAAATATAAATATGTATGTAGTGCTTGGGTAGTTTGAGGCTTCTCGGGCGCACTTTAAGGCAGTTTTCGTTTATTAATTTTCGCTTTAATACATTATGAGACAGGAGCATCAAAAATTTGCAGAGGAATTATAACAAAGGGAGTTTCAATTGTAAACTTGGGCCACCCAAAGCCAAGAATTTCAGTATAAAATTTATAGTATTTTGCAAATAAGGTTCTCGTGCAGGCTCCCGAGTAACAGAAGATAACATATTTAAAAATGCTGCTCTAAATGCAGCCGTGATAACTGTAAAAGCACTAAATACCTCATTATTACAGATAACGTAACATGCTTACCGAACGGTTTCTAAATAACGGAGAGAAAAATTATTAATACCTTAAATTAAATTGAAAAATATTATTTTGAATGCTGTCTATGCGTAAACGTTAATTTTATTTTGTATTGTAATATACTTTTGATATTAACCGATTTAGAAATTCAATATTTTTAACAGAGTACTTGGTGAAATATCATTTTAATATTTTAAATAATATATGTGGAAAAATCACTCAAGTATTGTAGAAACTTGAGTCTTGAAAAGTGATTACATTTGGTTTAATAAATAAAAAAAAAACGGTGTGGAAGAGTCGGAGCGGCCGGCGGCGCGAGCCAGGGCCGGCGACTAAACCCGAAAGTTAAGCTGATTAAAAGTGTTTTAGACAATCGGATCCGGAGAATCCCCACCGGTTAGTCGAGATCGCCGCGGGAGCCACTTCGACGCTGCGATAACAAATTACTGAAGGTCTCACACAAACTGATTTAAGGATACCTTGCGTGATTTCGGAGATACACGTGAAAAAACATAGGGGTTAAAAGGAGGTATTCCTTCCATTTAATTAGGTTTCACGTCGTTCGGGGCAGACGAGAGAGCTTTCTCCGCAGATGGGAATAGTGATAGTCACAAAAAGTCTTAACGAAATGGATAAATGGATTTTAGAAGCTCTAGCGTAACTTCGATGTATGAAACTACAACAGATACAACTACAACAACGAACTTTCACGT